>JAZKJV010009307.1:600000-990049 GCA_037367405.1 Ottelia alismoides
ACAGTTCTAAAGTAAATTATTGTTGTGTGTTCAATAATATATATATTTATCTCATATATCACAGGTTTAGTAATATGTATACAATTATCAAGTAATGACTATTATGAGATCACTAATAACAAAATAATGACCAGTAAGGCACGTACATTGTCCAAGTAAAAAAGTAACATATAATCAGTAACATATTCTCCTTCTATACGATTAATATGGAAATAGTACTTTGAAAAAGAAGTTATTAGACACATGCATGTAAGGGAAAAAATGAATTAGTGAAATTAGTGGAATGTTTTATTGACGGAAAAGAAAAAATATTAAAAAAATGAATGCAACGTGCATTACATAGACAATGGTATTACTAACCATTTGCTATGTTATTGATCTCGTAATATACATTTACTTAACCACTATACATATTACTAAATTCTGTATAAGGTAATAATTTAGATTCAAATTACTGACTATTATCTTGATATTGCCGATCTAACAACAAGCATTTACTTGAACGAAGTATATTTATTACTATCCCAGCATTTGGATCTTAGTAATCTGCACGAAATCGTTTATTTGAAGCATTTCTTTCCAAAACCTTCTTCTCTTTTTTTAAGGACATTGTATAATTGGAAATATAGTAGTTGTTAAATATGTGGTACTTTATAACTAAAAATATAATTATTGCTAATACATGTATAGGATTTAAAATTTGTGCTAATCAAGACAGTTAAAGGAAATAGGATGCTCTAAATTCCAGAGAGCAAAAAACTATATATATTAGGAGGAAGACTGAGAAGGAAATGGGTTTCCGCGCACTTCAAGAACTGTTCGTCAATGCGGACGCCGCTGCCGTTAGCACCGCCGCCGCCACCTGTGCCTGAACACGACTGCTCTCCCGCTTCATTAACTTCGCAACGAGTTTCTTCGTTTCCTTGCGGTTCTCCTTGATTTTCCGCACCACATTCTGATGCCCAATTCTCTGATTCTCCATCAGCTCCGTCATCTGCAGCTTCAGCTCCTTCATCTGCAGCTCCAGCTTCGACATCTGGTCCACATGCTCCCTTTGCATGGCATATAGTTGTTTCCTCAAACTTCTCACATCGGCGTCAAGCTCAGAGGCGTCCGCAGATTGGTCATGGCCGGAGTTCTCAGGCGGTTTGTCCGGCATATCATCCCTTACCCATTTGGTAAGGAGATCCTACAATATCACCCAAAACGTAATTCCCATGTGACATATATCTTGAACTGAACTCAAGTGCGAGCATCAAAAGAACATAAACACATGTCCCTGAACATCGCATCATTCCTCCCCCGCGGGATCTGGATGAGGTGAGCGCGAACCAATTCAGGCAAAAGCATTTGGAAGTTCAAGCACGTACGTATTCAGCCGGTTCATTTTCAAACGATAATAGTAATAATAAGGATTAGGATCATGGGCTGACCAAAGAGCCATTGCTCTGTTAGCCGATTAGTTTCTCACGAAGACTGTTAAAAGGTAATTAACGACCCTACCAACCAAGATTAAAACCCTGTTTCCAAGACCAGTAGCTCACGAGACGATGAAAGAATCGAAGCCTAACTCGGACCTTATCCTTCGTGGCTCTATTTGTACAAGTACCTGAATCTGCTGACGCAGAATGATATCTTCTCCAGGCTTTATAGCGGGCACTATCTGGCCGAAACCTTTATGCTGTGAACCTCGTATCTGCAGAGAATTTCAAGTCCTCAAAATTAATATCCCAAACAAACAAATTCCAACGATAGACAGACAGATTTGATTTACACAGAGAACCGGATAGGTGACGATGTAGAGAAACTCACCACGCCACCAGTCGCACCGAAAAGGACCTGCACATTCGTAAGCACGGAAACAGGAGACACAATCAACATCTATGCATAAGACGCAAATAGGTGTCGAGCATTAATTTACCTCCGTAGAAAAGCCTCCGCAACACATCTTCAAAGCATCTGGCAAGTCATACGCGTTGAGTCCCACTAAGATGATGAAGAACGAGGCGAGGATGAAAGACAATATTCCTGGCGAGCCCTTCTTCTTCACGTAATATGATGCGAAAGCCACCAAGATGCTTGCCGAGTATTTAATCAGGTTGTAGTACTCACTGTGATTGCTCCAGGGTGAGAAGAACTCCATGCCACCATGAATATGTGATGTGCTGGTGGCAAGGTTCAAGATGATGCTCGATAGGACGGTCACTACGTATCGAATGACCAAGTCGAGATCGAGGTGAATCGTCAACGTGGAGCTCATGCTGAGCTGATCGGAGAAGAGGAAGAGGAGGAAGGTGGGAGGATGAAGAGACGGAGATGGGGTCTTGGACTTGTGGGCACCTATTTGAAGGTGATTTTCTTTGGGAGATTTAGATAAATACCCTCGTGAACTTTATAATTCGCATATTGGCCCTTGTAAGCTTGCTACTTGAACCGATGGGTCCATCTCGTGACTCAATCGATAAAAATCAGTGTTTTGAAAATCGTTTCGATCGCTGAACCTGGTCTGGACCGATCTGGTTAACCGATTTATGTCGGTTCGGTTCAATTATTCAAATTTTAATTAACCCGTGTTCAATTTATTTTTTTTTTGATTTATCAAGGTTCAACGCATTTAATTTTTAAATTATTTAAAAGTTTTTTTTGGTAGCGGGAGTTGAACCCATGACCTTTGATTATTTATTTCACACTTAACATGTATTGGGTTTTAAATATAATTAAACTATTATCACATTATAGAGCATTTAGTCCAAATAATATATATATATGGGTTAAATGAGGCTACCCCCAGGGGGAGCTAATTTTGTTCCTCCCGCCCCATTTCGCCCGATTATTTTATTTTTTTTTGAAAATTTCTTTCATGAAATTTCATCATTATATCCCTATATTATGTCATTAAAATTTCATGCGAAACAGAGACTCCTGCGACTCCCATCCAGGCAGTCATTTTTTTCGGTAATAGAATTACTAAAAACGACCACGTCTGGATGGAGGCCGTAGGAGTCTTTGTTTCGCGTGAAATTCGAATGACATAATATAGTGATATATTGATGAAAATCTACGGAAGAAATTTTCAAAAAATAAAAATAAAAATAACGAGCAAAATGAGGCGGGGGAGCCAAGTTAGCTCCCCCTAGGGGGCAGCCCCATTTAACCTGTGCATACATGCGTGCGTGCATGCGTTCATTTCAAGTATATTTAAGTGTATATTATATATATTATTTCATTTCGGTTTGATTAGTTGGTTCAACCACTTTTTTTCACCGATCCGGTTTTAAATAATGATGACGTCATCATCCGGTTGAACCTGTTTGATTACATAGTTCGACCCGATCTAACCATTTCAGCAAGGTTTCCGGTTCGGTTTCAAAACCCTTAATAAAAATCCACGTCAAAATCTTAAAACTATTATCAATTCTTTCTCTAGAGATTGATTGAGATATTCTTGCCTTTCAGGACTAAGGAGGTAAAATTTTGTTGACAGATGGTGGAAAATTGAGCATGAGTTGGATTTGAACATATGCCTGTATCTTGTGTTGAGAAAAAAAAGTATCTCAACTGTAAAAGTTAGTAAATTAATAAGGGGTCATGAGGTAATTATGAAGTCTGCAGAGGTTGTTGTGCGATATGAAAATTTGATAGGGTGTGTGGTGTAAAACTTCCTTCATTTCTATTTGGATGCGAGCGTGCGTCGTCATCAGGTAGACAATAAGTTGCTATCGTGGTCAAATTTTATTATTTTTTCCGAACGCGTTCTCATGGAACAGAGGAATTAAATAGGAGATAGTCCGAAAGATTGACTAAATTTGCGTCTATCGATTTCGTCTTGATGCTTTCTTTCTAGATTCTAAGGGCCCGTTCGGTAGGAGAATAAGCAGGAATAAGGATGGAGAATAAGGGGAATAAGGGTCTATTCTCCGTTCGGTTGGAGGATAAGAATAAGGAGAATAAGGTGAAATAATGGTAGGTAAGGTGGGATAAAGATAAGAATAAGAGTGAAATAAGATGAAATAATGGAGAATAGTCGTACCACAAGGAAGCGTGTTGGGGGCTTATTCCCCTTATTCCACTCCTCCTTATACCCCAAACGAACAGGGCCTAATTAAAATTTTCCGGCGCTTCGGAGCACCCGCTCCACATGTATAGAACATTAATCAAATATTCAATCTAAGCGATTGGATTTTTGGAATTGATTTCACAGAAAAAGAAAAAAACTACAACAAAAGATCCGCTCCGGTATCTAGTCTATTGCATCTCTCATTTAGTTTTACTAGAAAGAACATTCTAAAAGTGTTCAAGGAAGTTTTCCAAACCTTAAATTCTCAGTTTATAAAACAAACTGAAGATTTAAAACTTTGGACCGGCTATTTTCAGGTCGGTCCAGCTAATTTTAATACATTAAAAAAGAAAATTTCAAACTAACAAAATCGGTCCGACCTTAATGACCGGTCAAAAAATCGAATCTGATTCTCTCCCATATTCCCATTAACATGTTACCCATCATTGATCATTCACGCGAATCTCGCAACTCGCACCAAAATAAAATACAATAGAAAATGAAAATTAACATAATTGCTTATTATTTCAGAATTTGTTCACGTTGAAAATATAGTTGTTCATATATATATATATATATATATATATATATATATATATATATGCATTTTGGATGTCGAGAGATGAGAGAATATATGAAAGTTCGACTGAAGAAGAATTTTGAAATGAATTATGGCATTACTGCTTTTAATAGCAACAACTTCAGTATTTATTTATTTTATAAGCTCGTATCTAAATGAGTGGTATTTTTAAGTAACATGATAAATCTTGTTATATGATGTGAATTTATTAAATGAAAGTACATTAAACTATATGGATATCTTATACCTAAAATAAAACGATTGGTTTTGCATGTTTCTTTAGAACCGGTCCAATCTGTCCGACCTTTATAAAATGACTGGTCCGATTTATCTCAATTTGTATGAAATTTGACATCATGCTAACGTAATTCATGGTTCGGATCAGTGGTTCAACCGATCAAAAAATTAAATATGAAACCGATTCAACACACGGTCCGTTTTTTAATCCTTGGTTCAAAAAATTCCCACATCGTCGCGAAGCTCAGCGGCCTCCTTGGCCAAGGTCGTAAATTGGACATGGCCAGAGTTCTCGGGCATCTGGGATTGGTCAATATTTATAATCAGTGAACGTCTGTAGTATTGTAGACTCTACAGTTGGATCATCGGATCCGCTCGATCTTGAGCAGTTCGCACGAATTCACACCTTTTGTGGTCCCTTACCGATCAATAAGCGGCTCGAGCGGTCCCCTGATTTTACCAATGGAAACAAAATAAAAGTGTAGCAAATAAAAATTTAGCAACTGCGAGTAATTTGAGGATTTATTATATCTTTAGATGTTGAAATTATAACTATTATAATGGATGATCATCAATATATGAATCGGTTTCAATGGATTGCGGTGATTAGTTAAAATTTTGGAAAAATGGGTTCATATATATGCCCGAATCCAACAAGTTGTCAGGGCCAGTTTTCCTCGATAACGGATCGGGGATCTAATCTTGGGACTTACAAATGGTATCAGAGTCATGTTCCCTCTGATAGTAGAAAGGGTTACCCGAGAGGTGGAGCCGCCCCTACAAAGAGGGTGGAGGAAAAGGCTACCCGGAGCGTGCAGCCGTCACTGACATTAGGAATAAGTGATGTGGCATGTCGCAACGAGGACGTTGCGAATATAAGTGGTGGAGGTTGTAACACCCCAACCCCAAACATAGTGTCATACCTAAAACTCACGAAGTGTGGGTGTGGTTTATAAGTGGTGGAGATTACTACTTGAAAACTTGGACTTAAGCATTTTGGGTGGTTGTCAACGGGTTCATTTGAGCTTGAACCAATAAGTTGTCACGGCCAATCTTCCTCGATAACAGACAGGGGACTTAAGCCCGAGATATTACAAAACATTGCTATATGGACTGTTTGTTAATAAGCAGTATTCACTATTTAGGTTTTACATCGAACTATATGTTAAGGAATATTCAAGTTATTAACTGAATAGATTATCGGCAAGTTTCGTTGAATATATTTTGGCACCTCTTCATTTGATAAATTTGGCCGCCAAGCTTAATGGTTGGGTAGATCTACTATGTACATAACAAAAGAATAAAACCAGTCAATACGCTAGAAAGAATACTTTTGGCGAGCACAAAGGTCCTTCACATGTGCTCTTTGCGAAACCAATTTGCGAGCATATGTGCTCACCAAAGATGTGTACATTAAAACCTTAGACGTTGGCTGAGATTAGCGAGGGCATGTGCTAGTCATTAAAAGTTAGCGAGCACATGCGGTAGCCAAGTGCTCTCTAGGTCTTGTCTTAGCTAGTATATTCGCCTAAATTCAAACACACACTACATACTCTCTCGCAGATGTACCATTCATTCTCACATGTATTCACATCTTGCACATGTATATAACCAAGGTTATAAAATCGAAACGTCTGGTTCAAGTGCTTAAACCAAGAACGGGAAGAAAAATTATCCAACCACCCAGTTTTTATTCAGAAAATAAAAATCAATCAAAAACGGTCAAAATCCAGTTGGACCGCTTAAACCTGGTTGAACCAGTTGAACCAAAGCACCGGTTCGACCATCCATCTTTGACAAAAAAATAATTTTTGATAATTTAATAAAATGTAAACTTTTAAAAACTATTCATAATCTACTCTCATTCTAACCCATACTACAGCACTCCTTTATCTCTTCTCCTTCCAAGTGTGTCAATAACCCATTATCGCATCTTCCTTCCTGTCATATAAGCATTGCCTCTCTTCTCACATATTACATGAGTTTGTCTACTTCCACCAACAACAAAGGAAGAATACATTGTCATAGTTATACTATGACAAGTAATAAATTAAAAATACTTGTTATTAATTAAAGTTTAAATAGTTTTAAAATTGTTAATTTATACCTCACATACGCATATGAATTTTACAAAATATGTTTATTATGCCCTTTTGATTTTTTAATAACATTTACACTCCTAACATTTAGCAATGTCCTTTGTTCTCCTATATTCTTAAAAAATCAACAATATTATTTTTATGTTGGTATAATATAGGATCACACGTGTGCTAATAAAAACCACTGTTATCCATTTTGTAAAAATATAGGGGGTGCACAATTCTAATAAAAAGGAGTATATGTGTTATTGGAAAAACTTGGAAGGATATGAGTATATAGATCCTATACACATATGATGTAGCATTTTTCATATTTATTTGTATGATAATACCCGTCAAACTCGTTCGATCCGTTTAAACCATACAAACCAAAGCCAACAGTACAATGGTTCGGTTTTTTCGGACGTCATCACCGGTTTGATCAGTCAATCACATTGGTCCGACCATAAAACTAAAAATCGATACTTGCTCGGTTTGATGTCTGGTTCGGTTTTTAAAACCTTGTATATAACACTCATATACATACCATATCTCATATGTGTGTGTTTGTGTGTGTGCGCGCATATTTGTACACTTTTAGACATATGCAAACATTCATATATTTACACTTTTACACATACTCTTATGCACAAACACATCTCACACTCAAATACATACTCTCTCATGTATATCCACGCATGCGTTCACTCATATAAACACATATTCATTCACATGCATCGAGAGACAAATTTAAACTCAATTCTTTCATTTCAATCCTCATGTATACAATGTGAGGAAAGTGTATGTTAGATAATGAAGATGAAGTAAATAATACACAGCGGAACAACATAATTATGAACATGTAGGAACTCAATAAATCATCTTCCAAAAATATGAAAGTAAATACATGAAGAAAGAGTATGAATCATAATACAATTTAAGATAATCATTGTTAATTTTTTAGTTAGCATAAGAGAACTAAAAACTAAAATCGAAGATTTAGTGAACGACTTAACCAACTTCATTAAAGGAAACAAAAACCACTGTAAATGCACAAATGATTAAATAATACTGAAAATAAATCCTAGACTCTACGCACTCTCATGAATTGACTCAATCTTAATTTTATGTGGTTTTTCGGTAGTCAATGAAGATGCATCAGTTTTTAGAAAAACCGCTCCATGTACAACGGGTACCTCGCAAAAAAATAAGAGAGAAAATGGAAGAGGTTGACACAAATATAAATCAATATAAAAGCCTGAAAACAAATGATGAAAAAGAAATAAATGATGAAGACTACCCAAGTGTATAGAAAAATCTAACAATAATTTTCTAAACAAAAATCTAAGCCGTTTGTGTCCTTGGTAACAGTGACATCTGATTTTTCCTAAAACCCTCTGTTAATTCGCAAAAATTGAGAGCTAATTATGCACGAATCTAAAATGTGCCAATTGTGTTGTAGGCGGGTAATCGGAGTCAATCAAGAAATATAACCACTTAATTAATTAACCAATTAACATGAGGTGGTTTTTATATTTATTTAACCTGGGCAAGTCCCAGGGTTGAACTCAAGAAGGCAAAGGAACAACTTAGGTTTAAGTTTATCAAATTTTATGTGTAGTTCGAGAGGGATTTTTTTATATTTTTAATACAATTTTTGAATGCAAATGCAAATGCGAACTAATTTTAAGAACTAGAAAATTGACGTCAATCAAACGGTGTTCAAAAACTACAAAACTTGCCAAGATGTTAATTATAAGAAAATGAGTGCATTATAATTTTTGGAATTTTTTGATGCAATATGAATATTTAATTATTTAATGAATGTAAACTATGTGAATTTCAATAAATAATTATAATAATTATTAAATCTACCTTTTTTCTAAAGAATATAATTACTTAAGATATATCACGATGTGATTTATCTCAGAAAAATCCTAAATCTTAAAAATGTGAGGTTTAAGAACTATAAAAATTAATTACTAAAATGCACAAAATAATTTTTACAAGATAAAATATGCATGTAAATGCAATTCTTTTTGGGTACAACGAGAAACAAAACTAAATCTGATATCCGTAAATTTTGATAATTTTAGAGCTATGTTTAATTAATTATCAATTTCTAAGCAAAGAGGGGGCAGAATATGTAAAATTTCTATAGAATATTAATAATTAAATAACCACAAACAATAATAATATAACAAGTATGCCACAATGTAAAGAATGACTTAAAACACAAAGTGCTATTTTTGGATAATCAAATGATGCAAGAATATTGTGTTAGCCATGTGAGCATGAGGCGAACCATTCCTACAATAAATGTTATGGTAATGTTTGATTTATCAATAAAAGTTATTTATTTATTTCACTCCCTATCTGATATTAAATGAATGAATGTACTATAATATTCCTTAGTACAATTATGGTTATGTACCATAGCCACCTTGATGATCATACAATGGTTGATTCAATGGTTGAATCGTAGAGGCACTGTCAAGCACTGTCAAGTGATTGTTAAGAGATGATCTCCAGCATGAGTAGGAGATGTCAAACCTTTCTCATTTGGCTGATATTTGACCGACCTCTTGATGTACGTCCTCTGCGTGGGAATAGAGATTCGGATTTGTCAAATTAGTTAGGTCAAAGATTTGACTCAACGAGATCAATATAACCAAGTCATATGTCGTATACTGTCATGATATAGGCACACATCCTATGACCGGAGACAGATGTCTTGTCATATGCCTAAGTATGTACATTTGATAGACCAATAAGTTGATGGCCTAATCGAGGTCTATATACTGGCGAGCTGGTGTGCATATGAAGGCATATGAGTGGTACGATCTCTCAAAGGGATCATACAGGTTCACTTGTAAACCGAAAGACATGTGCTCACTCATTAGGTATTGGGACCAATCAAATTCCATGCATGATCATCTTTCTTTGGAAACATGACAAGAATTTAAAGGTATGATATATGCTTTTGAAAGCATATGATCGATACCAACTTTCAATGACTGAATGAGAAACTTAATGATAAAACCCTAAAGATGATAGCGCAAATGGATCCATCTCTTTAGGTTTATTATAGGTCTTCCAGTATGCAGGATGTACAGGTATTAGGAATACCTGGGGATGATGTGATCATAAACGATTGCATAACCATGATGCTTCCATTCCGAGTGAGTGATGAAACAGGTCTAGATTTAGTGAATCCTCTCAGTAGAGAAGTGTTCTGATCTTGGTTCAAGTATTGGACATTGATCTGAATGTGATTCAAATACAATAAGAAGATTAGATTTACGGTCTTGATTTAATCAACCATCTATGAGAGGTCCATGAGATCTAGATTTGAGATGTGATCTCAAATATCCAAGACACTATACGTGGAATGTACAATCACCCTATTCTTATCCCCAAGTATCTGTGGATAGAGTGCATTATTCTTGAAAGAGTTTAAGAATAACTCCATTGTTAAATTATATCCAAGAATTGAGAAATGGATGATTAAATGAGATTTAATTATCATGAATAATGTGAATTTGATTCATATTATTTAAATGCATGAGAATGATGATTCAATATAATTAAATGTGATTTAATTATTGTGGATAAGAATAATGTGGACAGCATTATCCAAATTATTCATGTATATTATAAATGTGATTTATAATATCTTAGAGAGAGCCGATTGTAATTTATATTTGTTGATTAAGTGTTGATGTGAATTGGATTCACATGGGACAATAAATTGAAAATATAATTTACATTGTATTTTGGATTTTTAATGTGATTCACAAATTTTCAATAGCATGATTGCAATGTTAACAAAGTAATTATGAATTATTTGTATGAATAAATTTGCAACAAAAGTTGTTGTAAATATTGGAGAAATCAATGAGATAATGTAATCTCATGGAATGAAGAGGTGATAGCCACTTCCATATAGAGATGGTGGATGACCACCAAGTCCTATCTGGAATAGGTGGCCATCCCCCCTCTTTATGGAAGGAGGCTAGCATCCTCCCTATTATCTTCATGGATATTGATTTAATTTGAAATTAATTTATATTAATTACTATTCAATATATATTAAATTAAATAAATTATTATCCTATTTTTACAACATAATCATGGCCATTGAAAGAAACATAAATAAATCTTCCATTGATTTTGTGTTGTCCATGGATTGAGATCCATGGACTCCCAAAATATTATAAAAGAAGAGGCAATCCCTTGCTTTTTCAATTTACAACAACTATTTCTCTCTCTCTCTCTCATTCTCAAGCCCCACGCCTCCCATCTCTTCATCTTGAGTGACCGTCCACTCTAACCCAAGAGGGAAGATCATCGTCGTCGTCGCATCGCTGTTGTGTTGTTGCCTCGACTACTCATGGATCTCCGTCTCCTTCAGTGCGCATTACTCATGAAGAAGAAACCTGATCTCGAGAGACAAGATCAGGAGACTCATCTCTTGGATCAACAACTTGGATTGAGAGAGGTATGTAATTCATCTCTGTGCTCGCAAGCATCTCCTTCGACTAATCGAACTTGAGACAAGAGGTCTCTTCATTTAGAGATTTGATTACAACAGCGCTACAAGAGGTATTCCTTTATCTAGTATGTTGTTTAGATGAAACAATCTGAGAAATTTTCTTAGATCATGTGGTTTCATCATTTAAATTTTTTTAAATTCCGATGCACCAAGCAACTAGTACGACTATTCATTCCTGATCGTATATGATGCGATCCTCATGTTTCCGTGATGTGCTTAAGGATTCTTTTATATCCTTCATATTATTCAAATAATAGAGGAAGCCTAGGATTCTTTTCGTAAATTACATAATAAAATAAAAATAAAAATGCAATTCAAGGGTTGAATAGCAATTACCGACCCCTAGAGGGGTTTCTACAAAATTTTCCCAAAACGATCACGTGCGAGGCACATGACCCTTGAGCAACGGGTCCTTTATGGAATTTGGTGATTCTTGCAGGGGCTTCCTTGCAGAAGTTCCCCCTAACCACATGCAGCTCACGTGGGAGGGGCCTTGGGTTTCGTGCTCAATGGTTGGTGGAGATGTGGTGGCCTCCTGGAGGAAGTTCCACTTGTTGATGATGGTGGTTGGATGCTGGCGAAGACCTGGATGCTCCCCTTTTCGATTGTCGAAGAAGGAAGAAGGGGGTACGCTCCAGGTGTGGCTGATTAAGACCTGCGTTGAAGGTGAGGCAATGGTTGTTGGAGGAGCTTCTAGAGCAGTGAGCCGACGATGTGTCGAAGGAGGTCCCCAGTGAAACCCTGGAAGTGAGGCTTAACGGAGAAGATGGTTGGTGTTGAAGGCGAAGCGTGGAGATGAAGCCTCCGCTGCGAGATGCTATCGAGCGGGCGGAAAGAGAGTGGAGATGGTGTCAGGCTCCACGGTTGTGGGAAGCTGGAGCAATGGAAGTCGCAAGCAAAGATGTAGACTGCAGTAAGGTGAAAGCCTTGGATCTCGCTGCGACAGAGAGGAAGAGGCGAAATGGGGGTATCAGATATGAGTGGAGATGATGAACGATGAAGGTGTGGTGGTTATCGGGGAGATGGGCAGCGAGGATGGGTATAGGAACGATCGAGGCGAAAATGGGAATGGGCGGAGCAAGGGTGTAAATGGAGGAGGAGGAGGAGGAGATGGATCAGGTGGGAAGGGAGATACCTTGAGGGGTTGAAGCTCAACGATGTGCGGCCGGAGCGAAGCAGGCGCGTGGAGGGGGCATGATGCATCAAGGCCCAACGGCCATGGATCGCGCCACGGAGGAGGGTGGAGCCGGGTTGTCACCACCGACACTGAAGCGTCTCCTCCCTGGTTGAACGACAGATGATTCCTGAAGTGGGGCAACGAGGTGCTTTATATAGCGATGGAGGACAGTCGGAGTTGGAAGGGGATCGATGATGGGTGGTGCAGAGTAATTGGAAGGTGATCGGGGAGATTGGATTTGATGGAGATACGAAGGGCGATGGCGATGATTAGGAAAGGCGGTATTGGCCCAGAAAGGAAGGTAATCGGAGATTGGAAGAGTACATGGGAGGACGCGGCGGGCCGGATCGGAGATGGTATACGTGGTGGCGGCACGACCAAGAATGAAAAGTGGAGACGAAAATGTGGGAGGAAGGAGAAGGTTGAGCGGCGTCTGATCGGCCGAGATCGGGCAGCCCACATCTCGCTACATGGTAGCTTTTTATTTATTTTTATTTTTATTTTTTAGTTTAGTTTTTATTTTTTATGTTTTATTTTTTATTTTGTTATTTTTTATAAATAAATGAAATGTAAATGCGAAAAACGAGTGACATGTAGCGGCTCTAGAAGCAGTCACGTGTCATTCCCAAAAAATTTTAAAAATAAAAGAAAATAAAAAAGAAATAGAAATAGAAAACAATCTCGAATCGAAAAATTCTCTTCATGAAAGTTGTGATATTTTTGGAGGTACCCTATGTACATAGAACACCTTGATTTTTGGGTTTTGTAATTTTTTTTCATCATTTTTAAATACGATAAAATAAGTAAAATATATGATAAAATCAAAGATAAATATTTACACATTACTTTAATGTTTATATTTTTATTAATTGAGAAAATAGAGAAATAAAATAAAGTACGATAAAGAGGACTTTTGTACATATTGATAGTATACACTGACACTCTGTCAATTTCTTTGATTTTGATTTTGATTTTAGGTTTATTTTTTACGCATTTTAATAAAATATTTATAAAAAAGAATAAATAAAAAAGAAATAAAATAAAAAGAGTTAACTATGTACATAAAATAATAAGTCAAAATTAGGTAAAATACACAATGTACAAGAGGCTCAAAATTAACTTTTTGCATATGAGTTTCGTTTCACTTGAACTTGATCTTGTTTTGAAGGTAACTGAATATGCATTAGTTCAAAAGTGAGTAGGATCAAATCAAAAATTGTATGAGGAAGATATCATTTTTTAGTCCAATTATCCTAAAATTAGGGTTTGAATTTCTAGATTATTTATTTTTGTTATTATTTTTTTTGTATTTTTTTATTCTTGTTAGTAATATGTACATAATGGAGGTGGTTTTAGGTGATTTGGAGTTAGTATGAATTACTTAAAAATTAGGAAAGTTAGCTTATTTTACAGGTCAATTGGTTTGGGATGTTTGGCTTCTTATTTTATGCTATTATGAATGATAAAATGTAGTTATTATTAACATATGTGTGAATGTTATTTATGAAAGATAATTGATAAAATGTAGATGAATTTTGGAAAACTAAGTTTAATCAATATCTTTTAGAGTGATGAATCGCATATCCATCAACGATTGGCACTTACGATAGAGGAGGTGGTCGCAGGAGAATGACTGATGAATGTAAGGGGGAGGCACGTGCGGCTGAGAGAAAGGAGAGAGAAAAGAAAGAGGGTAAAGTCAAATAAAAATAAATAAAAATAAATAAAAAATAAAAATAAATAAATAAATTGAATAAAAGAGGGGTGACATGTCGCAACTCCGGGAGGTGCCATGTGTCACTCACAGAAAATTTGAAAATAAAATTAAAGAAAACTCCATAAAACAGCAAACGAATTCAAATGAAAAAGTGATCTTCATGAAAGTTGATCATCTCAATGAGATCTACAACTTTCGTAAAGGGACCACGAGATCATCTGTACAAAAAGTATTTTTTGCGTACTATATAGATAATAAAATACTATATTTTTGTATTTTGTTATTTTTTTGTGATTTTAAATAAGGTAAAAATAAAGATAAAATTAGATAAAATATAAAATAAATACACATTAATATTGCTTTTTAGATTTTTAATAATTAAGAAAAAGGTAAAATAAAATCAACACAAATAAAGTATGTACGAAATAAACAAGCATACAATTAGGTCCCAAAATTGATATTTTACAAATGAGCTCCGATTTTAATGAAATCACTTTCATTTGATAGACAATTTTATAACTTGAACTTTAAAAGTGATTTAATGAATTTGGAGTTCATACGGAGAGGGAACTTAGCTGAGAAGTTGGACTTTATAACTTTTCGGTTCAAGATCTAAGAGTATTTATTCAAGGTGAAAATTATTTTATATTTTTAATTTTATATATATTTTTATATACAAGTAAGAAAAATAATTAAATCAAAAGGAGTCAGTATGAATTTATTAAAAAAATCAAGGAAGTTTGGGTATTTACATGAGTTTATTTACAAACAATTTTCAATACTTTATTTATTTATTTGTGATTTTTATTTTTGAATTATTTTGTGGACTTATTTACAAGTAATTGTACATTATTAGTCTATTTTTATTAAGAATTGTATTTTACTAATTTATTTAATTTAGGGGCTATTATTTGGTATTTTGTTTAGGGAGTTAAGCTAAGATCAATATATTAAGATGATTAATCGCATATTCATCAGCGAGCACTTGGCATGCATATACATGATTGTCGATATTGTGTTTTTCTGTAATGTTTGTTATCTCAATTTCCCATCCTACATTTATTTGCATCTTCCCACATCTGTTATTATATACTTTTTCTTCCTATTTCATTATTTACCAAAGATCCCACAATCCCAATGTAATATGTGTTGTTTTCCCTCTCCTTGCATGTGAAAACGACAGGCATGCTACTTCGAGTTCCGTGACATCTATCGTGGTTCGTGGTTGATTTAGGTATTCCCTCCCCTACCTTCTTGTTTCGCTTATCATTGCATGAGTGATGACTATCATTGTCGAGATAACGATAATCATTATGTGAGTAATCTACAAGCTCCCTCTCATTATCATGTAAGTTGTTCCTTTGTACATTGAAATAATGTCTACTCCATGCCTTTAGTTTTAGATATCGGTGATCCTCAAATGAAGTTGTTTTATCTTGCTAAGTCATTTGTTATTATTCATAGTTTTAAATGATAAGGTTAACTTATATTAATTTTCTACATGAGTTTGGTCATGTCTTACTTCAACATGCAATAGTAATCATAAAAAGTTTAACTTCTTTATATGTTATACATATATTTGTCTAATCGTAGAAATATTAGATTTATATAGAAAAGGTCGTACATTAGTTGTAGAAATTAGATATTTTAACCAATATATATTTGTTTTATATTTTCCTCAATGATATAACTTTTTTACTTACTTTATATTATATATTAAGAACTAGAATTACAAAATCCATTGAAACTACAATATTCTTTATATGCAATAATCTACATAAGCATTAAAATATCAATTTAACATTACATGTTCGAAATAAAATGAATCGAATTTGAATATTCAAACCTTGAAATGAATCAAATTAGGTAGCCGCTTCGTATAAAATTCAATTCCCACATCCGAAATAATAGTCAGACATGGTAGGTGCTCTGAGGATGAAGAGGACCAAGGCAGACGATCAAGGAGATGCATGCGTAGTCCACCTTCCTGGCGTCGTAGTTCACGACGGCCAAAGTCACCATGAAGACCGACAACTATTTAATCTGGTTGGGGTACATGCACTAACTGTGGTTGCTCTCAGGTTCCTCGTGTGTTGTCGAAACGAGATATGTGGGAAGAAATCCGAGTGCGGCCGAGTTGCCGTCATGAATACGAGGCATGTTATCTGCACGAAGGGATGCGTGCGAGGCTGCTTACTAGTCTCGATGATGTCTTGCTCGAACAAGGTGCTCGTCACAAAGGCCACTCCTATATGAACGGCCAAGACCGCCAGGACGGAAGCAGCAAGGGAGCTCATCAGAAGA
This sequence comes from Ottelia alismoides, assembly GCA_037367405.1. Classification (NCBI taxonomy): domain Eukaryota; kingdom Viridiplantae; phylum Streptophyta; class Magnoliopsida; order Alismatales; family Hydrocharitaceae; genus Ottelia; species Ottelia alismoides. The sequence goes on from JAZKJV010009307.1 coordinate 616,706, forward strand.
AGCTCATCAGATAGGAGGGAGGGAGGAGAGCTAGGTCCCACTTGAAGGGGCTCTTCCTGCGGAGATTTAGACAAATGCCCTTGTAAACTTTGTTAATCACGCATCAACACTATTGATAGGGAGGTGAGATATGATCGTTCATGTATTCGATGGCAAATATTAAATTAATTAAGCTAACATTATTCGCTTTGTCGTAAACATGCGTCCTCAGGTATTCGGACGAGAAGTTGCTATCGTGGTCAAATTATATTAATTTTTGGTTGACAAGTCTCGTTAATTGTTGACGAACGCGTGCTCGTGGAACAGAGGAGGATTATCGAGAACCGATTTTTCTGTTATTTTCTTAACTCCTAACTATTCTTAATTGGTTTATAACCCGGTATCTTGATTAGAAATATATTATTGACCACATAGAATAGGCAGAGGTAGTATGCAGATCCGGAATCAAAGGGGAAATGGGTGATCCTCCGTCATAAAAATTCGATTTTGGTATGTGTTTGTCGTTTTCTTGGATCGATACATTACGCGTACGTAGTCGCTCGCTGACGCTCTTCACACACAGGTTCGGTTCATTTATATAAATGAGTTCAAAATATATTTTTGAATTCAGTTCGTTTATTTTCAAATCAAACCTTTATTTAATCAAATCGAATTTAAGAAAATATCGAACTTGAGGGAGCGAAAAAACGAAATGGAGATGAATATCTGTGCATGTGTGTGTGTGTTTATGTGTATGTGTGTGTAGGTGTACATGTTTGCATATACATATATATATAAATAGGTGTATATGTTTGTGTGCACACACACATATGGGTAAGATGCGGCTACCCCTGGTTGGAGCCAAGTTAGCTTTCCTGCCTCTTTTTCTAAGCTATTTTGTGGTAGTTTTTCAAAACACCCGACAGTTTTTAAATCACCTAATATCAACATGTTATCATTAAAAATCCAATTCATTTCGAGATTTTTTGTAACACCCATACCCCCCAAACATAGTCTCACATATAAAACTCACAAAGTGTGAGAGTGGGGTTATAAGTGATGATGATTACTACTTCATAACTTGGGCTTTAGCATTTTGGGTGGTTGTCAACGAGTCCAATTAGGCTCTAACCCAACAAGTTGTCGGGGCCAATTTTTCTCAGTAACGAACCGGGGACCTTAGCCCGGGACGTTACATTCTTAGTACATCCATCAAGCTTATCAAATTTTAATAGACCAACCCCTTACAGATAAACCGGTTTGGATTTTGTCTGTTTTTCATGAAATTTGAATCACATATTCCCCTTATGAATATAAGATAATCCTATCGGGTGTTTTAAAAAAATACTACAAAAAAGCTTTAAAAAAGAAGTGGGGGAAGCTAACTTGGTTCACCTTGGAGTAACCCCATTTTACTCAATGTGTGTGTGCGCGCATGCAGGTGCAGGGCGAAGGCGGGGTGTGTGCATATGTCCATGTGTGTGTTGTTGTGTTTATACAAATATACGTGTGTGTGTGTGTGTAGATGTGTGTGTGTGCATGCGTGTATATGTGCGTGCGTTTGTGTGTTTGTGTGCACGTGTGTGCGTGTGTGCGTGCGTGTTGGTGGGTGGGTGTGTGCGTGTAAAATCTTGATTTCTTGTCTCAAAGATGAAAATGGAGTGAATTGGGGGGGTCGTTGGGGATGACAAGGTCCGGCCCTCGGATATACCCTCCTATCCCGCCGATGGCAGCCCTGACAGCAAGGGGAAGGAGGGAAGGGGGACATCAAGCAGAGCTAGGCTTGTGTCCCAAAGCAGCAAGCAAGCAGGAATCATGATAAGGAGCGTATAGAGCCAGTCATGATTCTTCCATTAGCAGGTGTAGCTACTCATTCTATTAGTAGCAATAGCAATGGGCTAGCACTAGACTATAAGGCCTTCTTCAACCATTTGTGTATGTGCGTGTGGGAAATTAGAAAACATTTATTATTTTTGTTTCTTTATCTAACTCTTCTTCATCTTTTAGAAAAAAACAGATCAATAAGAATTCTTCTCTTAAAAAAATAATTGTAACATAGGCATAAGGAATAAGGTGGGATATGAATATATATATAAGGTTTATATTTATCTTGTTGATTTGAGGGATAGGGTTTATATAAAAAATTCAAGTGTTGAGTTATGATTAGTTATCTCAATAAGATAGGAACCACTTCTCTCAAATAGGCCTAATCAACTCAATATGGTTAGCTTCTGCCATTATGGGTCATCTAGAGTAGTGCACAAGATCAATGCCTTTCTGCGAAACGAGTATCTAGCCCAATCGATAATGCTTTCTACCTTGGGAATATGTGATGCAAGCCACAGTCAACCCCACTCGAGCAGTCGAGAGTCTCACTCCCCCGATCTATCACTTGACTAACTACTGATTCATATAGTACATAATCACAAGCATATGTAGCTAGTCTGTCGCAAGTTCTCTTCGACCACAACCCTTCCTGTACTGTCATAGGTACATGAATTATCCATACATAGTTCAAATGTAAATTAAACCCTGAGACAAGTTATACAAAAAGCATGATTTATATGACATCATCTCTAACAAGCAATGTCCTCAAATCCTAGGTATTGCACTTCTCCCTTGATCAGATATCCAGGATAAATAAGTAGTGCAAATGTCGACAAAGGGAATTGGTTAAATTAAGAGGACGAGAATGACTACGACTTAAAATATAACTACATTATTTATATGTCACAGTCAATCTATTTGATTCACGGGTTTGAAAGATAGGAATGAATAATACTATAGGCAAATATAATAGATGATGTAATCATGATGTGATTGTAGTGTTGTGGCTACTTTAAAAGGAAAGGAAACAAGGGTTCTTATTTTAGTAAATTAACATAGCTCGAAAAATGGTTTGCTTGACTAATGCTGCATGGGATTATATTGACGCAAGCATGACTTGAGGAAAATGTGATCAAGCACATAAATAGAGATCAATACTCATGTTGAAACGCTAAAGTTACTCCATGAGATTATTAAAAGATGAGATCTCAACCCTAGAAGGATCATGCATCGTCGCCATAAATTCATTCCATTTTTTAAAAGACATTTAAGCAAGCTTGGACTTTTGTCCCAAATGTCTCAAATTAAAGATTACAAGACCATGGTGGCAAAACTTGTCAGATGCACAGCTTGTACAGTACATCGTCAAGCTGCCAAATTATAAGAACAAGGAGAATAATTTTCTCCATGTAATTATGTTATATTGTTTTGTATCATCATTCAAATTTTTTTTAATTAATCAGAGAATTTTTTTAATGAAGATAATGATTTTAGAAACACAGTAAGCATTAAGGCCCCAGCTTATGTCGGGTTACTTTGGTATTAGAGGTTTAATAACACAAGCTAATAAGCAGTGCATGCATGTATATGGACAAGATCAGATGTACCTTTATCTTTTCCTTAAAGCAAATAGTTTACACTGTCTTTCTTGGACTTTGTACAGCATCCAGCCTACGAACAAACTCTGATACTACCAGTGAGTCGTCGCTTGAATCCCTCTCAAATAACCACGACTCTTCCAACTGAACAACAACATCCCTATTAAAAGGATAAAGCAGTCGTGTCATAAATCTAAATTGTGAACGTTCGTAAGTTTTAAGTACCAGTTACCGAAACACATACCTATTAAAAGGATAAAGCAGTCGTGTCATAAATCTAAATTGTGAACGTTCGTAAGTTTTAAGTACCAGTTACCGAAACACATACCTCCTTAAACTAAGAACTTCGTAATTTTTTCGGAGATAATCAGCATGTCTCATAAGTGCATGCTGGGCATAGTCCTTCCCAATCGTCCTCGTCGCAGCCGTGTTGAGTAGGTTTTCTAATGAATTATATCTTTTCAAAAGCTTCAGAGCTGTCTTGCGGCCAAAACCTGGAACCAAATGCTGAATTCCAGGAACACCATCTACCACGTCCCCTAAAATACTGCCTGCAATGCCATTGATAATGTCAGGCTTAACCATGAATATCTAACCCTAAACATCTTGCAATGTGAAGTTCTAGGTGTTAGATGCAAGCTTCTGTGCTTCATATACATTGATATGACAGCATATCGCCCATTAAATTTGATGTGAAGAAAAGAGCACTGAATTTCAAAAAAGGACTCACGTAGACTCAGGTCAGAGCATGGACTGCAATTGTACTGGGCCATGTAATGGTTTAATGTGTAAAATGACCACCGTCCGAAATTGGGAATCGGCATGACAATTTGAACTTTCTCAGATAACAATTGCTTAAAATCCTTATCAGGTGATCCAATGACGACATTATATCCTAGTTTCAGAACCTGATCAGTAAGTGTGGCTATTGTGTCATCAGCCTCACAGCCATTGACCTTCACGACCTGCAATGCTTAATGTTGTCAACATGAGCCCTGATGGAAGACAGATATCAAGCAAGTTTTTTTAATAAAAAAGGATGCTCACTCATGGGAAGTGTTCGCCCAAGAACCCTATTTATTTATAAACAATCAAGGAGTTATAGATGTTTCAATTCAACAACAAAAGATACAGAAAACAATCATGCGCGCACAAAATATCTACAGTGACAATCCTCCCAAAAGTTGAAGTGTACTTGGCAACACATATGGTCCAAAGAACCACCAAAGGCCTACACTCTCACGGTAATAAAAAATGTACTATGCCTTCTCCCACTATAAGTAGGATCGGTTACATGGATTCTTACTCAAATTCATGTTGAAAGATTTGTCTATTTTTTACGATGGCCGTCAACTACCTAACGCAACTCCTGCAAGAGGGGGATTTGAACCCTGGCCTTTTGTGTGATAGAAAGTGGGTACAGCACTCTCACGGTAATAAACAACTAAAACTGGTTCAAGAAGGAAACACCAAGCTACAAGTAAAAATCAATGTCCATGTCCTCCGCACAAACCGGACAGAACATCCAAGATAAACCGTGTCCTTGGAACTTCTCATCATCACCTTGCTGCACCTTAGAAGACACGAAAATGTTCGCCTTCAAAGCCCCCCCCCCCTTAAAAAAAACAAATCAAAAGGCAGTCTTTCTCTAGCTATGGATATCCTCACAGGTTTTGTGATGAAAACCCTTTGTACACCTTCACGGAGAAGTTCTCATGTATACCAAGTGATCTCACGTCCCAGACAGTCCGTTAATAGATTCCATGCCCTGCATCATCGGACTGAACTCCAGAAACTTCTAAGTCAAGAATCAAGAGGCCAATCGGGAACCCCTCAGCCCGAGAGGTAGACCAGAAATACGCCACCATTGCATCCTTATCACAAGCTAAGGAATAAATCCTAGGTAACCCATCTTTAAATGAAATGGCCTTTGCCCAATCGCCGTGGGAAAATATGAAAAAGTTGTCATCCTCCTAGCACAAGTGGTATGAAGGCGGCCATCTTCAAACGCACAGCACGAATGCCTTTCTAGAAGTTTTTAAGTCACATGACCTTCATGTCGTCCATTCCCAAGTACAAATCAGCCCCGTAAATGCCAAGCACCAACTGACAAAACATATCCCCCTTTCACAACACAAATCCAAACCACCCACTTGGCCAGCAAAGCCTCATTCATCTTCCTCAACTGGAGGACCACCAACCCACCACCCTCCTTGTATTATGATATCACATCCCAGGAAAGCAATGGCATTTCATTGCTTTTCTGACCAAAGGTGGTCCAAACGAATCTCCTCATGATACCCACCAAGCATGCTTCAATCTTGGTCGGCAGCTTATACATCGTCAACAAGAAAATCACAATAGCCGAAAGAACCGAATTGAGCAAGACCAACCAACCATCCCATAAGCATTTAGCCTTACAATCAAAACAGCTTACATTCCATCCTCTCCAACAAGGATAACGAATGCCTCCCACGCAATAGTCCAGCTAGTAGAGGTAAACCTAAGTACACAACATGTGGCTGAGTCTTTTATCAAAAGTTTGAATTAGGTAAATAAAATATGTAAGTTCAATTGTCATTTTCTTGAAAAAGGAATGAAGTAGACATATTTATAATGTTGAAATCCAAGTCTCAAAATGTTACAAAGTATTTTACAAGGATTTTTTTACATTTATCTCAAAATTTGGTCCTGCTATGTAATGTTTTTTTTGAAAGATCGTGTTATGCAGTATCATGTTGAGATATTATTTATCTTTTGTTACTTTATGTATTCTATGTTCTTTCCTTCTCTTTATGTAATTTGTCCAACGGGTCTCTCTGTATAAGAGATCCCTAGGGCCTCATGAATAAACAAGTCATTGCTTTCTCCCAACATGGTATCAAAGCGGTCCTAGACTGAAGTTCTCGTAACCCACGCATGCCCTAACCCCTACCAACCATCCTCGCACGCACCACGTGCCATCACCACCTCTTGCGCAGCCACCATGCGGCATCCAACCACTGCCGGTGTCCAAGCAGGGCACCAGCTGCTGCCGTACACAGCAGCAGCTCTCCGAGCGACTTCCTGCTGTCGTCAGCACCTTCTGCGCGGCACCCCCAGCTATCGCAGTAGCCTCCACGTGGCTCCCAGCCGCCGCAGCAGCGCTCAGTGTGGCTCTTAGTCCTCGTTGGCATCCCAGTGCGCCACCATAGCACCACAAACGGCCCCCGCGGTTGATTTTTCTCCTCTCCGTTGTAAAACTGCAGTCTGAAACGATCTGATTTTGACTGGAAAACGTGATTTCAGACCAATAAATCATGTTTTTTGACCTAGCGCGGATCGAGGATTGACGAGGATGGTTGTATGAATATACACGTACAACCAATCCTCAATATGATCGCCTAGACTCACTCGGATCGGTCTACTTTCTAGCCGAGTTCATTTTCGACATTTGTTTTTCATCATGTCACAGAACAAGGTGACATCTTTTTTTTGTCCGGTACATTCAAGGGCCCAGCTCCCGTCATGAAGATGGATGGGACCAACTGCGAGTTATGGTCCATGCAGTTTTTTACCCTGATGCAGTGCAATAATAATGAGCACATTCTGACAAAGCTTGAGATGACGGATAAGATTGGGGACAATGCTTCGTGGAAGCAAGATGACGCGTACGCACGTGTTTGGCTCACTGAGACACTCACCACAGAGATCGCCAATGATATTGTAACCAGACCACTGTCAAGGCGATGTGGTATATTCTGGCAGTCACGTATGTCCAAGCAACGAACGAGGTCAAGATTCTTCACCATCAGTCCGATATATACACAACCAAGCAGAATGGTCGTCATCTACATACCTTCTACTTTTCGCTTCAAGGCATGTTTGAGGCATGTTTGAGAAGCTTCACAGCTTCATGCATGTTACTACTTCCATGCACAACATATGGCATATACAAACTCCACGATGGTTGGAGTTTTCTTGGCAGTCCTAGATCCGAAGTATGAGGTCGTACACGCACAGCTCATTACATGCGCGACAATATCTCCCATGGAGGAGGCCTACAGTCACATTTACAGGCTTTTTATCCCACCCATTATTACCACACAAACCTCCTCATCGATGGTTGTATCTTGCTATGGGGGAGGTTTTATGCAGTTCAGATGGTGTAGTCCCCGTGGCAGAGAAGGTGGACGTCAGCATCGCCCCTGCACCTATTATCGTCGTCCAGGACGCTCCGAGGACACATGCTATCAGACGCATGGATACCCAGCATATGCTCAGGTGGCAGAGCAGATTGAGCCTCCAGACACTTCGGCTCCCCAAGCAGATCCAAGCCTTGACGATAGTGTCTCTTGTATACGAGAGATCATGATTATGTTGCCAGCACCACTACAGGTTCCTCAGATATTGCAACTGCTGCTAGAGCCTCTTCGAGCTCCTCAGGTATAGCATATGCTTTCACTAGTTGTAACAAGGCAGATATGATAGAGTGGATCATGGCCTATGGTGTTTCCCACTATCTGTGTGGAGACAGAGTCCAATTCAGTTCTTACATGTCTATATCCCATGGTAGATGGGTCGTCCTTGCGAATGGGGTTTACTTACCCATCACAGAACAGTAGGAGGTGCATTTGACGTCATCCATATGCCTACAGATTGTTTTATATATTCATGATTTTCAGATGCATTTGCTTTCTATTAGTCAGATCACGACGGATCTGCATTGCCATGCTATTTTTAACCCAACTTCTCGTGTGTTTCAGAACATACTCACGAGCAGGGTGATTGGATGTGGCCATGAGCAGTAGGATTTCTACAAACTGGTTCAACCGCCTCATGTTGTTGCCTCTACTATTCCTATTGGACCAGTCTCACCGTACTTGTGGCATCTTCATTTTGGCAACCTTCCTCTGCAAAAGTTCTATCATGTGATTCATGTCCTCCCATAGATTTCTTTGTGAACTTCATTGATTCATTCTAGTATGAGGCTTGCCGGCTTGGGAAGCATCGCCGCTATTCTTTTCATGGCCATCAGAGTCCTACAAGTACTCAGTTATTTGAGCTTATTCACTTAGATATTGGGAGTATGAGTCGTGTTCCTGATCACCAGGGACATCATTTTTATCTCGTTGCTGTGGATGACTATTCTAGACTTGCTTCGATTTTTTGTTAAAAAATAAGTCTAAGGTTGGGTATGGCATTAAAAATTTTATTAATAAAATAAAGAACGTTTTCTCTACTACTGTCAAGTATTTGTGATCTGGCAATACCTTAGAGTTCTGCACTTTACAAATATCTGAGTTTGTCAGGTCTCTTGAAATCGTACACCAAACCTCGTGTGCCTGACATCCCAGCAGAACGGTATTGCCGAATGCAAACACTATCATTTACTCGATGTGGCCCGAACCCTTTTAGATTCAGAGTCGTGCTCATCACTCTTATTGGGGTGATGCAATCCTCACAGCTTGCTACTTGGTGAACCGTATGCCATCTTCTGTTTTGAGAGAAAAATTTCATTTCTCGATTGTACTATTTCCTAAGGACATGTTCTCCCTAACACCATGAGTATTTAGTTATGTGGTCTTTGTTCACAATCTGATGCACGGTCGTGACAAGCTCTCCCCCGAAGTTGTTAGTTGTGTCTATATTGGATACTCTCGTACCCAGAAGGGGTACCATTGTTTTGATCTGCTTCGACAGAAATACTTTGTCAATACCAACATCACGTTCTTTGAGTCTGTTGTGTATTTCTCTCTGACAAGTGACAGGTTGACTTCATCTGACTCTGGTGAGGAGGTATACACGCCTCCTCCTACTACGGTTGCACCACCACCAGTACATACTCTACCTCCACCACCTCCTCCACAAGTGCCGCCACCTCCTCCAGCACCTACACCTACTCATGTGGTTGCCCCTGGATCGCCACCCGGTATCTTGACTCAATTTTTACCATGTTTGTTTACTCGCATGTCTCACATTGTTCTCCTGCTCATGAGCCTTCCCCATCATCCAGCACGCTCCAAGTATGTAATAAGCACACTGTTTCTGTTGGGAAAACTGAATGACTTGTTTATTCATGAGACCACAGGACTCTGTTATATAGGAGAAAAACCCTAGGTAAATATAAAGAGAGGTACATAAAGAAGATAAAATAAGTAATAACACCAAGATGTACAGTAATCTCAACACTCCCCCTCAAGCTGGAGCATATATGTCTATCATGCTCAGCTTCTTGGAACGTCTTTGGAAAGGGCCTCTAGTAAGAGATTTGGTGAATATATCAGCAGTCTAATCTCCAGCAGAAACATGAGAGGTGGATATGACATGTCTCTGGTATAATGTCAATCCACCTCTATATGTTTTGTACGTTCATGGAATGCAGGATTATTTGCAATAAACAGTGCCGCATGATTGTCGCATAGAAGCTGTAGAGATATTTCGTGTCTTTCGTAGTATTATATTGTTATGTATGCTTTTTGTTATTTCTTTATCTTTAGTAGACCTCTCTGTAATTTACCCTTTAGGTCTCTCCCTATATAAGAGAGCCTAGGGTTTTCTGAATAATCAATCAAGTCTTTTCTCCCAAAATGGTATCAGAGCCACCCTAGGGCTCTTCCTAGCCGCCGCCCCCTTCCCCACCCGCCGCCCTCTTCATCTCGTCGCCTCCCTCGACTCTCTCTCTCGCCAATCCAGCCGCCAATCCTTCCAGGCGGCTGCCAGCCCGCCGCCAAGAGGTCCCAAGCGGCCTCATCTTGCCGCCGAACCAAACCAGCCGCCCCTTTTCTCGCCGCCGACTCCTCTTCATAGCCGCCGACTCCTCCAAGGCGGTCCCAGCCCGCCGCCGACCATCTTAAACGGCTGCCAGATTGCAGCTGTGCACTTCCAGGCGCCTTGAGCGTGATCCACGTGCAAGGGCTGTAGCCCTCATCCGAGGCGTGCCCTAGTCGACCTCGTCTCTTCCGCAGATAAATGGATTTGAGTGCGTAATGTCTACATACGCACTCAAATCCGATGCAGTCAGTGTAGACAATTGTTATCCTGTCTACAAACCCTAGTTCTTCCTCAGCGGCAGTATGTCAGAATCGAAGGTCGATATGCCCTCCATTGGCGCATTCAAAGGTGTTGCGCCAATAGTGAAGATGGACGGGTCTAACTGCGAGCTCTGAGCTATGCAGTTCATGAGCCTCATGAAGTCGAATGGTAAGAAGCACATTCTTACCGAGGATGAGCCCGCTGAGAAGACAGGGATATATGCCTCATGGGAGGCTGATGACTCATACGCAAAGGTCTGGTTGTCTGGTACTTTGACGATGGAGATTGCTAATGATGTCCTCCATCAACCCACTGCTAAGGCAATGTGGGACATTCTTGCCGCTACATATTCGCAGGTGCGAAATGAGACGAAAATGTTGCAGCTTCAGCATGACATCTTCACAATGAAGCAGAGCGGCAGACCCCTCCATTCTCTATATACATCCCTAAGAGGGATGTTTGAGAAGCTATACAGTTTATTCCACTCACTGCTACTCCTGAGCAGCAGAAGGCGTTTCGGAATGCCACAATGGTGGGTGTTCTACTTGCGGCTCTTGATCCTGAGTATGATGCCGCCCGGTCCCAGATTCTAGCTGATGCAGTTATTCCTCCAGTGGAGGATGTTTACAGAAGACTAAGTCGTATTCCAGTCTCCTCTAGCTCATCTACACCACCCCCATCAGCGATGGCAGTCTCGCGTGGGAGAGGTGGTCTGCACTCTGGTCGTGGTCGTGGACGTGGCCATGGACCCCAGGGAAGGGGTGGTCGCTTCAGTCAGACATGCTCTTATTGTCACCGCACGGGACCCTCAGAGGAGACATGCTATTCTAAGCATGGATTCCCAGCATCGGCACGTGTTGCAGAGCATTCTCAGTCTCCTTTACCCTCTACTGCAGATAGTCGATTTGACGAACTTGTGGCCCGTCTCTGCGATATCATGCCACATACATCTGCTGATTCGTCTGGTGGCTCTTCAGATATTGCTGCCACCGCCTCTGCCAGTTCATCCGTTGCGGCGAGCACCTCAGGTAGATATACTGCAGTCACAACACCTCATGGTATATCTGACTGGGTTATAGATTCCGGAGCCACGCATCATCTCTGTCGAGATAGAGGTAGATTACAGGCCTACAGGGACATCCCTCCTGGCCGCTCAGTGCAGATAGCTGATGGTACCCATTCGCCCCTGGTTGGACAGGGGAGGTTTTTCTATCTTCCACTATGCAGCTACAGAATGTCTTACATGCTCCTGAGTTCTCAATGAACTTGTAGTCTATTAGTCAGATTACAAAGGATTTGAATTGTCGTGCTATATTTGACCCGTCTTCTCTCATTTTTCAGGACATACTCACGGGCAAGGTGATTGGCTGTGGCTCTGAGCAGAATGGTTTATATCGACTGGTTCGGGATTTCTATGCTGGTGTCTCTTCTCACTCTGCTGGACCAGTCTCTCCGTACATTTGGCATCTCCGGTTTGGTCACCTTCCACTTCAGAAAATGCGCCATCTTCTGCCCCAGATCTCTCCGAGTTCGTCATCTCGTTGTGAAGCGTGTCAGTTGGGAAAGCATCACAGGTCGAGCTTCCCAAGTCGTCCGAGTCGGAGCAGTAGCTCCCCTTTTGAGTTGTTACATATAGATATATGGGGTCCGAGTCGTGTTCCCGATCATCAGGGACACAGGTTTTATCTTGTGGTAGTGGATGATTTCTCTCGAGTGTCATGGGTTTTTCTTCTGAAAAATAAATCTGAAGCAGGAGATGTGATCAAGAATTTGCTTAATGAAGTGCACAATGTTTTTTCCTCCTCTGTTAAATATGTTCGGACGGATAATGCCCTTGAATTTTGTACACGCTCACTTTCTCTATTCCTTTCCTCAAAGGGTATTATTCACCAAACCACTTGTGCGTATACCTCACAACAAAATGGTGTGGCGGAAAGAAAACATCGCCATCTCTTGGATATTACTCGGACACTGTTGATTCAGAGTTGTGCTCCTATTTCATTCTGGGGCGACGCTGTTCTCACTGCATGCTATCTAGTTAATAGAATGCCATCTTCAGTTCTTGGTGACAAGATACCTATCTCTCTTATTTTTCCAGACAAGGAGTTATTTTCACTGACTCCACGTGTTTTTGGTACTGTCGCTTTCGTTCATCGTCTATCTCCTGGACTTGACAAACTCTCTCCTCGAGCAGTCAAGTGCGTCTTTGTTGGTTACTCCAGAACTCAGAAGGGGTACCGGTGTTATGATCCTGTGACTAAGAGGTACTTTGTGAGTGCTGATGTCACTTTCTTTGAGTCGGTCATGTATTTTTCTCCTACAGGTGACAGAATAGTATCATCCACTACCACTGATGATATCTATGTTCCTCCACCACCTACATTAAGTACACCTGAGTTGTTCACTGTCCCTACGCCAGCATCACCACCACCACCTCCGCCTCCACCCATTCCACGGCCTACCATAGCACCGTTACCTAAATTCTATACACGTCGGTCCGGTCCTGCTCAGTCTGCACCGCAGCCAATTATCACGCCTCAGGTATGTTCAGATGGCATTACTACTGACGGGTCAAGTATGGTACATGTGCAGGATCCTTCAGTACAGGAAGACACTAGCCCATCCAGTACAGCAGATGATGATCTTGATGTTCCGATTGCTATTCGGAAGCAGAAGAGGCAATGTACCTCTTATCCATTTGCCTCACACGTGTCTTTTCATCGCCTCACTAGTGATTTTCAGAGTTTTGCCACCGCCTTGTCTACTGTGGACATACCACGGACATACCAGGAAGCCTTGAAGAATGATTGCTGGAAATTAGCAATGGAAGAGGAGATGAGGGCCTTACAGTCTCGTGGCACATGGTCTTTGGTCCCTGCACCTTCTGATGCATCCATTGTGAGCTGCAAATGGGTCTTCACAGTCAAATATCGTGCAGATGGCACGTTGGATAGGTACAAAGCACGTCTGGTTGCCCGTGGGTTTACACAAACCTATGGTGTAGATTACATGGATACATTCTCTCCAGTGGCGAGACACTCTGCTCTTCGTATTCTCCTATCTGTTGCTGTGGTCCGTGGTTGGAGTATATCTCAACTCGATGTCAAGAATGCCTTTTTGTATGGGGACTTACAGGAGGAAGTCTACATGCAGCAGCCACCTGGGTTTACTGCTGAGGGGGAGAAGCACATGGTCTGTAGACTTCACAAGGCGATATATGGCCTCAAACAGAGTCCGAGAGCATGGTTCCAGAAGCTGTCCAACCTGATTGAGGAACAGGGATTCAAGAGGTCAAATGCCGATCACTCGTTGTTTGTCCAGAAGTCATCGGCAGGTACGGTTGTCATTATGGTCTATGTGGATGATATTCTTGTTACAGGAGACGATGTTCAGGGCATAGAGAAGGCGAAGGCATTCCTAGGCCGGCAGTTCGTTACAAAGGATCTTGGAACCCTAAGATATTTTCTGGGGTTAGAATTTGCAAGGAATGCACAGGGCTTGGTGATGACCGAACGGAAGTACGTTACAGACTTCCTGGTTGAGACTGGCATGGATGGGTGCAAACCATCAAGTATTCCCATGGACCCGAGCATGAGGTTGTATGATGGTGATACTGATGAAGTAGATAAGAGGAGATACAGAGAAATGGTGGGAAAACTCCTCTACATTACCATAACTCGCCCAGACATTCAGTTTGCAGTTAGCAGGGTGAGTCAATTTATGGAGCAGCCAAGACAGGTTCACATGGATGCTATACACATGATACTGAGGTATCTAAAGTCTTCTCCAGGTGCAGGACTGCTATTCAGAAAGGGCACAGACTTATCCATCTCAGCATGTGCAGATGCAGATTATGCAGGATGCCCTAAGGACCGAAAATCAACCTCAGGGTTTGCAGTGTTTGTTGGAGGCTCTTTGGTTTCTTGGAAAAGCAAGAAACAAACTGTTGTGGCAAGGTCCAGTGCCGAATCCGAATATAGGGCCATGGCTCAAGCCAGCACGGAAATGATGTGGGTTCGTTCTGTACTAGAAGATCTACAAGTAGCTGAGTCCCTACCTATGAAGCTTCAGTGTGACAACCAGGCAGCATTGTTCATAGCCAACAATCCAGCTTTCCATGAAAGGACCAAGCATATTGAAGTTGACTGCCATTACACTAGGGACTTGATCCAGAGAGGATTGATATCCACTACACATGTGAGCTCAGGTGATCAGACTGCATATGTATTCACCAAGCCACTGCTCAGAGGACCTTTTCAGAGATGTTCGTCCAAGCTGAGCATGATAGATATCTATGCTCCACCTTGAGGGGGAGTGTAGAGATATTTCGTGTCTTTCGTAGTATTATATTGTTATGTATGCTTTTTGTTATTTCTTTATCTTTAGTAGACCTCTCTGTAATTTACCCTTTAGGTCTCTCCCTATATAAGAGAGCCTAGGGTTTTCTGAATAATCAATCAAGTCTTTTCTTCCAACAGAAGCTGCATAGAAAGAGGTACATCAACTGCAAGATCTGTCAAAATCGACCCCACCCACATCATCTCTGTGCTTCCCTGAGTCATGACCTTGTATTCAGACTCTGCACTAGATCTAGCAACCATTGTCTACTTCTTACTTTTGCATGACACGAGTGAGCTGCCAACAAAAATATCATAACCAGAACTAGACTTCCTGTCCCTAGGACATCCTGCATAATCTGCGTCCGCACACGCTGTTACATCAAGAGAAGTGCTTCTGCTGAATATAAGACCTCTATATGATAAAGACTTCAAATATCTTAAAATTATATAGACAATATCCATATGAACCTTCTTGGGCTGCTCCATGAACTGGCCCACCGTGCTCACAACAAAGGAAATATCTGACCTGGTGATGGTAGTATATAGAAACTTCCCAACCAGCTCTTTATATCTCCTCTGATCTACCTCCTCAGTATCATCATCATATAATTTCATACTTGGATCCATAGGAGTAGTAGCAGGCTTGCACCATGTCATGCCTGTCTCGAAAAGAATATCATTAACAAACTTCCTCTGGGTGATCACAAGACCACGCTGGTTCCTACTTCCTAGTGATCTCTAATCTAAGTATCGAAGATTGCCAAGGTCCTTGGTCACAAATCGTTGATCTAGGAACACCTTGGCCACTTGAATGCCCTGCATCATCACCCCGTGACGATAATATCATCAACATAGACGAGAATAGCAACAATACCTTTCTGTGTCCTCTGAACAAACAGTGAGTGATCCCAATGGACTGGGCAAATCCCTGATGCTATATCAATTCTGAAAGCTTTTGGTACCAAGCTCTGGGACTCTGCTTCAGACCGTAAATCGCCTTGTGGAGCCTACATACCTTTTGAGACTCTCCCTCAGCAGTAAACCCAGGTGGTTGCTGCATATAAACCTTATCTTGTATATCTTCGTAAAGGAATGCATTCTTCACATCAAGTTGGTAAAGAGACCAGTCCCATGAAACAACAACTGATAGGAGAATGCGTAATGTCGAGTGTTTGGCCACTGGAGAGAAGGTATCCTAATAATCTACCCCATAAGTCTGGGTGAATCCACGTGCTACAAGTCTTGCCATGTAGCGATCCACACTGTCATATACTCGTTGTTTCACCAAAATATCCATTTGCACCCCACAACAGATGCACCTGGAGGGGCAAAAACAACGTTCCATGTACCATGAGACTGCAAGACAACCATCTCCTCCTCCATGGCAAGACGCCAACTGATATCATGTATGACCTCTTGATATGTTCGTAGTATAGTAATAGTTGACGGACCTATAACAAACCTCATGTACTCTTCTGAAAGATGGTTCAAGGAACCATGCGCAGCTAGAGGGTATGTACCACAGTTGCGACAGGGATTCCTCAAGGTAATAGGTATATCGAGGTCATCAGCCTCTCTGTTCTCTGCTATCAGATTCTCCTGTGAAGTATCATGTGGATTAAGCATAACACCAGTGCCATTAGTAGAAACAATGTGTTCACTACATACTTGGGTGTGCTGGATGACTGGGAAGGCGTAGGAGCAAAGGGGCGAAAAGAGGATATAATGTAAAAATGAGGTAGGAACTGAGTCATGGTAGATAGAGGTGGAGGAGGAGGTGGAGGTGACTAGGACTCAACATGAGGACTTGTTGGTGGAGATATCAGAGGTGGAGAAACGAAGATATCCTCACCAAAGTCAGCATTAGACAACTTGTCAGTTGTAGGAGAAAAATACATAATAGACTCAAAAAAATGTGACATCGGCAGTCACTAATATTTTCTCCCAACAGGATCAAAATATCGATACCCTTTTGGGTACAAGAATAGCCAATGAAAGCTCTAGGAGAGAGAGCATGTCACGATCAAGAGTAAAGTTGTGGACAAAAGCCACAGATCCAAAGACTCTAGGGTAAATGAGAATAAGTCCTCGGGAAACACAATCAAGAAAGGAATTTTTTCTCCAAGCATAGCAGATGGCATGCGGTTTAACAAGTAACAAGCAGTAAGAACCACATCATCCCAGAAAGAATGAGAAGTTCGACTCTGTATCAAAAGAATCCTTGTGACATCTAAAAGATGACGGTGTTTGCATTAAGCAATATCGTTATGTTGTGAAGTGTAAGCACGTGAAGTTTGATGAACAACACCAATAGATCTGAGGAAGTCAGATAACTGTAAAGTAGAAAACTCTAAGGCATTAACAGTGCGAATAAATTTTACATTACCAGAAAAGATGTTTTTAATCTCAATAAGGAAAGATTTGATAACAGAACCAGCTTCAGACTTATTCTTCATCAAAAATAACCAAGATAATCTAGAAAAAACATCTACAACGATCATATAAAAACGATGCCCCTAATGATTAGGAACACAACTAGGACCCCAGATATCAAAGTGAACCAACTCAAACAACTAACCACTGTGACGACTCTGACGACTCGAAAATGAGGAACGATAGTGCTTCCCAAGCTGACACGCCTCACACTCCAAGTTAGTATGAGTAGAGATTTGCGGGAGGACATGACATAGCCTCTGCAGAGGAAGCTGTCCAAAGTGAAGATACCACATAAACGGGGAGACAAATCTAGAAGAGATAGTAGCAGCCCCTGCACAAGAAAGTTGGACAAGTCTGTAAAGTCACCTCTGCTCACGGCCATATCCAATCACCCTGCCCGTGAGTATGTCCTAAAACACAAGAGAAGAATGGTCAAATATGGCACGATAATGTAAATCTTTTGTAATATGACTAATAAACAAAAGATTCATCTGAAATGTTGGAGCATGTAAGACATTTTGCAAACGCATTGAGGGAGCTAGAACAATCTCCTCCTTTCCAACAATGGGTAGATGAACCCCATTGGCAATCACCACTGATCTACTCGAAGGGATAGACCTGTAAGAGGTAAACTGTGCTCGATCGCCACACATATGATGAGATGCTCCAGAGTCCAGGATCCAGTCAAAACAAATCTAAATTGTTGCTACTGGTAAGGGCATAAGCAATACCTGACGAGATCGAAGAGGCTCTAGCAATATGTGCGACATCTGAAGAACCAGCGGGCGAAGTAGTAGGAGTAGTCATCATCTTTCGCAGCTTGGAAACAATATCATCAAAGTGTGCATCATGAGCCAGAGCAGGTGTAGAAGTAGGCTCGGTCTGCTCAGCAACTCAAGCGGAGATCGGATACCCATGCTTCTGATAGCATGTCTCCTTAGAATGACTAGGACGGTGGCAATGTGAACATGGACCTCGCTGACGACCTTCTCCTCGACCACGTGGTCCTCAACCACAGAACTGCAAAGCACTCCCTCTGTCATGAGAGGTTGCCATAGATGAAGAAGTTTGAGCCACAGTAGTAGAGGATGTAGTAATTCTGCTCAGCCTGTTGTAAACCTCCTCCATCGGAGGTATCGTCTCTCCAGTAAGAAGTTGAGTATGTGTTGCATCGTACTCAGAGTCTAGAGATGACAAAAATCCTCATGTCATAGTTTCATTCCGATATGACTGTTGTTGCTCTGTGCTCGTAGTAATATGCATGAAGCTACATAGTCGCTCAAATATGCCTCTAAGATGCGAAAAGTGTGCATGAAGAGGTCGACCATTCTACTTGGTCGAAAATAACAAACTGCAGTTGTAAAATTTTGTTTCCATTTTTCTCCTGCCCATACATGGCTGCTAAGATATCCCATATAACCTTTGATGTGGGTTGATTGATAATATCATTGGCAATCTCCGTGCAAGCGTCCTAGAAAATCCAAATGCAAGCATAAGCATCATCTTGCTTCCAGGAAGCATTTGCCCAGTCTTGTCCTCCAACTCTGGATTCGTTAGAATGTGCTCCTTGTTATGGCACTGCATCAGGGTGCGAAACTGCATGGACCACAATTCGTAGTTGGTCCCATCCATCTTCACGATGGGAGTCAGGCCCTTGAAGGCACAGGATGAAAAAACATCACCCTTATTCTCTGACATAGTAGCAAGAATGCCGAAATCCGGAACAAAACTGAGGAGTAGACTGTTATAAATGAGTCTACACAATCACATATAGAGGATTAGTTGTATTTGTAGACTCATACAACCATCCTCATCTCATGTTTGCTATAGACTAGGTTGTATGGGCGCAAAGGGCATCGACGTACATAGATACACGCAGATGCACTATAGATGCACACAGATGCACGTCAAGTGCACGCAGGTGCATGCACATGCACGCAGAATGCTTACAGATGCGTGCTGGTGTGCAATTGTGCGCAATGGTCCGTAGATACACAGATGTGCGGGCACAGATGTGAGGCACAGGGTGCTGGTGCGCAGATGTGCGGGCACTGATGCGCTGGTGCACAGATGTGCGGGCTCTGGTGCACGCAGATGTGCGGGTGCATATGTGAGGCCCGTTGACGTAAGGCGTGAGGGCTCTCCAGTGCAGGGCGCGATGCGTGGTCCAAGGCGTGATGCTGGTGCAGGGCGTGATGCGTGTTACAGGGTGCGAAGCGCGTTGCAGGTGCGGCACGAGGCACAAGTGCAGGGCGACGTGAAGGTACACGGCGATGCGCGGTTGCAGGACTACGTGCTGGGAGAGATGCAGAGGCTAGCACAAGGGTGGGTGAGGGCGGCGCACGCGGGGTGGGGGGTAGGGTCAGGGTGGGATATAGGAATCATGGTTTACGACCGTTGCTCTTACACCATGTTGGGAAAACTGAATGATTTGTTTATTCATAAGACCCCAAGGCTCTCTTATATAGGAGAAAAATCATGGGTAAATATCAAGAGAGGTACATAAAGAAGATAAAATAAGTAATAACACCAAAAATGTACAATAATCTCAACAGTTTCTACTAATGGCACTACCAAAACGTCTATGCAGCAAGATTATTTACAGGATAAGCAAGTGCCCTCTCAAGAAGGTTTTTTATAGGTTCATGAGGTGGCAGATGATCTAGATGTGCATATTACTCTGCGGAAGCAGAGATGTACTTGTGCTACATATCCTCTTACAGTTCATGTCTCCTTGCACAGACTCTCAAATGACTTTAGGAGATTTGTTGTGGCACTATCTGTCGTGGAGATACCACGGACGTATCAGGAGGCCATACGGGACAGTTAGTGGTGTCTTGCCATCGAGGAGGAGATGGTCGTGCTACAATCGTGTGACACTTGGAACATTGTTACAGCTCCTACAAAGCATCTGTTGTTGGATGCAAGTGGGCATTTACGGTGAAGTATCAAGCAGATGGCAGCGCAGATTGCTACAAGACAAGACTTGTGAGACGTGGGTTCACCCAGACATATGGCGTGGACTATTAGGATACCTTCTCTCCAGTGGCTAGCATCTTACACTGTATAATCTTCTTTATGTTGAAGTGACACAAGATTGTCCTATATATCAGCTAGATGTAAAGAATGCCTTTCTCTATATTGACCTACAAAAGGTCTACACGCAGCAACCACCTGGGTTCGTTGTTGAGGGGAAGTGTTAGAAGGTTTGTAGGCTTCATAAGGTGATCTATGGCCTTAAGTAGAGTCTAAAAACATTGTTCCAAAAGCTCTCTGACTTGATAGAGAAACATGGGTTCGTGAGATCGGTTGTCGATCATTCACTGTTTGTTCAGAGGACTCGCAGAGGTATTGTTTCCATACTTGTTTATGTTGATGATATCATTGTTACATGGGATGATGAGCAGCATCCAGGCTGCTAAAGATTCCTAGGTCAACAGTTTGTGACAAGGATCTTGGTAGTCTACGCTACTTCCTTGGACTGGAGTTTGACAGGAACCAACAAGGCTTGGTGATGACCCAGAGGAAGTGTGTTCCATATCTTCTTTCTGAGACATGCATGGCAGATTGCATGCATGTCACTACTCCCATGGACCCAAGCGTGAAGTTGTATGATGATGATACTGATGATGTAGACAAGAGGATGCACATGGAGCTTGTTGGGAAGCTCCTATATGTGACCATCATCAGGACAAATATAATATCCGTCGCAATAAGCAAAGTGAATCGGTTCATAAAGCAGCCAGCCTAAACAGACACATATGGATGCAGTTCATATGATTCTGAGGTATATGCAGGCCTCACATGGCATTGGTCTTCTGTTCAACAGAGGTACATCCCTTGTCGTTACAGCTTGTGAAGATGCATATCATGCATGGTGTCCCAAGGACAGGAAGTCTACCTCTCTGGCTTTACAGTGTTCATTGGGAGTTCCTTGGCACATGGAAGAGCAAGAAGCAGACAATTGTTGCACGATCTAGTGCAGAATTAGAGTACAAGACCATGGCACAGGCTAGTACAGAGATGATGCGAGTCAAATATGCTCTTATTGACCTAACATTTGAGGTGCCACTTCCATGCACCTCCAATGTGACAACCATGATGCTCTCTTCATTGCCAACAACCCATCCTTCTATGAGAGGATCAATCATATCGAGGTAGACTATCACTACACACGAGACATGATCCAGAAGGGCTCCATGTCCATTACTCATGTTAGTTCATGAGATCATACAACAGATGTGCTCACCAAAGCCCTAACCAAAGGACCTTTCCAGAGATGTTGTTCCAAGCTGAGCATGATAGATATCTTACGCTCCAGCTTGAAGGGGAGTGTTGAGATATTATTTATCTTTTATTTCTTTTATGTATTCTCTATTCTTTCAGTTTTTTATGCAATTTTCCTAACATGTCTCTCTATATTAGAGAACCTTAGGACCTCATGAATAAGCAAGATATTGTCTTCTCCCAACATACCATAAATTATATTAAAATATCTTAACTTAGCACTTGATCTTAATGTAGTTTCGTAGAAAGTGAAACAACATTAGGATTTACATGGAGAACACGATCCCTCATTATTTTTTCCACCAAAGGAACCATTACATTTTAGTTTTGAACCATCATACCCATCAATATGTAGGCAAGGGTAGCGTATGCAAGCTTCGATGACTATGTAACTAGTGATGAGTCGTAAGAGACGTGACGTCATAGGAAATGTAGTTGGCGGGAAGACTATACATGGAACAATATATGTTATAAGGGTATAATTGTCCACCATATCATTACCGAATTTTCAACTTTAGGGACCACATCGGGACTTAAATTTCAGAGACAACATTGAAAATCAAGTGCTAACTGAAGGGAGTTCTATGCCATCTACCATTAAGAAATCTAAAGCTAAATGATGAAAATTTGTCATCTGGAAATTATATAAAATAGAACAAAGAAATGTACAAATGCCAGCAACCCAAAGAAACCAACCCTCTCAAGATCCTAGTAACAATTGTATGTATATTGTCTGCACAAAGAGACTGAAACACGGGTTGGAAGACAACGATATTTGAAGACACAGATTGCGCACCAGTTATATCATGAATAGACTATTGAATACGAAGGCTTCGCTGGTCAAAAGGAAGACTTGATGCTTGTAGCAAAAGAATTTCTGAAAGGATTATATGTAGCGTATTTTTACATACAAGTTAAATAGTTTTCTTTTGAGGATTAGAGATCTGAATATTTCAGATTTTTTTTCCTTTATGGTGTTCTTCTCTTCTTTTTTGAAAAGGAGAGGTTGTTTCTGAAGGTGGAAAAACACCATAAACGCGTTCAAAGTAAAAAAACCTTTCATGTTACGAAGACCACGCATCCACAAGGGCCTTAACATGATCAAGTGTGTTCTAAGCATAGAATCTATTCCAACCAAAAATGATATTATTCCTGGCAATCCAAATGGCCCTAAGACGGACCACAAGACAAACACAATCCTCATGTGAGTTGTCGCAGACCATTCTGCTGGAGTCTCAGAAGACCCCTGCATTCCCATTGTGGAATCAAAGTATCTGCATGCTGTTCCACACATTTGCCAAGTGGTGGCATTTAAAACATAAACAATATAGATCTTTTGTAACAGCACAGCACCTCGGGCAAGCCATGTAGCCAGGATGCAGAATCATGTTCCAGTATTCTTTTGTCAGAAGCCGCCCATGACTCAGGAACCGTGTGAAAACTTTGATGCGTGCACAAACCTTGCATTTCCAGATCAGTGTGTAGTCCTGAAGAAAAAACAAGACATAGTCTACAAGTCCTTGAGCGTTCTATACGCTTTCTTAACTCAAAAGGAACCTTCTGTCCACACCCAATAATTCCCTTCCAGAGTTGGTGCCTCAACATCCTCAAGAGATCTATTCATCTATAAGAAGTTACGCATGCACTGCTGAGATATCAGTCGCAAAATGTGGAGACAGTGTCCCCTCCATCGACGCATGCACCACAATAGTATTTCAATTTCTCAATAAAGCAAAGAATTCTGAAAACCGATTACCAAGGGCGCCCACCTGTGTCTAGTTATACAAAAGAATCTGAAAGACTCCATGTTCCCCACAACAAGCTGTATAAGATGAATCATCTCTGGAAGAACCTTGCATATGCACACCCAGCATGGCATGAAAGGCACACATGCAGCTTTTGGCATCACCAAGGCCTTAAATGTCGGATTCGGTCACCATTTCAGTACCGACCAAAACAGAATTTCGATGGAATTTCGATCGAAATTTCGGTCATTTTTTGTACTAGGACCCCCATATTTCGGTCATTTCAGTTGAATTTCGATTTTCGACTGGATATCGATATTCGATAGAAATTCGACCGAATTTCGCTGAAATTTGAGGCCATGGGCATCACCACAAACTTAAGTCAAGACTATATATTTTGGCATCACCTTGGTATTTGGCCTTTTCTTGATTTTCCAAGACATGAACAATATTATGTGCATCAAAACCAGTTCATCAAGAGCTTCCCAATGAAGAAAAGAATGTGTGAATCAGAGTTGTGTAACAAAATGTGTTTGAGTGAATGGGGATAATTAAAATAGAGGGAAATGAGTTGTCCAAAGTGAATTTTATCCCACTCGAGATCTAGATATTTTAGGCATCAAATCTCATTTGGAAACCACTTATTCCACCCCTTCAATCCCCATTCATCGACCACAACTCCCTCATTTATCTCCCTCTCCCTCGGAACCCTCATTTCTCCTCTTTTCTTCTCCAAAGTGACAAGAAGAAGGCCTTTCCAAAGTGACAAGAAGAAGGCCTTACCATTGATGAACCTGGAATCTCACGAGTTTCGAGAAGAAAGCATGAAGAAAACAATCAGCTTCGCGAAGACAAGGTAGTCTTGCACATAACACCTTGATCATTGAGCTTTCATCTTCCTCATTCTTAATTCCTTGTGAACATGGATTGGTTTCGTGTGTATTCTTCATATTATTGGTGGACTAGGTCATGGTCGAGCATGGGGACGGAATCATAGCATAATGATTAAAGGAATGTGAGATATTTCACATACATTAGGTTAACGACTCCCTCCCTAATGCCATGTGCAATCAGAAATTTTTGTGAATTCCTTGTTTATTAATCATTTTAGGGATGTGCATCGGTTGGATCCTTATCTTGGAACTTTCTTTGCTATTGGAAACTCATTCGTAGTTTTGGATTCATGTCGGTCACCATATGATTTCACCTAATTTGTTGATTGTCTATTAGGGATGAAAACAGACGGATACGGATACGAATATAGGTATAATCATATCCTTAACCATTTTAAAATATGAATACTGTTGAGAAAAATCTGTAATCTCTTATTCAAAGGAACCCTAGGCTCTCTTATATAGGGAGAGACCTCAAGGGTAAAATACATAGTAGTCCAGAGAGAAACAAAAATTACGAAGAGATACATAGCATATAATAATATCTATCTCTACAATCCCCCTCAAGGTGGAGCATAGATGTCTATCATGCTCAGCTTGGAAGAACATCTCTGGAAAGGTCCTCTGAGCAGCGGCTTGGTGAATACATCGGCAGTCTGATCCCCTGAGCTCACGTAACCTGTAGATATCAATCCTCTCTGAATCAAGTCTCTAGTGTAGTGGAAGTCGACTTCAATATGCTTTGTACTTTCATGAAAAGCTGGATTGTTGGCAATAAACAAGGTTGCCTGATTGTCACACTGAAGCTGCATGGGTAGAGATACTTCTACATGTAGATCCTCTAGTACAGATCAAACCAACATCATCTCCGTGCTTGCTTGCGCCATGGCCCTATATTCGGATTCAGCACTGGACCTTGCCACCACAGTTTGTTTCTTGCTTTTCCAAGAAACTAGAGAGCTCCCAACAAAAACTGCAAATCCTGAGGTTGATTTTTGATCCTTAAGGCATCCTGCATAATCGGCATCTGCGTATGCTGAGATAGATAAATCTGTGCCCTTTTGAAACAGCAACCCTGAACCTGGAGAAGACTTCAGATACCTCAGTATCATGTATATAGCATTCATATGAACTTGTCTTGGCTGCTCCATAAATTGATTCACCCGGTTTACTGCAAAGGCAATATCGGGACGAGTTACGGTAATATAAAGGAGCTTACCCACCATTTCTCTATATCTCCTCTTGTCCACTTCAGTTGTGTCATCATCATACAGCTTCATGCTTGGATCCATGAGAATACTTGATGGTTTGCATTCAGCCATGCCTGTTTCGGTCAAGAAATATGTAATGTACTTCCTTTGGGTCATTACCAGACCCTGTGCATTCCTGGCAAATTCCAACTCCAGAAAGTATCTTAGGGTTCCAAGATCCTTCGTGACGAACTGA
Organism: Ottelia alismoides; assembly: GCA_037367405.1. Taxonomy (NCBI): domain Eukaryota; kingdom Viridiplantae; phylum Streptophyta; class Magnoliopsida; order Alismatales; family Hydrocharitaceae; genus Ottelia; species Ottelia alismoides. The sequence goes on from JAZKJV010009307.1 coordinate 642,271, forward strand.
TGGCCTAGGAATTCCTTCGCCCTTTCTATGCCCTGAATATTATCTCCTGTAACCAGAATGTCATCAACATAGACCATGATAACAACCGTACCTGCCGATGACTTCTGAACAAACGAGTGGTCTGCATTCGACCTCTTAAATCCATGTCGTTTTATCAGATTGGAAAGCTTCTGGAACCACGCTCGTGGACTCTGTTTGAGGCCATAAATTGCCTTGTAGAGTCTACACACCATATGCTTCTCCCCCTCAGCAATAAACCCTGGTGGTTGCTGCATGTAGACTTCCTCCTGCAGATCTCCATACAAGAAGGCATTCTTGACATCCAGTTGAGAGATACTCCAGTCACGTACCACAGCAACTGATAAGAGAATGCGAAGAGTAGAATGATGAGCCATCGGAGAAAATGTATCCATATAATCCACGCCATAGGTTTGCGTAAAACTTCGCGCAACCAGTCGTGCTTTGTACCGATCAAGACTGCCATCAGCATGGTATTTAACTGTGAATACCCATTTACAACTCATAATAGATGCGTCAGGAGGAGCAATAACCAAGGTCCATGTGCCACGAGACTATAAGGCACTCATCTCATCTTTCATAGCCTTTCTCCATCAATCAATCTTCATAGCTTCCTGGTAGCTCCGTGGGATGTCCACGGAAGATAGAGGTGCAGCAAATCTCTGAAAGTCGCCTGTGAGGCGATGAAAAAACACTTGTGAAGCAAAGGGATAAGATGTACACGTCCTCTTCTGCTTCCGGATAGCAATAGGAAGATCAAGATCATCTTTCGTTCTATTGGATGGTGTAATCTCCTCCTGCAATGAAGAATCCTGCACATGTACCATGTCTGACCCGTCAGTAGTAATGCCATCTGAACATACCTGAGGCGTGATGGATGTCTGACGTGTAGCCTGAGCAGGACCTGACCGACGCGTATAGAATTTTGGTAGAGGTGGAATAGAAGGTCGTAGAGGTGGTGTAGGTGGAGGTGGCGGAGAAGATGACGTAGAAACAGGAATAGACTCAGGTGAACTCCAAGTAGGAGGTGGAGGAACATAGACATCATCATTGGTAGTGGATGGTACCAGTCTGTCACCTGCAGGGAAAAATACATAACAGACTCAAAGAACGTGACATCAGCACTGATAAAGTATTTCTTGCTTAAGGGATCATAACATCGATAGCCCTTCTGAGTCCGAGAGTAACCGACAAAGACACACTTGACAGCTCTAGGAGAGAGTTTGTCAAGTCCAGGGGTCAGAAGATGAACAAATGCCACGGTACCAAAGACTCGAGGAGTAAATGAGAATAATTCCTTGTCAGGAAAAATGAGAAAGAGAGGAATTTTCTCACCAAGAACAGAAGATGGCATACGACTGACCAGGTAGCAAGCAGTAAGAACAGCATCACCCAGAAAGAAATAGGAGCACAACTCTGAATCAGTAGGGTTCGAGTAATGTCAAGAAGGTGGCGATGCTTTCTTTCTGCCATGTCATTCTGCTGAGATGTGTAAGGACAAGTGGTTTGATGAATAATGCCCTTTGATAAAAGAAACTGAGAGAGAGAACGTGTGCAGAATTCTAAAGCATTATCTGTACGAACATATTTGACAGTAGAAGAAAACACATTTTGTACTTCAGTAATCAAATTCTTAATCACATCGCCTGCTTCAGATTTATTCTTTAGAAGAAAGACCCAAGAAACACGAGAAAAATCATCCACTACCACAAGATAAAATATGTGTCCCTGATGATCGGGTACACGACTTGGACCCCATATATCTATATGAAACAACTCGACCGGGGAGCTACTGCTCCGACTCTGACGACTAGGGAAGCTCGACCGATGATGCTTTCCCAACTGACATGCTTCACAACGAAAGGAAGAACTGGGAGAGATCTGAGGCAGAAGATGTCGCATTTTCTGGAGCGGGAGATGACCAAAACGGAGATGCCAGATGTATGGAGAAACCGGTCCGGCAGAATGAGAGGAGACGCCAGCATAAGAATTCCGGACCATTCGATAGAGACCATTCTGCTCAGAGCCACAGCCAATCATCCTGTCCATTAGTATGTCCTGAAAAATAAGAGAAAACGGGTCAAAAATAGCACGACAGTGCAAATCCTTCGTAATATGACTAATAGACAACAAATTCATCGAGAACTCATGAGCATGTAGGACATTCTGTAGATGCATAGTAGAAGATAGAAAGACCTCCCCCTGTCCAACAAGGGGGGAATGAGTACCATCTGCGATCTGCACTGAGCGGCCTGGAGTAATGTCCTTGTAGGACTCAAGTCTATCTTGATCTCGGCAGAGATGATGTGTGGCACCCGAATCTATAATCCAATCAGAGATATCTTCAGAAGATGTAAATGCAGTAGCTCTACCTGAGGTACTAGCAGCAGCAGAAGAACTGGCAGATGTTGTTGCAGCAACATCTGAAGGTCCACCAGAAGAATCACCAGATGATTGTAGCATAATATCACGTAGACGTGCCACAAGTTCCTCGAAACGATTGTCTGCAGCAGATGCCAACTGGGGCTAAGAGTGCTCTGCTACACGTGCCTAAGCTGGGAACCCATGCTTAGAGTAGCATGTCTCCTCCGAGTGGCCTGTGCGATGACAATATGAACACGGCTGACTAAAGCGACTATCCCTACCCTGGGGTCCACGTCCACGGCCAGAAGACTGACCACCTCTCCCACGCGATACTGCCATCGCCGATGGGGTTGGAGTAGAGGAGCTGGAAGAAACTGATATGCGACTGAGCCTCCTGTAAACATCCTCCAGTTGAGGAATAACTGCATCGGCCAAAATCTGAGAACGAGCGGCATCATATTCAGGATCTAGGGCCGCAAGTAGAACGCTCACCATGGTGGCATTCCGAAATGTCTTCTGTTGTTCAGGAGTCGCTGTGAGTGGAATAGTACTATATAGCTTCTCAAACATCCCCCTCAGGGATGTGTACAAGGAGTGAAGAGGTATGTCGTTCTGCTTCATCGTGAATATATCATGCTGAAGTTGTAACATCTTGGTCTCATTTCACACCTGGGAATATGTAGCAGCCAGAATATCCCACATCGCCTTGGCAGTGGGCTGATGGAGGACATCATTGGCAATCTCCATCAACAATGTACCTGACAACCAGACCTTTGCATACGAGCCATCAGCCTCCCACGAGGCATATATCCCTGTCTTCTCTGTTGGCTCATCCTCGGTAAGAATGTGCTTCTTACCGTTCGACTTCATGAGACTCATGAACTGCATCGCCCAGAGCTCATAATTCGAACCGTCCATCTTTACTATTGGCGCAGGACCTTTGAATGCGCCTATGGAGGGCATATCAACCTTCGATTCTGACATATCGCCGCTGGAGAAGAACTAGGGTTTGTAGACAAAGTGACAGATGTCTACACAAACTGCATAGGATTCGAGAGCGTGTGTAGACGTTACACACCCAAATCCATACACCTTGAAGAAGAGACTGCCAGGTTCACGGCGGTAGGAGGAACCGCCCTAGCGCTGTAGAGCAAAAGGGGCGACGGGCTAGACCACGCTGGGGCTAGAGGCCGGCGGAATGGGAGCCGGCGGGGCTGGGTGCCGGCTAGACTTGGCGTTGACGGTGATGGAGGCTGGCGGCGTTGGGGGCTGACGGCGGAAACTAGAGTCGGCGGTGGAAAGAAGGGAGAAGGGGGGTCGAGAGGAGCGGCGGGAGGCCCGATGAGGTAGCGGCGGCGGAGAGAGACGAAGAGGTGGGGGTGGGCGGCGAGTGGGGGTGAGCGGCGGGTGTAGAGAGGAGCCCTAGGGCTTGGGCTCTGATACCATGTTGGGAAAAATCTATAATCTCTTATTCAAAGGAACCCTAGGCTCTCTTATATAGGGAGAGACCTCAAGGATAAAATACATAGTAGTCCAGAGAGAAACAAAAATTACGAAGAGATACATAGCATATAATAATATCTATCTCTACAATCCCCCTCAAGGTGGAGCATAGATGTCTATCATGCTCAGCTTGGAAGAACATCTCTGGAAAGGTCCTCTGAGCAACGGCTTGGTGAATACATCGGCAGTCTGATCCCCTGAGCTCACGTAAGTTGTAGATATCAATCCTCTCTGAATCAAGTCTCTAGTGTAGTGGAAGTCGACTTCAATATGCTTTGTTCTTTCATGAAAAGCTGGATTGTTGGCAATAAACAAGGCTGCCTGATTGTCACACTGAAGCTGCATGGGTAGAGATACTTCTACATGTAGATCCTCTAGTACAGATCGAACCAACATCATCTCCGTGCTTGCTTGCGCCATGGCCCTATATTCAGATTCAGCACTGGACCTTGCCACCACAGTTTGTTTCTTGCTTTTCCAAGAAACCAGAGAGCTCCCAACAAAAACTGCAAATCCTGAGGTTGATTTTTGATCCTTAGGGCATCCTGCATAATCGGCATATGCGTATGCTGAGATAGATAAATCTGTGCCCTTTTGAAACAGCAACCCTGAACCTGGAGAAGACTTCAGATACCTCAGTATCATGTATATAGCATCCATATGAACTTGTCTTGGCTGCTCCATAAATTGATTCACCCGGTTTACTGCAAAGGCAATATCGGGACGAGTTACGGTAATATAAAGGAGCTTACCCACCATTTCTCTATATCTCCTCTTGTCCACTTCAGTTGTGTCATCATCATACAGCTTCATGCTTGGATCCATGAGAATACTTGATGGTTTGCATTCAGCCATGCATGTTTCGGTCAAGAAATATGTAATGTACTTCCTTTGGGTCATTACCAGACCCTGTGCATTCCTGGCAAATTCCAACTCCAGAAAGTATCTTAGGGTTCCAAGATCCTTCGTGACGAACTGATGGCCTAGGAATTCCTTCGCCCTTTCTATGCCCTGAATATTATCTCCTGTAACCAGAATGTCATCAACATAGACCATGATAACAACCGTACCTGCCGATGACTTCTGAACAAACAACGAGTGGTCTGCATTCGACCTCTTAAATCCATGTCGTTTTATCAGATTGGAAAGCTTCTGGAACCACGCTCGTGGACTCTGTTTGAGGCCATAAATTGCCTTGTAGAGTCTACACACCATATGCTTCTCCCCCTCAGCAGTAAACCCTGGTGGCTGCTGCATGTAGACTTCCTCCTGCAGATCTCCATACAAGAAGGCATTCTTGACATCCAGTTGAGAGATACTCCAGTCACGTACCACAGCAACTGATAAGAGAATGCGAAGAGTAGAAATGATGAGCCATCGGAGAAAATGTATCCATATAATCCACGCCATAGGTTTGCGTAAAACTTCGCGCAACCAGTCGTGCTTTGTACCGATCAAGACTGCCATCAGCATGGTATTTAACTGTGAATACCCATTTACAACTCATAATAGATGCGTCAGGAGGAGCAATAACCAAGGTCCATGTGCCACGAGACTATAAGGCACTCATCTCATCTTTCATAGCCTTTCTCCATCAATCAATCTTCATAGCTTCCTGGTAGCTCCGTGGTATGTCCACGGAAGATAGAGGTGCAGCAAATCTCTGAAAGTCGCCTGTGAGGCGATGAAAAGACACTTGTGAAGCAAAGGGATAAGATGTACACGTCCGCTTCTGCTTCCGGATAGCAATATGAAGATCAAGATCATCTTCCGTTGTATTGGATGGTGTAATCTCCTCCTGCAATGAAGAATCCTGCACATGTACCATGTCTGACCCGTCAGTAGTAATGCCATCTGAACATACCTGAGGCGTGATGGATGTCTGACGTGTAGCCTGAGCAGGACCTGACCGACGCGTATAGAATTTTGGTAGAGGTGGAATAGAAGGTCGTAGAGGTGGTGTAGGTGGAGGTGGCGGAGAAGATGACGTAGAAACAGGAATAGACTCAGGTGAACTCCAAGTAGGAGGTGGAGGAACATAGACATCATCATTGGTAGTGGATGGTACCAGTCTGTCACCTGCAGGGGAAAAATACATAACAGACTCAAAGAACGTGACATCAGCACTGATAAAGTATTTCTTGCTTAAGGGATCATAACACCGATATCCCTTCTGAGTCCGAGAGTAACCGACAAAGACACACTTGACAGCTCTAGGAGAGAGTTTGTCAAGTCCAGGGGTCAGAAGATGAACAAATGCCACGGTACCAAAGACTCGAGGAGTAAATGAGAATAATTCCTTGTCAGAATGAGAAAGAGAGGAATTTTCTCACCAAGAACAGAAGATGGCATACGACTGACCAGGTAGCAAGCAGTAAGAACAGCATCACCCAGAAAGAAATAGGAGCACAACTCTGAATCAGTAGGGTTCGAGTAATGTCAAGAAGGCGGCGATGCTTTCTTTCTGCCATGTCATTCTGCTGAGATGTGTAAGGACAAGTGGTTTGATGAATAATGCCCTTTGATAAAAGAAACTGAGAGAGAGAACGTGTGCAAAATTCTAAAGCATTATCTGTACGAACATATTTGACAGTAGAAGAAAACACATTTTGTACTTCAGTAATCAAATTCTTAATCACATCGCCTGCTTCAGATTTATTCTTTAGAAGAAAGACCCAAGAAACACGAGAAAAATCATCCACTACCACAAGATAAAATCTGTGTCCCTGATGATCGGGTACACGACTTGGACCCCATATATCTATATGAAACAACTCGACCGGGGAGCTACTGCTCCGACTCTGACGACTAGGGAAGCTCGACCGATGATGCTTTCCCAACTGACATGCTTCACAACGAAAGGAAGAACTGGGAGAGATCTGAGGCAGAAGATGTCGCATTTTCTGGAGCGGGAGATGATCAAAACGGAGATGCCAGATGTATGGAGAAACCGGTCCGGCAGAATGAGAGGAGACGCCAGCATAAGAATTCCGGACCATTCGATAGAGACCATTCTGCTCAGAGCCACAGCCAATCATCCTGCCCATTAGTATGTCCTGAAAAATAAGAGAAAACGGGTCAAAAATAGCACGACAGTGCAAATCCTTCGTAATATGACTAATAGACAACAGATTCATCGAGAACTCAGGAGCATGTAGGACATTCTGTAGATGCATAGTAGAAGATAAAAAGACCTCCCCCTGTCCAACAAGGGGGGAATGAGTACCATCTGCGATCTGCACTGAGCGGCCTGGAGTAATGTCCTTGTAGGACTCAAGTCTATCTTGATCTCGGCAGAGATTATGTGTGGCACCCGAATCTATAATCCAATCAGAGATATCTTGAGAAGATGTAAATGCAATAGCTCTACCTGAGGTACTAGCAGCAGCAGAAGAACTGGCAGATGTTGTTGCAGCAACATCTGAAGGTCCACCAGAAGAATCACCAGATGATTGTGGCATAATATCACGTAGACGTGCCACAAGTTCCTCGAAACGATTGTCTGCAGCAGATGCCAACTGGGGCTAAGAGTGCTCTGCTACACGTGTCGATGCTGTGAACCCATGCTTAGAGTAGCATGTCTCCTCCGAGTGGCCTGTGCGATGACAGTATGAACACGGCTGACTAAAGCGACTATCCCTACCATGGGGTCCACGTCCACGACCAGAAGACTGACCACCTCTCCCACGCGATACTGCCATCGCCGATGGGGTTGGAGTAGAGGAGCTGGAAGAAACTGATATGCGACTGAGCCTCCTGTAAACATCCTCCACTTGAGGAATAACTGCATCGGCCAAAATCTGAGAACGAGCGGCGTCATATTCAGGATCTAGGGCCGCAAGTAGAACGCTCACCATGGTGGCATTCCGAAATGTCTTCTGTTGTTCAGGAGTCGCTGTGAGTGGAATAGTACTATATAGCTTCTCAAACATCCCCCTCAGGGATGTGTACAAGGAGTGAAGAGGTATGTCGTTCTGCTTCATCGTGAATATATCATGCTGAAGCTGTAACATCTTGGTCTCATTTCACACCTGGGAATATGTAGCAGCCAGAATATCCCACATCGCCTTGGCAGTGGGCTGACGGAGGACATCATTGGCAATCTCCATCAACAATGTACCTGACAACCAGACCTTTGCATACGAACCATCAGCCTCCCACGAGGCATATATCCCTGTCTTCTCTGTTGGCTCATCCTCGGTAAGAATGTGCTTCTTACCGTTCGACTTCATGAGACTCATGAACTGCATCGCCCAGAGCTCATAATTCGAACCGTCCATCTTTACTATTGGCGCAGGACCTTTGAATGCGCCTATGGAGGGTATATCAACCTTCGATTCTGACATATCGCCGCTGGAGAAGAACTAGGGTTTGTAGACAAAGTGACAGATGTCTACACAAACTGCATAGGATTCGAGAGCGTGTGTAGACGTTACGCACCCAAATCCATACACCTTGAGGAAGAGACGGCCAGGCTCACGGCGGCAGGAGGAACCGCCCTAGCGCTGTAGAGCAAAAGGGACGACGGGCTAGACCACGCTGGGGCTAGAGGCCGACGGAATGGGAGCCGGCGGGGCTGGGTGCCGGCTAGACTTGGCGCTGACGGTGATGGAGGCTGGCGGCGTTGGGGGCTGACGGCGGAAACTAGAGTCGGCGGTGGAAAGAAGGGAGAAGGGGGGTCGAGAGGAGCGGCGGGAGGCCCGATGAGGTAGCGGCGACGGAGAGAGACGAAGAGGTGGGGGTGGGCGGCGAGTGGGGGTGAGCGGCGGGTGTAGAGAGGAGCCCTAGGGCTTGGGCTCTGATACCATGTTGGGATTATTCTATAATATCTTATTCAAAGTAACCCTAGGCTCTCTTATATAGGGAGAGACCTCAAGGGTAAAATACATAGTAGTCCAGAGAGAAACAAAAATTACGAAGAGATACATAGCATATAATAATATCTATCTCTACAAATACAAATGCGGATACGAATATTGACAGATATGAAAAATGTGTACCATATCTTTAACAACGAATATGAATCGGATATGAATAATAATAATAATAGCAACATTTTGATAAATTAAAATATATATACATGTTTAGAATACTTTACACATAAAATAGATATACCGGACATATTCATTTCATAATAATTATATCAACAATAGTGATTGCAATCTTTAAATTTTGTTACGCACAGTTATAAATAAATTACATACTTATATACAGAAAGGGATATACGAATGTGAATATTAGCGAATGGCAAAGTGATATCCATATCCGCATCCATTTTAAAACGAATACGAATACTAATGTCAAAAAATACATATAATGAATACAATAGCGGATCTGATACGATATATTCATATTCATGTTCATCCCTATTGTCTACCTAAGGTTTGGTATCATTAAAGGGTCATGGGGGCAGCTAAATGGTTTTTCATTCATGCAACGACTATGATGGACTTTGTGACATGATTGCCGCATCCACAAGAGGATATGTAGCCATATGGGTGGCAATGTACAGAGTCACTAAGTCAGCTCACTTCAAACCAATGTCTTACACACCGATGCAGCTAGCAAACCTTTTTTTTAAGCCAGAAAGGGGGATACACTCAAAGGTGTTCACCCCAAGCATTTATTGAAAGGGTAACGGAGCAATACAGAAAAAACAAAAAAAAACAAAAAAGATGCCCAATTCAGAGCCACCACTCTAGCACCTACGACACCTGACAAATGACATTTTCTTTATAAAATCTTTGTCCAGAGAAAACGAGCGCGTTCCTAGCCAACCATATCGCCCACACCATGGCGATCGGGCGAAGAAGTTACCTACGTGAATGATCCTTGGCCGCCACCAGGCTCCCGCAGAAGGAGGCAACGTTGTCCGTACTCACCCAATCGAGGTCAGCATCGACCCAGATCGTCCCCGTAGATGTACACCTGAAGAAGAGATGGCAAATAGATTCAATCTCCAGCCCACAAAGGAGGCATCTGTCAGATACCGACCTCAGAAGCCTTGAGCATCTCTTGCGCGTCATCAGCCTTTCTCTCCTGAACAACCACATGAAAAAGCCAATCCTCTCCGGAAGCCCCAAACCCCAAATGAACTTGCAATCTCTCGCCATATCCAGCGACAAAGAAGGAGGCGGTCGACAAATCGTAGCGTACGCCCTTCGAACAGAGAAGCTCCCACTGCGCCAGACCCAATGGCCGCGCCCCTTTGAAGGGCCCGACATCTCCTTAAGTGCCTCCAACAAGCCAAGAAACTCCTCCAATCACTGGTCGGAGAAATTGGACCGAAAAAGAGGCATCCAATTCCCATCCGACCAGCAGCTAGACACCCTCGCATCATGACCAGCAGCTAGACACCCTCGCATCATGACCAGCAGCCAACGCAAACAAACAGGGAAACGTTCGGAAAGACATCCCCCGGTCGTCCAACCGTCCTTCCAAAAGGCGAATAACTCCCCTCTCCCCAACACCGATCGGAAGAGCTCCCTGAACCTCGACGCCAACGACCAAATGCCCTTCCATAAAGGCGAAGGCCTCAACCCCCTATCACACGCCCCCGGCTCAACATCACTGGGCACGTAAATCCGACGCAGAATGGACGGGCATAGATCGGTACCATCGCCCCATATCCTGGCCATCCACTTCAGCAATAACGCCTCATTCAGTGCATCCATCTTCTTGACTCCGAGCCCGCCCTCACCCTTAGGCATCGTGATGATGTCCCAGTTGACAAGAGGTATGCCGGTGGAACCCCCTCCGTTCTTCCCCCACAGAAACCGTCGCATCAAACAGTCGAGCCTCCTCCTAATCCCCTTTGGTAGGAGTCTCGTGGAAGAAATGTAAATCGGGATAGCCGCCAGAACCGCCTTCAGCAGTATAAGACGCCTGCCCTTAGATAGGACCGCGGACTTCCACCCCACAAGCCGCTTCTCAAGCTTCTCCACCAGGGGCAGCCAATCTACCCTCCTAGACCTGCCAGCAGTCAGAGGAATCCCAAGATAGTGGACAGGGTGTTCCGTACACGCCGTGCCAAGCAGAAGCTCACAACAAGCAGACTCATCGTCAACCATTGAAAACGTCACCACCTTGGACTTGTCGCGATTATGGACCAAGCCCGACATCTCACTAAAAATCTCAGGAGTAGTCGCCATACCAGATACATCTTCAGTACCCCCTTCAATGAAGAACACGGTATCGTCTGCGTACTGGATGAGGGGGACCCTTATGTCATCCTTGGAGTAGCCACGAGTTATACCACAACTCTGAACTCGGTCTACCATGCAAGCAAGAACGTTTGAGGCTAAGATAAACAGCAAGGGGGCTAGGGGGCAGCCCTGCCTCACCCCCCTCTGAGGTTGGAAGAAGCCCCCCTCAGGCCGTCCATTGAGGAGCACCAACATCGAAGCAGTAGTCACGCAACGCTTCATCCACGAAATCCAGAGGGGAAGGAAACCCCTCTTATGCATTACCGCCCAGAAGAAATGCCAATCAATCATATCGTACGCCTTCGCGAAGTCCACCTTCCAAAGCATGGCCTTTCTATCGTCTCTCCTCCAATCGGCAAGAATTTCAGATGCAACTACCAAACAATCCGTGATCTGCCTCCCTGGAACAAACGCCGACTGACACGGGGACACAATGAGATCAAGCACCTTGGACAACCTTGTTGCAAAAAACTTTGGCCACAATTAAGTAGAGTGTGTTCGAAACCGCAATAGGTCTAAAGTCCTCAAGTCTATCGGCACCTTCCCGCTTTGGGATGAGAGCTAGAATCGCCTTATTCACCCGCTCAAACCCCGCATTACGAAGGCTGCACTCCCTCACAACCTCAAGAACCTCCTCCTTAACCAATCCCCAAAATTCCCTGTAGAATGAAACAGGGAACCCGTCTAGACTCGGCGCTCCGTCACCATTAAGATCCCGAACCGCTGCCTCCACCTCCTCCATGGACACCTCCCGAATAAGGCTGGAAGCCTGAGAAGTAGAAAGCCGCGTCGCGCCAAAGCCCGTCCATTTCCACTGCTTGCTCGCCCCTCGCGAAGAGAGACCACGATAGTAGTCCACAACATCTCTTCCCACCTCTCTATTGCCCTTGATTCTGACACCATCAAACAACATCGATCTGATAGTGTTTCCGTGATGCCGAGCACTAGCCACACGATGGAAGTAGGCCGTGTTGGCATCACCCTCTACGATCCACTTCTGCCTGGATCTCTGTTTCCACTCAGAGACTCTTTTCCTGTCCTCCTCGTAAATCTTCCTATGCGCATCTGCTCTCTGCCTCAGCTCATCCCCAGTCAGAGCCCTCATGTCCTCCAAGTTGTCCAGATCGCTGACCACCCGCTCCACCTCCTCCCTGACTGCACGTCGGGTGTCCCTCGAAGCCTTCTTATACTCGTAGAGTCGTCCCCTCAACGATGTCAACTTCTGAACAAATCTGGAGGCAGCAGAACCGTCCACCAGAGTACTAGACCAATGCGACTCCACCAAATTCCGGAATGACTCCTCCATCAACCAGGCTTTCTCGAACCGAAAGAAGCCCCACGCAACAGGGGGCTCGCCAGAGTCCCAAATAATGAGGGTGTGATCCGAACGGGTCCTGGGCCTGCCGGTGACAAAAGCCAAGGGGAATGCGTCCAAAATATCAGGAGAAGCCAAGAACCGATCAAGGCGAGATATGGATCCCGCTCTCCTCCACGTGAACTCCAACCCAGACGCATCCATAACTTCCAGCTCCAGTGAGTCCACTAAATCGAGGAAGGCCTCCGAGCCCTGGTCCTGCCCTCCCCTCAGCCTTGGCATGTCGGAAGTGAATAATGTAACATTAAAGTCGCCACCAACCAGCCAAGGAATCTCCCGGAATGTCTCCCTGGCCTCCTTGAGCTCAACCCATAGTTGGTTTCACGCCGACGGCTGACAAGGCTCATAAACGCACGACAACGCAAGGACGGTACTCGATAGGCAGCACTCCAGAAGCACCGTGATAACATGCGTTCCCTTCAGCTCCGCTCTCTGGGCAAAGGATGCCCCCTTCCACGTAATGAGCATCCCCCCCGTTGTACCATTAGCCCCCACAACACAGTAATCCCATATCGACTCCGCCCCAAAGGACTTCCTCTCCAACCTTGACACATTCTCCAGCTTGGTCTCCTAAAGGAAGACGATGTCGCAACCCCATTCAACAAATCTCGATCCCATGACCTTCCTCTTCTCTGGGTCACCCAGACCCCTTACATTCCATGAGAGTATCTTCATTTGGAACCACTTTGACAACCTCCAATCGAGACCACCCCCGCCATCCCTGCAATAGAAATCTTCTTTTCCGAAATGTTTCGGGTTTCGATTTTAGTAGCACATGAGTTGAGTCATCTTCGATATCTTTTAGTAGATTTCTTTCCTGACTCCGCATTTTCAGCGCTGATCTGTTCCATGCAAACCCCTCGCCCTCTGTCCCCTGGATCCGCTTCGCTCACCCGAACAAGGGAGTCACTTTTACTCTTGCCATCATCACAGGCTCGATCCAAGATCTGGAAATGAGCTCCCTTCGCCGCAGTGCTGCCCCCAACCACAAGCGCCCGAGCGTCGTTTTGAGAGACCTGGACAGGCCCCCCAAGAAGAAGCAACCAAGAATGGCCGGAGTCCTGACTCCCTACAGGCGCCCAAGTTTTCCAGGCATCAAACGAGCCGAACCTGCAGTCGTGCCACCAGAGCCCACCCGAATCCATAAGATAGTCCGACCAGGATCCGAGAGCAGTAGTACCATGTCTGGCCAAGAGTCGGATCCACGTGTGGTTCGGATCCATAAGCTTCCCCGATCTGAAGATAAGATCCTCACACCCAACCCGTCACAGGGCCTCCATGTCAGCCGACCCCGAAGCCAGATCGCCCGCCAAAGGGACCTCAACCGCAACTGCAGAAAGTCCACCCAAAGTGGAACCGTCGGGAGAAATAATTCGAGAAAACGATTTGTCACGTGCGAATTGACGCTCCCTTCCACAATGATTGTTTCACAATCGTACCCTCTGTCTTCCCTAGTCGACCGTTCCACTTCCCCAGTGGAATACAAAACGCCCGCCGCGTGACCCGCCGTGAGCGGCGGCAGCGGGAGGTCAAGCAATTGTACCCGAAGCTCGAAGGAAAAGCGGCCCACCTGCAACATCGCCTTCGACTCTGATGGAACACCAACCGGGCACTCCATCTGAACCATTACCAGCTCCGGGTCGGATACCGGTGACGTACTGTCTTCAATGATCGCCAAAACAGTCCCCAAGCGTGCCAACGCCGGTGCCAAAGCACTGCAAGAGCGCGAAAGAAATGGAGCACCACGAATCTGCGCAACACGGGCAACACAACGAAGTTCCGCCCCATCCACGAACCTGGACACCCTCCATGAAACCGCCCCGTCCCCCCTGGCGGCGAGCAGCGCCCTCCTCTATTGAGTCGAGAGGCCCCTCGCACACACCCTCCTTGGTCCCAAGCTAATGACGTCGCCATCAAAACTGGTTCCAAGACAGCAAGTGAGCTCCTCCTCCGCCGCCTTCTTAAACCCATCCTCGCTCACACCCTCCCGAGCAACCCCAATCAGCAGACTCTACACTCGACCACCCATTGCCGAAATCGAACTGGTCATCGAAGCTTTCGCGACGGGCTCCCCTAAAGCGCCGCCCACCTCACCCGTTGAAGAACCCTCCATCGCACTCTCCTCCGAACCAAGCGCGGCCCCAAAGCCCAAGACCCGAGCCACCCGACATCGGCTACGCCGATGGCCCTCCACGCCACAGGCAAAGCAACGCGGTGGCAGCGCGCATGAATGCGCCATGTGGCCCCGCCCTCTGCATCTAAAGCACTGTCGCCCAACCTTCTGATGAGAAACGACTATCCAACCACCATCGCGCTCGTCATCTCGTGACCTGGGATCTCGCGTCCCCGCAAGCCCACCGCTTTCAAGCTCAACCGCCATATCCTTCTCAAATCTCCGAACCTCCCACCGAACTCGTTGCAGAACGCCCGATTTCCCACTCCGCGCAGTCCTTCCCCCCATCTCCTTTTCTTCCCAACAAGCCTTTTCATTGGACAAGATAATACATAGATCCGAATTTCACATCCCAATATTAGAAGTGAAGCCATTATCAACTTTTAAATACGTCCAAATAATGAAACATTTAGCTAGATTAACGATGTCCTAACAATACCTAACAGTATACAAAAATCCATGACCATAGAGGTACGGCAAATTTGTACATGGGTGTCAACTGATCAATGCAACTCTTCTCCTATACCGAGCTCGGTATTGGAAATAAATGACAAAACTTTACTTCACTGAGTTTATATGTCAACCAACCCAAGTGATCGAGAAAAATCTTATGGGACTTGAAACCATAATTGAAATGGAATCCTAACATGCTTATATCCAAGTCATGGAGTAGCGTATTGCCCAACAGTAGCTCATTGAGTTTCGGGTAATGGGGACATACTGGAACATGGCATTTGTTTAGAACCCCCGTGACATGCGGCTCCATATAGCGCCCACCATGGAGACCCCTCGTGCTTCTCCGGTGAGCTTTATAGGAAGGAAGGATCTTCCTCCTGCACTCGTTCCCACCATCCCCGTCAAGCACCTGCATGAGCCGCACGATCAGAGGGCGAATTAGATGAAGAGACGGCAACGGATGACAGAAAACAAAGGGCTCACCGCGACAACGGGATCCAGGAGGCTGACTTGGGAGAAGAAGAGGGAGAGCCAGCGGACGAAGGAGCGGAGGCTCGGAGTCGCCCCGTCGTAGCAGAGGGGGTTCACGTCCAGGAAGAACACGCGCCTGGCGGCGGGAGATCCCTCGCCGTCGCTGCGTGGTCTGCGTACTTCACGAAGCGCCGGCGCGGCGACCGCTCCGTCGGAGGAGGCCAATCGAAGATGGTTCGGGGAGATGGGAGCGGAGCGGGGAGGTGAGGGGAGCACCGGGGCGGCGGCGGAGGAGCAACGAGGCCCCATTACCAGAGCCGCCATTGTTCGTTTGCTTGGCAAAACGTGGCAGCTATCCTATCATCATCCCCTCGATTTGGAATCAAGATCGACCGCCGGCTCCTCTCTCCTTTTTCTCCCGCAGACACCCGGTGCTGTTTAGGACCATATCCGATTATAGATTAGATGACTGAGTTAAAAAGTTGATAAAAGTAGAAGGTGGTTATTCTATTTTGGGATATTTACACCCATAATTCTGACTAATTACGTAATTACTCCAAGAATCCGCGATAATCATTAATGACATCCAGAACCTCGAATAATGCTTAACCTTTACATGGCATAATCCTGCGTCAAGTTTCGTCTTAATTGTTCGTTAACTCTAACGGAAAAAGTCATATGTTGACAATTTTGCACTTCGAAACTCATCATATTTATAAAATGCTACCATTATGTAGATCAAACAAAATGAAACCCACCCCCCTCCCCCGCTCGCCTGCAAGGCCTCCGGTTGGATCTCCCCTTGCGTGCACCCCCCCCCACCACTCGCCCGCAAGCTCCATCATCCCCCCCCCCTCGTGCCCCTCCCTACAACCCCACCCCCAGGCCACGCGCGCCTCTCTGCCCTACAGCCCACCTCCTGCCCCCACGTGCGCCTCCGCCCTGCAGTCCTCCCGTCGCTCGCCTGCAAGCTCCAGCACCCCCTCCTACCCTACGAACCTCCGCCCAACAGCCCACCCCTGCCCCCACTTGTGCCTCCGCCTTGCAGCCCTCCCCCCCTCCCGCCACTGGCCCACAAGCTCCAACACCCCCTCCCACCCCACACACCACCGCCCAGCACCCACCCACCCCCCCTGTGTGCCTCCTCCCAACACCATCCCCCCCCCCCCCCTCACGCGCACCCATCGCCCTACAGCCCCACCCCCTGCCCCCGTGCGCGTCCGCCCTGTAGCCCCACCCCCTGCCCACGTACGCACCTCCGCCCTGCAGCCTCACCCCCTGCCCCCGCGCGTGCCTCCACATTGCATCCCTTCCCCCTCCCGTCACTCGCCCGCGAGCTCCAACGGCTCGGCTCCCTACCCGCTGCTCCAAGCCAAGCCCAGGTCGGATCGCTCCCCTACGCGCATCTCTGTCACCCTACCCCCGTCGTTGCCCGCCACCTTCCGTGAAAGATCTCACCGCCTGCTGAAAGCTCCAGGATCGAACCCACCTTATCCTCTCTTTCTTTTTTTTATTAATCTCAGACGTTAGATCACGGATTGGGTTCGATTAACTCAGACATCTATTGAGTTAATGAACTAAAGTAACATAAGGTTATGGGTGTAAAACGGAACGATTATTCAAATTCTTGGGTGTAATTCGTGATTATCTAAGGTTCTTGGGATAATAACAAAATTACTCAAGGTTATGAGTATAAATGTCCCTTCTATTTTCACTTCCTTCCTTCCATTTTTTAAAATTTTGATAGAGTGATTCTCCCTTTTGTCATTTGCAATGATTGAAATTTTTATGTCCCTTTTGGTATCATAGATCGTTTTACAATAGATATACAATGCAACATCAGCTTTTTATTTTTAATACGCATATTTTTCAATATTAGTCAATCAACTAACGATGAAAATGAAAATCGTGAATAATTAGTAGTACTATAACCATAGTTTTGCATGGAATTTTTCTCGCTAAGCATGAGAGTGGATCATAAAAAATGAGCAGTTGCTTGACTGCATGAGCTTAATCATTGGGTGGTCCTAATAGATCCAATTAGGTTCGATCTCAACAAGTTATCATGCTCAATTATCTATGACAAAAGCTCGGATTTAGATGTATGATGTTAAAAATGATATCGGACAATGACGGAGAGAGATGTGTATAAATATAGTACATATATAATCTAAATACATTATTTAGTAAATAAAATATATGTGTTATACATAATAGCCCCCCAGCAATGAAAATGGATCGGATATGTCTATTTCCATATCCATAATTCACTTCATCTCTATCAAATACGAATACGAGTACGGATATGATTCAGATACGCATTAAGGAAATCATATCCTTAAATTTACGGACACGGATCTGAATCGGATATTTATCAGTTCCAAATATGGATCGAATAAAGATCGGACCTGAATATGGATCGAATAAAGATCGGACTCGAATATGAATCGAATAAAGAGTGAAATCAAAATATGGATTCAATAAACATGGAATCTGAATACAGATCAAATAAAGAAGCATATAAATACGAATTGATTATTTTTGTTATCAAAGTTCATAATGATTTTAAAAAATAGTAATGAAATATAAATAAGATGTATCATGACAAAAGTGAGCATTGAGGTAACCTGCATTCTTGATGGAAAGTAAAAAGAGGGATAAGATTTCGTAACTTTTATTCGTGCACATCCCCAAACAAACGGAAGTTTATTAATATCATTAATATATTGAATTATATAATGTATAATACTGATATAATAACACAGGATTGTGACTTATATTAAATAAACTTATAAATAAAACAATATTAAATGTTGTATTAGGATATCCGAATCCGGATTCAGATATTCAAGTCATTATCATATTCGTATCTGTATCCGAAAAAAATTTTACAATTCATATCCATATTCGATCCGTATTCGATTAATATTTTGATATTGATATCTGTATCCGACAATTTTTTGAATATGGTAAACATATATTTGGATATATCCATATCCGTTTTCATCCATACCCCCCATATCTCAACAAAAAAATCAATAACTAATGACAAAAAATATTTACATGTTGTACATAACTAGGTAGTGATATATCAATATATATATATATCTATCATCGTATCTATTTTTCAGCGGTCACAAGATATGAATTTTTAATTTAGTGTACATATACAAATAAGGATGTTTATTTTTATTTCCTTTGCAGATACATATATGAATGAGGGTATTTCTTCCATTTTTTATTTGAAAACAAATATGATTTCATATCTTTCTGGTGTACACAAATATAGTTATTTGTATCATCGAACCTATATGTGTATATCTTATTAATATATATACATATATATCAATTTATATAGACTTGTATCAAAATATGGCAAACTACTACATATGGTGTATATCTTTTCGGAATCACTTTCAAATACAATGCTAAAAAAATGTTAAATATTAGTGAATCAATTACAGAATTATTAAAATATTTCCTTATAGATTGAATTCGCTTCCAAACATCCAACCTTATAAATTGAATTTTCGGTTAACGTTCTACATATCCTCCAGATTTCACTTATATCCGATGTTATTTTATCTTAGTGGTCATATGTCCGAGCAACATTTAAGCAACTTAAAACCCAGTTAAAAAAAGAATCAGACTTTATTAATATTAAATAGCAAATAACCTCATATTTGAATAAAATTTAAAGGATTTGTATGTATGTATGTATGTATGTATGTATAACAGTAATAGGTGATTCAATCTATAATTTTGAATTTTTGGAAACAAATTCACAAGCAATAAGCAAATTACAACACCTCTGTTGTAACGCGACAGAGGATCTACTCCATATATATGAATAACTAATATGATAAGATTAATTAGATAAATAATGTCTAAATACTTTTAACCCCTCCAAGAGAAAATTTCGGGCTTCGTCCCTGATATCGGAGTTGGTCAATATCTTCTAATAATGGAAAGGAGTACGTGAGAGGATGTCACTGTTAAATAGAGTTAGGAACAAAAAAGTATAGCCAAATGTACAATCACTTCTATTCTAGAAAAATGATTGGATTATTTCATAATAAGGACATTAGGAATGTAAGTGGCTAAGTCACAATATCTCGTGCATATTCATACACGGTTTACTCATAAAAAGAATCTATATTTGTGAATGTGGAATCCAATTCCTCATGTAAATGTATAGACTTTATTAGGTATATTGATGCAAAAAAGGCCCTTTTTTATAATAATGATTTTGTGTACTGACTTTGTGTACTGAGGGCTAGAACTTGGAAATTTTGATAAATAGTATATTTGATGATGTTGAGCAATCCTATAAGCTTTTCATTGATATCATTGTCATGAGGTCGAATGGTATTTCTCTTCATCGTGTAACTTATTCGCTCCGTTTGGTTGTAGGGTTGGGCAGGGTTGGGTTGTCCCAACCCGGGGTACCCCTCCTTCCAAACATCCCAATCCTCCTCACAGTTTACTATTCACAGGGGTACCCCAACCCAACCCAACTCTGCCCAACCCTGCAACTAAACGAACCTATTATCTCGATCATAATTATTATAGGGACAATGCTATAGTTTCTTATGATAGAATTGTCATAGATGATTTTTTAACATGTTTGTAAAAGTTTTGTCCTAATTCTTATATTTAGGATGCTGTCACAAGAAAGAAATGGTTACTTATTAAATACAAAATGGTGCATTTCCAAAACCTTTAGCTCTCAGGAAAAATATTCCAGTCAATGAAGATGACTTCACTACAGGTAGTAGCCTTTTGTAATACTCAGGTTTACATACGCATGACATGTCAAGATAGAAGTTCACATCATAATTCTTCTCATAGTTAATTGGGTGGTGCTTCAAAGGTGGTGAGACACATATAACGGTAGTGGCAATGAACTATCTAAAGTTTTTCTTCTCAATGTTTGAGGAATTGGAGCTCTTTGTAGTGGTATGTTTCTCATATTTATGACATTTAATTAGATAAAGAGTTTTATCCGTTTGATTGACAATTTCTTATAAATACTTACATTGCAAATCCAAACTAAAAAAAGGAATAAATTTGAAACGAAGAGGTTAATGGCTTGATTTTAAATTTAGTTAAGGCAAATGAAATGCCAAACTTAAAAGATGAGAGACTCATCAAATGATAGGACCCATTTAAGAGAGTGGATTTGAGCAAATGGAATAGAAAATAAGGTCTTCAAAGATCCAGGACCAACTTGGAATTTGTCCATTGAAGCAACTGTTGCTGGAGATTTGGTGGAACATATGAGGAGCCAAAGGAGTGCAATGCATTGCAAAATTTGATTAAAGAAGAATAATCACTACAACAAAATTGAGTTATAATGACGGTTTTTTTTCAAAATCCGTCACTAAATTAACCGTTGTTAAAAATATAATGACAATATTATTCATTGAAAAATGAGTTTTCGTACTCAAAATTAGCAACGAATATCATATTTAACGTTATATCATTCGCAATGGTCCATTTAGCGACGCTTATCCATTGCTATTTTTCAAAATATCAACTAATCGTCACTAATTTTTTAGTTCAAAATATTAGCGACGATTGATTAGAAGTTTGAAAAATAGCAACGCATAAGCGTCGCTACGTGAACCATTGCTAATGGTATAATGACATATATGATATTCGTTGCTAATTTCGAGTACGAAAAATCATTTCACGACGAATAATATCGTCGTTATATATTTAGCAACGACTAATTTAGTGATGGATTTTGAAAAAAAGCCGTTACTATAGCTCAATTTTTCTGAAGTGAATATACCGTCGATTAGGACAACGATGAATAAGTTCCTCTTGTGATTTTCAATAACTTCAGGTGATTAGTACATGAAATTTAGTTTAAAAGAAGATTTCTAGAATTTTTTTTATGATCAAGTTTTGTATATAACTAGTAAGTAAACCCGCGCTTTGCAGCGGGATGGATTTTCAAAAAATAATTTTTAATAATAACATATAAAAAATTTAAAGATAAAGTAATTTTATTTCTAAGTCATCTTTTGAAAATTTAATTCTTGTGTGGTATTTATATGTATCTAGCAGATAAGCCCGCTCTTCGTTGTCGCATTATAGAGGATACGCATTTTACATTATTGACATAGTAACCTTGAGATCTTTCCTCCATCTACCTCATTCTAGAAAGTTAGTTAGATTTTGTGCACCTTTCTAATTTGGAGGATGAAGAATATCCTTAAATCTTGTAATAATTTTACTTGAAAATCAAAACAAATTATGTTACCCTCTGTATCTCTTATATCATCTTTGATCATAGTATGTGCCAGATATTAAGTAAATTACATCATTTCATACATGTATATTCATGTGAATTATTTTTCTTCTCCTCTTTTCTTTATTTAAATAAAGTCAAATAGAGATGGTCTTCTGTAATGAAGCTTCATTTAATCGATAACATATATATTATTTCTCTTTTGACCCAATACACAATTAGCAACATATCCTCATACCAATAAATGACTCTTTATGAGAAAGATGATACCATAAATAATATTCACAATCAATCTTCTAAGATTATATGTGTAACAATGAATATTATTTGCTAATTATCTATTATTCTTATAATTTGCAATGAATTATGTATTCTTTATGAAATAGTCATATAGAGACTATCATTTTATTGACTTTTTTTGTAATTAATAGAAATATGGATACAAAAGCAATTTTTATTGAATTTAAAGAATGAAGACACAAACAAATTTGTTGTAATGTGATAGATGATAATTGCGCAATTAGTCGGATGCAATTAAAATTATTTTTTTCATTCCATCATTGATCTAGTTATGCATTGATGCATTTTCTACATCCACGTAATAAGTATAAAGCAATTGTTTGTGTTGTCTCTTTAGTCATTCTCGTTGGGGATCCCATAGATTTGAGTTGCATAATTCGTTCTTTGTTTGTTTATGACATTTGCGATTTGTCAAGATTTGCATCCGTACCCTTCATCTCTATCTTTTTTCTTCACCTACAACCTCTTAATATTATTTTTACCTTGTAAATCCTTATTTTTTAAAAAAAGAACATGGTACTCTTTTTCATCCTACATACAATATTGTTGCCATTTTCTTGAATATATACTCCATTTTCTTCTATTTAGTTCCGTAGGAGCTTGTCGTAATGAGCCTGAACACTTTCAGAACTACTTGGTCGATAATTCGAACATAAGATAATAGGCTGCAAGTTTTACCGCACAAATGTTAGCGTAAGTATCGAAAGACAGGAATATGTCGAGCATTGGATTTAGATCGGACCAAACGGCTCATCTTCAATAAAATCCAAGGATAATTACGCAGATTTTCTCAAAATATCTCCTCACAATGTTGGTCATGTGACCTTCGAAGTGGTTGGGCGGCACGCGACAGCTATAAACCTGGGAGATGTATTGTGTTCTTCCCCAAATAGGCATGTTCTTTGAGCTGAGTAATGTTGTGGGCGGTGAATCTATTAGAGCTCCAGTTGCTTCGTTTCCATCTTCAAATGCAGGTGCTTAATGCTCAGGTGTAGGTCTCTTGGTCAGTTGTTGCTCGGATGACCTCTTCAGATGCGTGATAGATCAGATCTCTGGTTGATAGCTTATTGCTCCAAAGGTTTGTCGAGATGGAGTCGGCTCGAAATAATTCGACGTGAAATTGCTGCTCTCTTATCAGAAAGGTTAATATGCTTTCTGGAGGTGAGATGGGATCTTGCACTAAATTGTATCGAGGTAAATATAGGGATAGTGGGAGAGAAATGACTGATCAGAATGGAAGGAGAGAGGGGGTGCGAAACAATAGAGAAAGATATAGGGTGAGTGGCGCAGGAAAGCAAAAGTTGGAGAGAGAATAGACGAAAGCACAGCTTGGAGAGAGAATGAGAGAGAGAGAGAGAGTGGTGCGGACAACGAGAATGAGAGAGAGGGGGGGAGTGCTTGCCCCGGGAAAGCGAAGGAGGCGCGCGGGGAGAATGCACGCAGGACTATCCACGTGTCGTGGCAAGGACAAAAGCTGGGACAATCCAACTTTAATATAGAGTATAGATATCGTCGAGTGCTTTAGTTGAAATCATATCAAACTTAGATATACATGCTTAATATTCAATCTATGTAATATTTTAATTAAATCGTGTATCTTTACTGTTAGAGCTTATAAATTTAATATTACAAACGTTCTCTTACTCACTTTAGATTATTACTCACTTTAGATTATATGGTCAAAAAAATATAATATACTGACTTTTTGAACCTTACTCGTGATAATGTAAAGATATTTTGTGACAATGCAAGTATAATTAATTTATCAAAGAGCCCTAAATCATTCTTGTATGAAACATACATAGGTTAAACATCACTTTTTAAGAGACAACATGATAAAAGAGAAGTTAATTTAGAGTTTGTTGATACTGAAAACTAATTAGTCAACATTTTCACAAAAAACTAAAATATAAAATAGTTAATTCTATAGAATAAAACTTAATATTTGCAAACTATCATATTTACCATAATCAATAATGTATGGATTATAACTAGAGGGAAAGAGTATCCCAAAGAACTCAACAATAGCTAAATGTTTTAAAATTTCGTATGATTTTCCTTGCTCTTTTCCAAACATTATTAATGAGTAAATTTGTTATTGTTATCATTTAAGTAATATCTTAGATCGATGTATAATTAATAATATCCCATTTTGGCTCGCTCACAATAGGATATTTCAACACCACTCACCGACCTCGCTTGAGATAGAGGATTAGTCTCTTATATATACTTGTCCGTCTCATTAAAATCTTGTATCATATTTTGTCTACTTATTTGTTATTATTTCCACAAATCTAGACATTTAAATGAGACTGCATAGACTCATCATTACGAGAAAAGTGGCATTTAGCAACTACCTTCTTCAATGATTTATATGAATTGTCCTTAATGTTGTTATGATTTTAAAAGTTTGGTTGACAAATGATTGACGGAACGATTTCCTCTCGGACCATTCTAAAAGTGTTGAGCATATTGACAATGATTCTAAGGGTCTGTTTAGTTAGTGGATGGGGTGGGTTGGGATAACCTGATGTGAATATTAGCTGTTTGAGATGGTTATGAGGATTAGAGAGGGTTGAATAAAGAATGTGATGTGATGTCACTATGATTTGTGATGGAATTCCAACCCAAGAATAGAGAGGGTAAACCGAGTTACCTCGAGGTAACCAATTACCAAACGGACCCTAAGATTCATCACAAACATGTCCTAAAATTCAAAAAAAATGCGATCCCTTGTAGATATCCATTCTTACCTTCATCTCGTCCTCGACCTCCCTCACCTCCTCTGTCTCTCTCATTCCCTATACCCTCATTGTTCTCGTCCCTCATCTGTTGCATCTGCCTCCCGCACCCCCTCCCCCCCTCTCAAAAAAAAAATAGAAAATGCCCTCTCTTATCCCGGTCTCTCCCCCTTTTGTCATTGCATCCATAACTAGGTACTTTAATAAAGTTGGCCATTTTCTATAAGGAAATATCTCTTGGAAAATGTGCTCACTTTTTTTACAAATTTAAATAAAAATTCTAACTTTATAGTTTGAATATATATATAGGATATCCTTTCAATAGGACTGGTCCTTCCTGAGTTCAGGAAAGCCACCGCCCTTTTTTGTAAAAAATACGATGACTTTAGTCAGGAGCGGAACCTATAATTTCATCAAGGAGGGGCCGAGTATACAACTATTATGTATGCTCAAAAATAATAAAATCTATGTATTTTTTAATGGTATTTTTAAATAGAATTAATATTTTTAAAATGCACCTCTTTCGATCTTAATAAACGTAGGAATTTAAATTTATTATTAATGTTGGAATTTCAAATAGATTGGTTTTTTCCGTGGCTATTTTTAAAATTAGATAAATATACTAATAAGCCTCTCTAAATCCATCTTTAAAAGGTTAAATTATAAAGTGAAATTTTGAAACAAAAAAGTTCATGGTTAAAAGGAAACAATAAAATCTATTTTATATATTTATAAAGAGTACTAAAAACAATGAGAGAGATAAATAAACTCGAATAAAATTTTATACCAAATTATTTTAATATTTTGGAAGTGATTGGATAAACCATATAAAAGCAAGTAAAATTGATGAAGATAAGATTCGAACCTCAGTCTCCAAAATAATAACTATGCCACTCTACCCCTTGACCATTTAATGATTTTGTAACATTTCTCTAACAACATTGATTATAAGATAATTAAGGAGGAGCTGTATCAAAAACTTAATACATTGTATAAGTGATGTGTAATAGTCATGGAGGGCTTTAATGTATACTAGTTCCGCCCCTGAGTCAAATATAATTTTACATCAAATTATTTTAATACTTTGAAAGTGATTGGATAAAACATATAAAAGATAATAAAATTGATGGAAATAACATTCGAACCTTGGCCTCCAAATAATAACCTTACCACTCTACCACTTGACCATTTAATGATTCTACAATTTCACTAACAATACTAATTATAATACAATTAAAGAGGTCGTATTAAAAACTTAATACATTATATAAATGGCGTATAATAATCATGGGAGGGCCATGACCCCCCTATAATGTATACTACTTCCGCCCCTGACTTTAGTAGAATACATATACAATTTGTATTATAATGGCAGTTTAAATTCTCGTATTATTATACTCAATTTTTGTGTGTGGACTTTGTATTTATAAGGTGTCGTTATAATAAAAACTCTATACGTATTCTACTAAAATGCTCGTATATATATTTTATAAAAAGAGGGTGTCCTTCTTGAGCTCAGGAAGGACACATCCTATTGAAATGACCCCTATATATATATATGTTGTCTGATTGTATATCAAACTTCATAGTACTCTAAAGCTTCTAACTTATTCATCTTAAAAGATCAAAGATCAATCGGATCTTTAACTTCATTTTTATAATAGTTGAATTTTGATCTTAAAAGATCAAGATCATTCAGACATATAACTTCATTTTCAAAATAGTTGGATTTTGATCTTTTAGGACGAATGAGTTATATGTATCTGATCAACCCAACAGATGCTACACGTAGAAGAAGATACATACTTTCAAATTGCAAAATAATCATTACTTCTAATATATATGTTCGAAGCCCTCCTCATAGAAACTTCTTCATGCATGACTCAACATGAAAGAAAGGAAGTACATTAGCAAGCATAACTTAGACATCAAGAGAGAGAAGCGAAGAGATGAACTACCGCTTATCATCTTAATGGCAACTTCCCTGTTTCTCAAAGTCAAGGGTGCTTGCTATTAGGGATGCAAACGAACGAATACAAATGTGAATGCATGTCATATCATAATCATATCAATATTATTTTACAAATACGAATACGAATGTTACACGAATGTATAAAGTCAAGATCCATATCCTCAAAATACGAATGTGAATATGAAACAAACCTTTTACGTTTCGAACATGATTCCTTTACGAATGAATATGAATATTCAAACGAATGTAAATATAGGTTGTTGTATCCAAAAAATAAAAGTTTAGAAATTCACGAGCTTTAATTGAACGTCAATTTGTAGAGTATTAAGATATCCCCAAATCAGGTGCAAAAAAATTAAGTAATAAAGATTCACTTCTCTCCAGGATAATGTGGAAAAGAAACATACCGATCAAACTTTTTAAACGTACACTATTTCACATGAACAAATTAGTAGAGAAGGTGCATAAATCATAATAGATAGAACGTCGGCGGAAGGTATATAATTTTCGATGCTTTTCGATTTGTAAGAACAAAATGGAAATGCAAATTGATTAGTAATGACATAAGAAATCGATTGAATGAAAGAAACAATAGAAGACTAAAATGCTAAATACATAATTGAGAACACATAATGGAGATAAACACTAAATGGAGTTGGACAAGTGTACTTTTGCCTCAACAATGGAGAATACCGGAAGCCTCGAATGGAGCTCAAAGGGGAGACACAGTGCAAGGGATGAAGATCACATGAGGGATCGAGGTCCTGTAGGGCTCTTGATGGAGAGGAGGAGGCAACACAACATCTACAGCTCATGAAGGAAAGGGGGAGACACCGTGTGGGGGATGGTGATCGGGTGAGGTACCGAGGTCATGGCTAGGGATTGCGGGAAGGAGAGAGAGTTTGGCAATGGGAGGTGGTTGCACGAGGGATCGGACAATGGGAGGTGGTTGCATGTGCGGGTGGCGGAGGGGAGGGAGTTGGGATGGGGTGGCTGGGGAATCGCTTGCCTGCAAGGGAGGGTGAGGATTTGGGATTGGGAGGAGTGTGGTTGGGGTTTGAGAAATGGGAACCTGCATCCATCATTGAGTTCTTCTCATCCAACGGTGGGTATCCTATGTGCGGGAAGATGGATGCACCCGAACTAACAAGCGCATATTAAATATTTTAATACAAATAACTGTAATTCATTTATTTTACTTATATTCATATTCACTTTTTTTCCAAAAAAATCAATATTCATATTCGGATTCATAACCGTGAAAAAGACCGTTTCAAA
This sequence comes from Ottelia alismoides, assembly GCA_037367405.1. Classification (NCBI taxonomy): domain Eukaryota; kingdom Viridiplantae; phylum Streptophyta; class Magnoliopsida; order Alismatales; family Hydrocharitaceae; genus Ottelia; species Ottelia alismoides. Next base: position 670,386 of record JAZKJV010009307.1, read on the forward strand.
GATTCGGTTTCACCAAATTTTAAAAAATAAATCAAGAATCATATCCTCTTAAAAATGAATACGGATATAACCGCATCCATTTGCGTCCCTGCTTGCTATCCATCTATTTTCACCTACTATCCTTGCTCCTTGAATCCATGACACTCTGAATGAGAGGTGCATACTACTACACATGCTGAATCTTCTTCCATCTCCACATTTTCGGGATCCCCTTGCTCCTTGAAAATTATCGACGTTTGACATGCCCTACTCTATTTAGATTCTTCCTATACAAAGCCAGTCCTAAAATCTATAATGGGATACACTAACGTAATGTATTCCCAATGATGACAAAACCTATTCACGGATAAAATACAAGAAGGTCATCATAAACACAAGGAGAAGGAAGACACCAAACCCTAACCCATCACAAAACATCACAATGGCTTCCACCCTTCTAATATCATTTCCAAGACCTTGAGAAGGATTAAAGGTAATTTGATCAAATTTACATTAAGCTTAGACAAACTCAAAGCTCTCTTCGGCCCTCCGGGAACTCAAGTTCCCAAGGCTCTCCCTCCCCGGTAGTCGGGCAGCAACCTCCGGCAAGGCCACCTGAACCTCCGCTCTCACATCCACCGACAACGTCGTCGCCGCCGGCGGCTCCTCCACCTTCTTGGGATCCGCCACGATCTCCTCCACCCTCCTCGCCGCCTCTTTCATGTCAGGCCTCCGGTCCGGATCGGGCTCCGCGAGCGCCACCGCCAGCCTCAGCAGCCGCTCGATCCCGCCCATGAAAGGCGTCGCTGACGCGGCGATCTCGGGGTCGAGGACGTCCTTCTCGCGCCTCTCGGCGACGGCGCTGGCGACCCACTCGACGACGTCGGTACCACCCTTGCCGTTGTTGAGGTACTGGGAGGGGAACTTGCCGGTGAGGAGCTCGAGAATGATGACGGCGAGGCAGTAGACGTCGGACTTGGGGGAGACGTGGTTGTGGCGGAGGAACTCCGGGGAGTGATAGGCGAAGAGGGCCTGGGAGGCCTGGGAGGGGTTGGCGAGCGGGGAGTAGCCGTAGTCCACGAGGAAGGGCTCGAAGTCGCGGCCGAGGAGGACGTTCCCCGATTTGAGGTTGCCGTGTGGGAGGTCCGACTCGGTCAACTCGGAGTGGAGGTACGCCGCCCCTCGCGCGATCCCTCGGAGGATCCTCAACCGAGTCGCCCAGTCCAGCGCCGCGTGGTGCGGCCCCCGATCGCCTGTTTGTAGCATTCACGTATGCAAAAAAATGTTGAAGATATATTTGCAGCTGTACACCCGTAAAACATTACGATTAAGGAAATGGATCATCTGTGTGTAATGGGAAATGACAAGTCCATCCAACTCTTCAGTATTCATTTGAATCGCTGGATCTTGATCAAACAATTCACATGATTTAGCACTTTTCGTGAATTTGTACTGTGCAAAATTGCATGAACAGCTAGATCTAGCGATTCAAATGAATACAATGGTCACCATTGTAGCAAACGATCCATTCCGTACTATTACACCTATACTCTTGTCTTTCTACCATGATAGAAGGAAGATTACCATGAAGGACGTAGAGCAAGCTCCCCTTCTCCACGTACTCGAACACCAGCAGCTTCTCGTCCTTGCGGTAGTGGTAGGCCATGGGAGCAAGCACGTTCTCGTGGCGCAGCCTCCCCAGCTTCCTCATCTCCATGTCGAACACGTCCTTCGTCAGCCTGTTCATCTCCTTCATCCTCTTCACAACCACCGCCGTCCCGCTCGCCATCACCGCCTTGTACGCCGATCCCAACCCCCCGTTTCCCAGCACCTCTGCCGCAGCCTTCATCAGTTCCGGCATCCCGAACCCCCCCTTCTCCTCGTCCACGAAAACCAGCTCCGGCACCGCACCGCCCACCTTCCCCCTCTTGCTCCCTTCGTTCCTCCTACCACCGTGCGCCGAGCCTGAGCCCCTCGCCTTCCCGTGACTGGAATCCTCCGCCGCCACGTGTACCTCCACCGCCTTCACGTAGTCGTGCTCCACGCCGAGAGTGTCGAATCCCTCCGCCTTGTTCCTCCTCGCAAGCATGGCCAATGCCACTAGGACCAGAAGCATCGCGGCCGCCACCATGCATAGGTACACTGTTTTCCTCGAGTCTCCCGTGGGCTTTGCGGTCGGGATCGCGGTTTCACACTCTGGCAATGGAGGTCCGCAGAGTCCCCCGTTGCCGGAAAAGCTGACAGCTCCAAATTTCGCGAAGCTTTCAGGTATGCGTCCTTCCAAACGATTGTTGGACGCGTTAAAAGATTTGAGAGACGGGAGGGAGACATCGGGGAGGGTCCCAGTGAATTGGTTATCTTCCAGATGGAGCTCCATGAGGAAGGTCAGCTTGGAGATGGACGCGGGGATGCTGCCGGTGAAGGCGTTGCCGGAGATCCAAAGCTTCTTCAAATGGCCCATCTTAGCGAAAAAGTTCGTGGGGATGGTACCGCTGAACTTGTTGTTTGAAACATAGAGAGCCTTGAGGGCCTGTAGGCGGCCGAAGTCCGGGAGGGGGCCGGAGAAGGCATTGTCGGTGAAGCTAAGCGTGCGAAGGCCACGTATACGTGAGAGGCTGTCGATGTCGATGGAACCGGAGAGGCCCATGCCGCCAAGGCGGAGGCCGGAGATGGAGCCGTGGAAGCACACGACACCATCCCACGGTTTGGAGGAGTTGCACGGGGTGAAATTGTCGAGCCATGAGGAGAGGGGGGCGGGGTCTTGGAACGAGGCCTTGAGGGAAAGGAGGGCGCCGCCTTCAGAGGCCGCCGTGTCCTCGGCGGAGGAGGGATGGGAGAGGAGGAGGAGGAGGAGGAGCGTGGGGAGGGGGAGGACGGCGGCCATGGGCGAGGTGATTAATGGTGGGAGGGGTCGTTTTTGACGGACGTGTGGTGGGAATTCATGGTGTTTGCGGTGCATGTCCCTATTTTTCTCCTTTGGTGGTGGGGATGGGAAGGAGCGGACGGGAGAGACGAGAGACCGCTAAAAAATAGGGAAGGTCGAGTTGGAGATGCCATGCACCCTGTGTGTTCAGTGTAGGAATATTCTCCCACAGTGCATCTTCTTACCTATGCACCACCACCTTTTGATTTTTCTTTTTAGGAAGAGGATCGTTGTTGTGCAATGGGTTGCACCATATTTGCTGCATGTATGGTAGATAGGGATGAAAACGGTCGCATACGAATACGAATATATAGATATATATATATAATTTATTCTTATCTATTGAAATACGAATATGAATACGGATACGAATGTTGACGAATGTGAAAATTGTTTTACCATATCCATAAAAACATTTACAAATAGGAATCGGATACGAATAATAATAGAAATATTTTATAGATTAAATAAAATATGCATGTTTAGGATGGTCTAGACATAAAATAGATATACCAGATATTGTAATTTCATAATAATTATAACAACAATAGTGGACGCAAAGGTAAAATGTTATTACGCACATTTATAAATAAATCTATTACTATGCTTATGTTCAGAAACGAATATACGAATACGAATGTGAATATTAGCGAATGTAAAAGTGATATCCATATCCGCATTCATTTTAAAATGAATACGAATATGAATGTCAAAATATGTATAAAACGAATACGATAGCGGATCGGATACGAATATATTCACATTCGTTTTCATCCCTACCGGTTGTTGGGGATATAAGGAGAATGATGCGGAACAATCAACAACCAGGATCTATCCCCCCTAAAACTGTCCTGCAGCAAAGATGGCACAACACAAGTATATGTTCCCCACACGGGAACTCAAATGCAACAATGATAGCAACCACAAGCAACCACAACAAGCAACCACACGAGACAAGATTTTTACGTGGAAACCCTTCTCAATGTGAGCAAGGGAAAAACCACGGGGCAAGACCGGCAACCAAGCACTACGGTCAAAGTCATCCAAATGTTCTTCCCGGTTTTGTTGCCCACAAAACCGAGGTACAAGCACACACAATGGATAGTTCTTCAACAAGGAACAAACTATCCCTAGGTATCTAACTATACCAATATTGTGCTCAAAACAAGGAGGACAAAGTAACTCCCCTTGTGGGCTCCTGGATGGAGTCCCAAATACGGCTTCTTGAGGTCGTCTGCAACGACCTCCCGCTGCTCCCGCTCGAGCTCGCCCAAAGCCACTGCCCTCCAAGCCCAAAGACCACAGCCCTAGCCATTGTTCCTCTCGAACCTGGCTGCTCCTGCTCTCTCCCTCGCACTCGAACTCTTTCTCACGCGTGAGGAGGACGAAGAGGGTCTAAAACCCTTGCCGCTGCTCTGGGATTTTGGCTGGAATGGAGGAGGCGAATGGGTGCTCCGTCGTTTTGGAAATGGGGGATGAAAACCCCGATTGGGGTTCCCTGGAATGAGAAGCAAAAAACTGGGCAAATATCCAAGTAGCCCCCCCAAGTTGGGGTAAACAGCTGCTGCCCCCAGTTGGGGCTGGAACTAATATCAAGTATACCCAACAACCTCCCCCTCCAGCCCCAACGGGGAGGTGTTGACCTGTGATGGAGATCAACAAGAGGTGACACCGCTCAGCTCTCTACAGAGCTGAAGCTTGTCACGAGTTGCTGCCTTGGTCAACATGTCTGAGGGGTTCTCATCAGTTGAATCTTCTTCAACATGAGCTGCTTCTGTTCAATTGCATCCCTCAGCCAATGGTATCTCACATCAATGTGTTTTGTCCGAGCATGGTGCATGGTACTCTTGCTCAAGTCTATAGCGCTCTGGCTATTACAAAACACAACCGGCTCACTGTCATCCAATCCAAACTCACCAAGGAAGCGTTGTAGCCACAACACTTCTTTCCCAGCCTCTGCTGCTGCAATGTATTCTGCCTCTGTAGTTGAGAGAGCAACACATTTCTGTAGCTTGGATTGCCATGATATGGCTCCCCCTGCAAAAGTGAAAATGTAGCCTGAGGTGGACTTTCTCTGGTCCTGTCACCTGCCATATTTGCATCAGTGTAGCCACACAGTTTGGGATCTGACCTCCCAAAAACAAGACACATACTTGAGGTCCCTCTCACGTATCTCAAGATCCACTTCACAGCCTCCCAATGGTCCTTGCCCGGATTGGACATGAATCTGCTCACCACGCCCACTGCATGGGCTATGTCTGGTCTAGTGCAAACCATGGCGTACATGAGGCTCCCAACTGCTGACTGGTATGGGATCTTGGCCTTCTCTGCTTTCTCCTCAGAAGTAGAAGGACATGACTCTTTGTTTAGCTTGAAATGAGAAGCTAAGGGCGTACTGACAGGCTTGGCATTCTTCATGTTGAACCGCTCCAACACGCGTTCAACATAGCTCTCCTGTGACAACCACAGCATGCGCTTCTTCCTGTCCCTTGTAATCTGCATCCCTAAGATGTGACTTGCCTTGCCCAGATCTTTCATCTCAAACTCTTTGGATAGTTCTCTCTTGAGCTTTGCAATCAAGTTGGAATCATGACCTACAATCAACATGTCATCCACATATATCAAAAGAATGACGAACCTGTCATTAGGAAGACGACGAACATATACGCATGGGTCGGCTGTAGTCTTCTTGAAGCCCTGCTTTCCCATGAAAGCATCAAACTTCAAGTACCATTGTCTCGGGGCTTGCTTCAAGCCATAGAGACTCTTCCTCAACCTGCATACCATATGCTCTTTTCCTCTCTCTTGAAAACCCTGTGGCTGCTCCATGTAGATCTCTTCCTTCAAATCACCGTGAAGAAACGCCGTCTTCACATCCATCTGCTCCAGCTCAAGGTCCATGCTAGCAACAAGTCCTAGCACCACTCTCACTGAATTCATCTTCACCGCTGGGGAGAAGATCTCATCATAGTCCACGCCTTCCTTCTGGCTGAGTCCTTTCACTACCAATCTGGCCTTGTGCTTCACCTGCTTGCCACTGTCATCTGACTTCAGCTTGTACACCCACTTGTTCTTCAAGGCTCTCTTCCCTTTAGGAAGCTCAACAAGGTCATAAGTGTGATTCTTCTTGAGAGATAGCATCTCTTCATTCATTGCATTCTGCCAATGACCCTTGTCCTTGTGCACCTGTGCCTCCTCAAAAGTGTATGGCTCACCAGCATCTGTGAGCATCACATACCTGGAAGTGGGGTAGCGGGATGATGACTGGCGTGTCCTCTCAGATCTCCTAACCTGAGGCTCTGCTGTGTCTGCAACTGGATGAGGTAGCTCCCCCTGCCCTAGGTCCCCTGGACCTGCATCAATGGGGTCTGCATCTGGCTCGTGCTGCTCTAGCTGCCCATCCTCTCCACCTGTACCATGTACTGGAGAGGGCTCTGTGTCCTCATCACTGTCATCATCCATGGAGATCTCATCTCCATCACCACTCTCAGTGGTGTCCTCAACCAACGTCTGATTCTCATAAAAAATCACATCCCTGTGCCTGGTGACTGTCTGCTTCCTTGGATCCCAAAGACGGTATCCAAACTCCTGATCTCCATAGCCAAGAAAAATACAAGGCACCGCCTTGTCATCCAACTTCTTCCGCTGCTCCTTGGGTACCAATGCATAAGCCTTGCATCCAAACACCCTCAAATGCGCATATGAGGGGTCCTTCCCTGTCCAAACACGCTCTGGAATCTTGAAGCCTAAATGAACCGATGGAGATCGGTTTACCAAGTAACATGCGGTGCGAACCGCCTCAGCCCAAAAAGTCGGGCAACTTCGCTGTCTTCAGCATACAATGAACTCTCTCAACAATGGTCCTGTTCATCCTCTCAGCTAGACCATTGTGCTGGGGTGTACCTGGCTCTGTCCTCTCATGCCTGATGCCGTGCTCTGCACAATAGCTCTGAAAGCTATTGGAGGTGTACTCTCCCCCATTGTCTGTGCGTAGACACTTCAACAATTTTCCTGTCTCACGCTCAACCATGGCATGGAACTTCTTGAAGCAATCAAACACCTGATCCTTCGATCTCAAAATGTACACCCACACCTTCCTAGATGCATCATCAATGAAGGTGACAAAATACCTGTTGCCTCCCAAAGAGGCTGTGTCCATGGGACCACAAACGTCTGAGTGAACCAGCTGTAGGAGGTCTCCCTTCACCTTGGATCTCGCTCTGTACGGTGCACTCCTGCTCTTCCCAACCTCACATGCATCACAAGGAGACAAAGTGATGTCATTGTGGTAGGGGATCAACTCCTTCTTACTCAAAAGCTGCAAGCCCTTCTGGCTCATGTGTCCAAGCCGACGGTGCCACAAATCTGAATTATCTGCCTCAGTAGCATGCAAACTGCCATCCATGACCTTCACTCTAGTAATGTAAAGTGTGTGACACAACCTGCCTCTCGCCATGATGAGAGAACCCTTCTGATCTTGCATTTGCTGTCGCCGAACTTCAGATGGTAGCCTTCACTATCTCGCTGTGAGCCAGATATAAGGCTAAGCCGCACATCAGGAACATGCCTCACATTCTGGAGTGTCATTGAGCACCCAACATCTGTCTGAATGGAGATGGTGCCCATGCCAATGATCTTAGAGTAACTTTCGTTACCCATCAAGACTCTCCCATAATCACCCCTAGTGTAGGTGGTGAAGAACTCCTTGTGTGGAGTCACGTGATAGGAGGCGGCCGTGTCAACGACCCACTCCAAATCACTCCCTGCGTGCAAGCACTGATCCTGAATGGTGAGAATCACCTCGTCTGCACTTTCATCTGCCACAACTGCAGCTACATTCCCATCTTCCTTTTTCTGATCCTTCTTGGCTTCAGCTTGCTCTCTCTTCCAAACCCTGCAATCTCTCTTCCAGTGACCGGGCTTCTGGCAATGGTGACACTTTCCTCTACCCTTGGACTTGTCTCTGGATTTTTGCCTCTCCTGTGACGCTCCTCTGCTGCTGGATCTTCCTCTCCTCTCAACTGCATACACATGTGAAGAGGAGGATGCCTCTCTGGATGAGCGGCGTCTAATCTCCTCATTGAGGAGACTACCCTTGACCATAACCATGGTCAACTTGCTATCCTTCGCAGAGTTGCTCACGGTGACAACTAAGGTCTCCCAACTGTCTGGCAGTGAGACCAAAAGAAGAAGTGACTGCAACTCGTCATCAAGTGTCAAACCCATGGACGTCAACTGGTTGATTATGCTTTGGAAGTCATTCAAGTGCTCTGCCACCTTGGTCCCGTTCTTGTACTTCAAATTCACAAGCTTTCTAATCAAGAAAGCCTTGTTGGTAGCGGTCTTCTGGTCATAGAGCTCGGACAACTTGTCCCATAGCTCCTTCGCATTCGTCTCCTCGGCAACATGGTTGAAAACCGACATGTCAAGCCACTTCCGAATGGTGCCAATGGCCTTTTGGTTCAATTTTGTCCACTCTCCTGTGGACATGTTCTCCGGCTTGGCGCTCTCACCCTCCACGGGATCGTGGAGGTCCTTGCAATACGATATGTCTTCCATCTTGGCCTTCCAAATCTGCCAGTTGCTGCTAGTGAGCTTGATCATTGTGCCCTCATCATCTTTGCCCATTTTTGCTCAAACCTGAGCTCTGATACCACTTGTTGGGGATATAAGGAGAATGATGCGGAACAATCAACAACCAGGATCTATCCCCCCTAAAACTGTCCTGCAGCAAAGATGGCACAACACAAGTATATGTTCCCCATACGGGAACTCAAATGCAACAATGATAGCAACCACAAGCAACCACAACAAGCAACCACACGAGACAAGACTTTTACGTGGAAACCCTTCTCAATGTGAGCAAGGGAAAAACCACGGGGCAAGACCGGCAACCAAGCACTACGGTCAAAGTGATCCAAATGTTCTTCCCAGTTTTGTTGCCCACAAAACCGAGGTACAAGCAACACAATGGATAGTTCTTCAACAAGGAACAAACTATCCCTAGGTATCTAACTATACCAATATTATGCTCAAAACAAGGAGGACAAAGTAACTCCCCTTGTGGGCTCCTGGATGGAGTCCCAAATACGGCTTCTTGAGGTCGTCCGCAACGACCTCCCGCTGCTCCCGCTCGAGCTCGCCCAAAGCCACTGCCCTCCAAGCCCAAAGACCGCAGCCCTAGCCACTGTTCCTCTCGAACCTGGCTGCTCCTGCTCTCTCCCTCGCACTCGAACTCTTTCTCACGCGTGAGGAGGACGAAGAGGGTCTAAAACCCTTGCCGCTGCTCTTGGTTTTTGGCTGGAATGGGGGAGGCAAATGGGTGCTCCGTCGTTCTGGAAATGGGGGATGAAAACCCCGATTGGGGTTCCCTGGAATGAGAAGCAAAAAACTGGGCAAATATCCAAGTAGCCCCCCCAAGTTGGGGTAAACAGCTGCTGCCCCCAGTTGGGGCTGGAACTAATATCAAGTATACCCAACAACCGGTAGCCGTTCGATCTTGATAGAGGGGTTCTCACAAAATCGCATGATTTGTGTCCACAAAAAATGCAAATTTGTGAGAACCGCTCGATCAAGATCGAGCGGCTCCTGAGCATGCAGCAGAGTCTGTTGCAGCCCATGGCACAACAGATGATTCACTTCCTTCTTTTTAAACCACTAAATCCAGGTGTAGGGGTATGAGAGAAGATCATGCAGAAATATAGAGGTTTGCCGCAAATCCATGGATCATACAAGATCAAGTGGTTCGCATGAATTTCCACGATAAACGCTCATGTGATCCATGAGTTTACTGCAAACCTCTGCAGTACTAGAGAGGATCTGCTCTAGTAGAGGTGTGCGCCAACCCTTTCAATAATTATAAAAGAATAAATATAAAAGATACGTAACATTTTAGTAAATAACACAAAAAGTTCTTATTCTAGGAGGTGTTCAAATGAGTTCATATATCACCTTTTTTCTCCCTTTCAAAATACTTCTTGGGATCAAATTCATTCAGTATCAAATATTGATATTTCTAAGTATTGTATCTATAATTCATATGCAACCTCTTTTATATGAGATTTTGTTTGGATGCATGATGCCATCTTCTTATTTTGAAATTAAAAGATTTTGTTTCATGATATACTATTCCAAGATAAATGATCGATTGCATCCTCCATGTGTTTATGTTTAAAATAGTTATTTTTTTCCTTTCCACAAATCAAACAAAGAATAATGATGGATAAATCTCACTTTTCATTTTTCTCACCTTATTATTTATCACTCGTTAAAATGGACTTTAAGGACTATAAAACGAAAATATTAAGTATTAATGTTCAACCCAACTTATATTATAGCAACATGCATAACTAACCAACATGTTTTGAAACGGAGTCTATATATTCTCACGATTACCCTAAAGTCTAGTAGTTAATTCAAATAAACTCATTAATACTAATTTATTTTACTAATATGTGAATACTAATCTTTGTATTCTTTATTATGGAATTACATCACATTTGTATCATTTATTTGGATGAAAGATAACATCATCTTATTTTGGAATAAAGGAAGTGTATTTCATAATAAACAATATGTAATAATAAAGGCATATCATGACATTCATTACATCTTTAATATATCTATCAAAATTAGTTGAAGAAAAATGAACGATAAAGCATGCTTATTCTATATTCATCCTTGTTTATTTTGCCCCTTTCGAAGGAAGATCATTTGTTTTCAGGGAATAAGGAAGATACAACAACTTTTAGCTGTAAACAAATAAGTCATGTGTTGGGGAGATAAAATGTTCGATAATAGTTTATGACTTGTGAGGAATATATAATTCTTATTCCCCTCAATAGGTTGAACATTGGTCTGTCTGTCTTCTTCAGAATATATCAATAAATTTCTCATTCAATAATTAGGCGACAATTATAATCATATACTTTCCAAAAGCACATATAATATCTCAAATTTGTATCTTATTTCATAAACAAGACGACCATGCATGGAATTCTTTATGACCTCAAAATATCTCATGAGTGAGCTTGTCTCCTAGTTCATCAAGTATGAACGTGTATGATTCCTTTAAGAGATTGTACTTCTCATATGTCTTAATATGCACACCAACTCGTTGGCATGGACGGTCATATCGCGATATATCAGCGATATATCGGTATCGACAGGTCACCGATATATCGTCGATATGGTCCATATCGGGTATCGACAGGCCAAAAATGCACAATCTCGGTTCGATGTCGGTGATATGGGTCGATATATCGTCGATATATCGGAGATATATTGGTATCGACATGGTACCGATACCGACACCGATATCGATATGTCCTTCCATGCTCGTTGGTATATGGATCTTGATTAGGCCTCCAACCTAATGGTCTGTCTAATGTGCACATACAAGCATATAGATGTATTTTTATCTCTGGACAAAGGATCTATTGTTGATCATGACAGTTACGATTCAGGCCTTGGTTTACTTCGACCTCATCAATCACTATTCCTATACAGAGAATCTGCATCAAGAAGTCAGTTGGAAATCAGTCTTTAGAGAAAAAATTACCATCTCTTTCTCGTATCCATAGATCTTTATTGAATGTTCATGATATTCAGTATGATCACAGTACATAACCCTAATTGTACAAATAGACCTTGATATTAAGTGCATTCACAAATATTTATTTCTGATGGACATGATAAAACAATAATTTTTATTACATTAATGGGTCACCAATAAATACAACATGATGGCATAATTATTGTACGTTCTAATTGGTTAGGTGAGTGATGAATGTGTTATTTATCTATATCACTCAAAATTTAACCTAAATTCCTGAGCAAATACACACCCTAATGCATAAAATAATAATAATATACTAACACTTGTAAAAATGGAATAATTATACTAAATTAGTATATAAATAAGTCCAATAATGAAAAAATCAGAAAAGAAATGAAAAGAATCTAAATTGGACATACATAAATTGTAAATACACACCTTTAATGCATAAAATAATAATATTATATTAACACTTGTAAAAAATGAAATAATTATACTAAATTAGTATACAAATAAGTCCAATAAAGAAAAAAGAAATGAAAAGAGTCTAAACTGTACAAATTTATTGGACATACACAAATCGTAAATATGCAGAGAATATTCTCGATTTTCTAAAGAGCTCATACTAACTAGAACTTACTTGATTTCACATAGATTGGTTCAATAAAAATAAAATAGAAGAAAAGTCATAAATTATAAATGCACAAATACCACGAAAACATAAACCCTAACTCTAATTATGTGAGAATTGAAATGTGAGTTTCTGAACTCCGATTGAACACTCATTTTTTAAGTTGAAAATAAAAATATACTTTTAATGGATATTTTTTAGTAAAAAGAGATATATATCTAAAGTATGGTTTGAATTTAAATAGTATATGCATTTATTTATTTTAAGAATTGTATTCTACTTGAAGCACATAACTTAGACACTGACACTTGAATATATGTTAATAATTTACTTATATGTGTATATATTATCGAACAAAGATATAAAATCGTAAAACAATTAAAAGAAAAAGAGTAAACTACATAAAAGTCCATGAATAGTATACTCGATTTCAATGTCGTACTTGAATTTTAAAAGGCAACAGTTCTGTGGTACCCCAATTTTTAATATTTGTCTAAATGTGGTCCTTTCCCCTTGGCATTTGAAATTTAATTGATTGTTTGGTCTTTTTAGTCTTAAATTAAAATAGCTCAAAACCACATTGAAAACAATATTATCGGGTACCAAATCATTACCATTTAAATTTCATGTATGACATTGAAAGCATGTGTATAGTTCATGGAGTATATGCAATTTACTCAAATAAAAAAGAAACACAAATGAAAACCTAGATATGCGAGTGTGAGTGTATTTTGAATATAGAAATCACAAACCCTAGTTTTTATAATACACTATCCTAATCATTAAAAATACTAAAAATATATAAATGTGCCTAATAATGAAAAATATGCCAAATATAAAATAGATATCGAAAATGAAAAAATTGAAATTTCTGCATTTTCCCTTAAAGATAGTTCTCTTCATTGGAGCCTAATCAAAGATTGACGTTAATATGAAATTTGTAGGAAATTAAACTTCCTCCAACTTTCATGTTGAATTTTTTTTGAAATTTGAATCATATCTCTCTCCGTCATTTCTTTCTTCCATGATTTTTTATGGTGGCACCATCACAAGCCATCTTCTTTCACGAGTCATGCCATCATCCCACATTATGCATATCTAAGCATTCTCCTTTGAATAATTAATGACTACCATGCACATCTATTCCACTCACCCATTGCCCCATTCGACTCAACCGTGCTCCCATCTTTTTCACAAACTACTCACAATCCCTCTCACCTTGTATCACATTTGCTACCCCCTTCAAGGTTTGGTTGTCAAAACTTGCCTCCAAGAGACCTTTCCCAAGTCTACACTTCCCATCCCCTTCATCAATGACAATAACGAGGAGCAATCGATCCCAAGCCGAGACAAGGAAGCCTGGTTGGCAAAGAGAGGAACCAAGGTTATCAAACCTTGGATCATTGGAGGAGCACAACAAATTGGAGCTTGATGTAGCTGTTACCTTGAGTGAAGATCAAGTGTTTGAAATCTTTAGCCATAAGTATCCACTTTGCCCCTCATTTACTATGACTTACTCTTGCTTTTCCTTTTATGTGTTTTCATTTTCTCATTTTTATTTTTACACCTCCTTCTTCGTTCTTATCCCTCTCCATTCAATTGCTTTGTATTTCAACATTGCCGTTCATCCTTCTTCATTCTTATCCCTCTCCTTCTAATTTCTATAATTTTCAACCGCAATTGTTCCACATTCTTTTTCTTCACAACCTCTTAGTTATCGACTCATCTCGAGCTTCGATAGAGCTTGAGTGCCTATGTCTTCAAACCTTGCACCATTAGGACCTCAACTCCATTCCATTTCATGCATAAGGACCATTAGGTCCAAGTAACCTAACTATATAACGGTGGTAGATGAAACCCCAATAGATATCACTCTCATTTTCTATGTTTTTGCACTAAGCTATTGCTTTAGTGCCTTATCGATGCTTTACCGAGCATTGAGGCTTCAAGCAGCTAAGTGCAAGACCACTAGAGGATAATCAACCACCATGGATCATATTAGGATTGTTTGATATAACTTGAACCTCATGTTGATTTTGTTTTTATTACCAAATATGTTATTGTTCAATTAAATCTCAAACTAATTCAAGTGATTTCATAAATTTAATGTTTGTATGATTTATTATAATTAAATTAGTGAAATTAAAAATAACTTCCCATTTCGCTTAATTATTTGTCAGGAAATCGTGCTTAAGTCTACAAGTTCGCAATAGTTCATCATTTGCTCTTCTCTTGATGCTCTATAACATATTAAAAGCTAACAAAAACATTTCTTTCAATCTTTACACGATTATTAGACTAATTTTAGTATTTAAATTATAAAAAAATTATCTCTCAAGATTTTACTAAATTATAAATACTTATATTTGCTTTATACTACCTATGAAAAATTAGAATTGCAGAAACATATAATGATTTGCTATTTTTAGTTGATTAAATACCAAAAATCATTCCCTACTAGTGATTAATTCATAATATTCACATTTCATGAAAAAATCAAATAATTCACGGTAGGTGTATATCACTGCGCACTATCTACTATTAAAAAATTAATTCCTTTGCGTGTAGTTTTTAAAACTGCATAAAAATATAAAAACTATCATTTTGTATAGCTTCATATTAATATGAAAAATTTAAAAATGGGTTTCCTACAACATTTAGTGTACTCTATGTTGGGAATATATATATTTTCTAAATATACATATTCAATATCATCTATGAATTTACGAGTCTTAAGTGTTGAACAAATGACCAATTTTTCAGTAGCCAAATTTTATTGATTATTATATATGTTCTATTTTAAACACCCAAGTTTATTTATTGTGTTGTTGAGCCTCGAATTTGATTTTAAAGTTCCTGATATATATGGTGTAATCCACGGTCTCACCCTCTTAACTCCATTTCATTGCATCATTGTTCATGACTTGCATATAAAAACTAAAAACACAAAAATATACCCTTTTTGAGAACCTGGTTGCTTGTTGTTTGACATATTAAATGACTTGGCTATATCTGCATCTTTGAGTTCAACTTTAGGCCTACCCAAATAATAATACATCTACATTTTATTTAAAACAAGGGGTTTTGAATAATCGCTTCACAACTACAACAGATTATCTATATCATGGTATGGAAGTTGTCCTTTTTTTTCAAATGACATTATCGTCGCGAGGTAAATGACTTTAGACACAACATATAGACAACTTAGTGTATTTGCTATTCCATTCCCTCAAGTGGACTGAACACTGAGATTTCCCTATTTTTCTATTTATCTTATTTTATTACTTTTATGTTATTTTAATTGCATGTGCATCTCCATCTTGTTGTGCATCTTAATTTGTTGCAAGGTACATGTGACTAAGTCAGCTTTTGAGGAATCTCGACAAATTGATCAACTTTGAGACTATGTTCACTGATGAATACCCATTCATCACTCTTTATTCTTTTATTTTAGCTAGTATTTGGCAAAAACACCATGTAAATGTTTGTAAATACATTAATTTGTCAAAATGCATGCATCATGTAAATAGTCATAATTAACATGTTTTTGCATAAAAATAAAAGAATAAAGAGGCACAGAAAAAGAGGAAAATATTTAAAATAAATATTGAGCGACCTAATCCTAAGGGAGGGCCAAGCATTGGCCTGACCGCAAAAGAAACCAAGTAGAGGGAGATAGGGTCAATCATGCTTGTACATACACCTATATATAAATAATTTTATTTTCCTCAAAATAAAAATATTTATGTGTCCCTCATAAGTTGTATATATTTATAAAAATAAAATAAAAATGGAAAAAGAAAAAGAAAATAAATACATTCTCTCTCATTAGTGTATATATGCCATGTACATACAATAAAAGATGTATTTATTTCACCCTTGTAAATAATTAATAAAAATCCAATAAAAATCTTTTTATATTCCATATTTTATGATTTAAATAAATAAAATATAAAATCAGAATATCTATACATAAATAAAATAATAAAAATAAAATTCAAAAATACCTAGGTATACATACATGTATATAATAATAATATAATGTAAATACGAAATTTACATTTCAAAAAAAATAAAAATCACTAAAAAATACTTCAAAAAATAATAAACATTTTTCATGTTGAAAATATTTTGAAATAAAATCTTTTTTTATTTTATTCTGAATTTCCAAATAATTTCCCAATGGAATTTTTCCATTGGTCCACGGAGGATTGTTGACCCCCGATCAACTCTCCCCCGCGGACCTCTTCTTCGCGAACCCGGTCACCGACCTGATTTCGCCGACTTTTCTCGGATCGGTCCGCCACCCATTCCCTCGAACCATGGGCTCCGATTGACCAGCATACATCCGAGATTTACGCCCGGCGTCTTTCCTAGGGATCCGAGCTCCAAGATTTGCTGCCCGACTCCATCTTTGCCGGACCCTTGTCACTATTTAACTCAGCTCCGCCGCACATTTCACTCCATCTTTTGGCCATACCCCTCTCCACCGATTAGCTCCTCATCTTCCCTGAGTGACAGCAGTGTGAGGAAGAGTTGCAGGGGGGACGCGAGCGCCGGGAGCCACTGATCCGACGACTTTCACCGTCGTGCTCCACCGCAAGGTGAGCCGAGCCTCTGGCCCCATCGAGCCATCGAGGCGACGACATCGGAGGTCCCCGACCTCCAGCCTAGACGAATGCACCCATCCTTTAGGTAAGATTCTTCTTTGCTTCTTCTAATTTTAGATTTTTCAATTTAGCACCCGCCGGCCTCCGCCGACCAACCCAATCCGCTTCGACCTTCCATTTAGCCATCCGACCACACCATCACCTTCGCCGGACCCCTCTCCACCTTCTTCACCCTTTCATTACCCCTGTCTCACCCCGGAGCAGGACCACCGCTCTCCTCCGCCGTCGCCTCGTCGGAGAGCGTCGCCCCGCCTCCTACGTCCACCCATTCGACCCTTCACCGGGTCAAGGCACTTTGGCCTCGACCCAGGATTTGTTCTGCGTAGGTTTGCAGGTCAAAGGACCCCATCTGGGGGTCCAACTGGTTCAGGCACAGGAGCTCCAAGCCTTCTTCGTCGCCGGAGCATCTCCGACGTCTCCGATCCCATCTGAGCACATCATGAGCTGCGGACAACCTAGGCATCACTTCCCCTCTCAGAGCAGCTCTGGAGGAGCCCTCCACCGTGCGTACCGGCCAGCGAAGCTCGCCGGCGGCCTGTTCTTGGAGGATCTCCAGCCACCGTCCGATCGAGCTCCAACTCTAGTTTTGATCGTGGCCATCCGTTCGCGAGAGCTCTCCACCGTTAGATCCATCTGAGGGCTGCATCCGGAACGTCAATCAAGCGGAGGGCCGTCCACTATTCTCTGCCATCAGATCCTACACGTGGCGCCACTTCAACCGTCAGATCTTAATAAGAGGGTAATTTGCACTTAGGCCCTCCTTAGTTTTTATATTTCAGTTTAGTCTTGTAAATATTTTTAGTCGTTATTTTTAAGTTGGAACATTTGCACATTGGACCCTATGCTTACTTTATTTGCTATTTAGTCCATGTGTGTGTGGAACACGTGCCTCGACACGTGAGTTTGTGGGACTTTTGCATATTTCATCCTGTACTTGTGGGGTGCTACTGTTTGGTATTTTATAAATAGGAATTACAAAAATACCCCTTGTGTCTGAGTCACGTGCTGAACTCGCGTGTTGTAGACTTTTTACATCATTGGCCCTGTATTTTTTTAGGTGTTATCTATTTGGCCCCGGAACTAAGTTTCTCTGCACTTAGGTCCCTGTGTGTTGTGGCTTTTGTCTTGCTTGAATAAAATATCAAATAAACTCCAAATCAAGTGAAATTTGGATACGTTGCTCCTGCCACTGTAAAAATTTCGCTAATTTTTTTGGGACATTTTTGTTACTTTTTATTATTTTTAAGAAATAAAAAATCATCATTTTTGCTATTGTTTGGAATAGAAAGTCAATTAAAAATATAAAAACTTTTCGAAAAATTCTAAAAAAATTAAGAATTTTTTGTTTTGTTGTCTGAGTTTCTGCCCAACTTTTGTGTTCATTTGGATTTATAAAACTCCTAAAAATTATAAAACCCTAAAAATCTTACAAAAATTCTTAAAAATTCTATAAAATTCAAAAAAAATGCAAACTCTTTTCCTGTATCTTAGTTTTTGTATCTAGTTTTTATAAAAAATTGTCTCAGATTTTTAGATTCTAATTAGATATTTTTAATTAGCCTTTCAAGTCTGGCTGCACATTGATTCACTGTTTTTCCCTTTCTTGTTTTTTATAAAATCAACTAAAAATTAGAAAATTCTGAAAAATTCACCAAAAACATTAAAAATATAAAAAACGCAAAAATAGTTCTATTTGAATTTTCTGAGCATGTTTGAGTGTTTAATAAATTGTTGAATTTGCTCTTTTTATCCTTGTTCTTATATTTCCTTTATAATTAAAAAATACAAAAAAAATTTTAAAATACATAAAATCCACCAAAAATATTTTGTCTTTCATTTTTATCTTTTTGACTACTTCATAGGCCGATCCAGCCAATCCGTGCTCCTTGAGTTTGACCCTGGTTGCTATAACAAGTTAAATAAATAGCGAGGACCGCTATCCGTGTTTTATCGATTTATCTTTGATTTGGTGGTCTTACTTTTCTTGTTGAGTCCGATCTGCGAGATCCGGGTCACAACGACCCTTGATTGATTTTATCCCTACTCGGGTCTTGTGGGATTCTCGGCTCATCAGAATGGCGCTGTTGTCGGGGAGCACGGCTTAGTAGTTAGTTTAGATTTTTCACAGTTTTCTTTCGCGGATTTTCTGTAGATATTTGTAGATATTTTTATCTGATTTATTTGCATATTTTTCTAATAATCTATGCCTGATACACTCTTATTTGACTTTTTACGAGGGCCCGAGGACCGAGGTGGCTTTCTTCGGAAAGCTGAAGCAACCGCGAAAGCCGGAGGCGGCTCCCTTCTGTATGGAGCCGCAGGAGAGAGAGAGAGAGAGAATTTGAGCAGAAGTGCGGGAGTAGTAGTTTAGCATAGAGTAGTTTAGTATTATTTTCAGTCACATTAGTATTGTAATAATACAGGTGCCGGGACTTTCAGAGACTTGTGGACTTTTCGGGGTCTGTTGTGCCGAGCACCGGTGTGCTCGGGGGACCCCACCGCTATTTTTGGTTTTCTCGCTTTTTCTTTGATTTCATGTGGATTTCTGTGCTTGAGCCCCTAGATCTAGGTTTTTATTTCATTGAGCCAGGTAGCATTAGGTCCACAACCCTTATAAGAATATCTGTTCCTATAGATCACGCTTGGACTTAGGCAAATAAACCGGTGCTTCACGATAATAGGAGCTTTTTTTAGGACGGGTCTCGCATTGCATCCATATAGCTTAGTTTACATTAATGCGCGGATCATAATTGCATGTAGACTGCTAGAATCAGGTATGCCTTCTATCTCGTGCATGCATCATTGATTTTATCGTGCATCGGCTTTTTCGTTTTCCTCCCCCTATTTTCTGGACTTAGGAATAAAAAGGAAATCGAAAATTCGTTAGACGATTTTTGAAAAATACCTAAAAACAAGAACAATAAAATCGGGACTGCTAATCACACTTGATCCTAAAAGACACGTCACTTTAAAATCGGTCTTGGGGAGAGTAACCCCCTCCTTGTTTGGTTTGGATGAGTGAGAGAGTGACCCGCATCCTAGGTTAGAGCCATATCCGATTTCTTGACAAACTACCGGCCTTTTATTCGGGACAGTCTGTTAAGAATATTGGATTCCTATCAGCTCACATAATCGCTCTGAAAGACTGACTTGATCACTTAAATAAAATTGAGAAGATAATTGACGTATCCCTTACGGTCTTCGGCTCAGTGTTGAGTAGGTGAATCCGGGGTTTGCTTTCTCATCTTATGTGTTTCCAAATCTCTTTGGCCTTCTCCCCATCTATCTTCTCCTCCATCTATTCATCTATCTTTCTCCCTCCCACCCTCCCTTCACTTTTCTCTTCCTCTTTTGTATCCTTGGATGATGGATCCCCTTCACTTCTTATCAACTCTTGCGGCTTCTCCATCTTCTAACCATCATTCCAGTCCACCTTCGAGGGAGGTCGGATCTCCACCAACCTCCTGTTCCCTCCCTGCCATCCCTTTCATTACTCTGGGCATGTTGCACTACACGTCCACGGAGATCAGATGGAGTAGATGTGAGGCTCGGACAATGCCATTACTGAGTCGAGAGTGCACTTCACATGCGATCATAGAGAGTAGACACGAGTATCAGACGCCTCCCATGCCAGCATGATGGATGAGCAGATAGGACAGGGAGCTCAGTCAGCTTCTACATTAGGTCCATTCATTCTGGATATGGAGCTTATTCAGAGACTGCCGACATTTTCAGGAGAGGTGCACAAGGAGCCCTATTTTCACCTGTCCGAGTTCGAGGAGTTTTGCAGGACACAGATTTATTCAGATATCACTACAGAGGAGATGATGCTGAAGACCTTCCCATTCACATTTCAGGAAAGAGCCATGAGATGGCACCGATGGTTGGGAAGGAGATTCGCTACGTGGGGAGATTTACGGTTCGAGTTTCTACAGAGATACTTTCCCCAGTGTAGAGCAGAGATGATGATGTCATTGATCACAGTTTTTTCAGTAGACCCCCAGGAGCCACTGCATGAGGAATGACCGAGGTTTGTTGACCTCTTGAGGAGATTTCCCGAGAACGGACTTTCACTGACTGACCTTATTGAGATCTCCACGCGGGGGATGACCGCGGAGCAGTTAGCACTGGTGATTACCTCATGTGGTGGTTCACACCGCAGTTCCGACATTGACTTACTGGATGCCATCTCGAGGTTACTTTCAAGAGACCATCTTTATGAGATGTCGTAGTCAGGACAACACATGAGGATGTCACAATACCATTAGGGTGTGTCGTACTACATGAGGATACAATCTCTACACACCAGCCCGAGGACTTGGATTCTGCAGCACCATAGAGTACAGGGGAGATGACTGCTACAATGGAGGTTCTGACCCAGAGTCTACTCGAGTTCCCGTTGGTTTTCCAGCTAGAGTTCGAGTCAGCCCCAGAGTTTTCAGTTGACGATTCTTAGATATCAGATCTTCTGATACTCCAAGACACGGAGGAGCCCCAGTTACTACAGCCAGCGATCCAGCCAGTTCAGAGTCCAGCCCCGGATGATCCAGCTTCTTTTCTGCGGAGACACTTCTCGGAGTCAGACAGATACCCTGACTCAGCCCATCAGCCACAACTCGATATGAGACACCACTTTAAGAGGCCAGACATAGAGAGTCACATATTTGAGCCTTTTGTCCTCCACTTTGATGAGACAGATACATTTTCTGAGGACCAGATGACATCCAGCATTGCCGCAGAGCGAGGATCAGCCACAATCACCTTAACACCCTCCGCGATGATGACCAGTACCTTCTCCTGCTTCCAGATTGCTGAGAGCCAGACTTCAGATGATGATGCAACCTGGTGCACAGAGTGGGTGCTTGACAGCAGCGCAGATGCCCTGATAGATCTTGATCCTCTATTTCTCACTGATGATCTTGCATTTTTCCCCGAGGATCTGCGGGAGAATGCCACACATGATGAGTACCCGGTTTCACCTTCTGAGAGTATATCCGATCTGGCAGATCACGAAACCGAGTCTTCCGATCACTCTGATTCTGAGTCTTCTCACGGCGACGACCCTCGCGAGGATGAGCCGATCCTTGAGATATTCGATGATCTGCCCGATTAGTCTTCGTTATATGCATCGGATATCAGTTTTCTTAGACAATCTCCTAATCTTGAATTTCCACACCTTTTTGAGACACTGATTGACGTGGAGGATTCTATGACTGATCCATCCTTCTCCACGTGTGATTTCTTCGGCTCTACACTTCCACTCCAGTCTGAGCCTGAGCCGATGATTTCTTTTGTGCTACCGGATCCCGAATCCTTATTCCCATATCCTTGGCCGGTAGCAGACACCCTCCTGATTGCATACCAGGGTGTTATTCTTTACACTGTTGATTTCGTCGCTGTTCTCATACCGAGACTACGACGACAGTACGACATTCGCCTTACAGATGTCGTCCTGAACCTTGATACAACGTTATCCTAGCCTTTGCGCCCATCTAGAGGCGGAAAACCTAACGCTTGTTGAGAGGCACCTCAACATTGTACCCTTTTGTATATAGTGTTTTGTCGTAATTTGATCCTTCTTTCTTCCGTGCTTGTTTTCACCCCAAGTTTCGCTTAGGATTATCTTTGCTATACTTAGGATATACCTCATCCTAAGTATGGGGAGGGGACACTGAGTTGATCTTTTCATTCGGTTTCATTACTCCTGTCGTTGCATATGCTTAAGGATTCTTCACCTTAAGTATAGGGGGAGTAATGCCCCTCCATCTTGTATATATTTGTCTTCGTTTCTGTTATTTCGTCTCGTTTTCTACCTATGTTTTTGCCTATACTTAGGGATATTTTACCCTAAGTATAGGGGAGGTAAACCCTGTACATTCTCACCCGGATTTCCCTTTGTGTACAACCTACTATACTTAGGATTACTTGATCCTAAGTATAGGGGAAAACCCCGAGATCCTCTTGCATTTCTATTCTTTCATTCGTCTTTTTATATACCATTCCTTTTCACTTCCCTATACTAAGCACGAGTTATGTCTTCTTCATCGCTCTTGATCACTATGAGGACATCGTTCGAGCTAAGTATAGGGGGTGTCGTATATATGTCATATATACTTTAGCCATAACTCGTACTTTGTGTGAGTGTGTTAATAAATAAAATGGCTAAAAATCCATAAAAATTAAAAAATTCCCGTGTACATAAAAATTCTTCGTGCACATACCTATTTATTTATAAAAATTATTTTTGTAAAAATGATTGTAAAAATGATTTGTGTAAATAGTTTGTAAATATCTTCCTACCAACATTATAGTACAAAATTTTTGTAAAATGTTTGGAAAATAAAAAGTTTGCAAAATCCTTGTGTAAATTTTTATAAATATTTTGCAAAACTTCGCATTCATGCATACATCCATGTTTTCAAACATTTTTCAAAAATTTTGCACATGTGTAAAAATTTGTAAAATTGCATCTTTGTAAATACTTGCACAGTTTTTTTCCAAATCATCGTTGACATTTAAACTGGCCTGGAATTAAATTGACAAATGGAGCTTGGCTAAGACCTTAATCCACCTAATTATAAGAGGAACCTTATAGGGCTTAGGATTAAGCTTCATTCTTTGATTCCACTAGGCTATGAGCATATGTCATCTTGATGATCCTAAGTAGAGCACTTAACAACACACGTATGACTCTCAGAGACAATGGCTTTACTTGCACCAGCACTTTACACATAGCTCTCCACGGATGAGGTGGTGAGGAGGTAGTTTCCTTTGGCTTGGGGTAGCATATGAGGGTAGTACTTCTAGGCGGAACCTATCTTCTTCTTATAGTGAAGGAAGTGCGTCTCAACTTGGTCTGGTGGTTTTGAAGTCTAAAGACAGGAGCCGTGGGTTGCAATAAAGCTTCAAAAGAGGGATAGTCTACTGGCTCAAGAGTAAAAACTCCTTATGTATATATGCTGCACCATGTAGATATGTTGTATAGATGCACATGAAAAAATGTGCAAAAAGGAAAACTCCAAAAAAGTGGTGGGTCGGATTGAAAATTTAATAATCCCACCGGAGTGTATATAGTCAAATAAAGCAAAGCTTGTTTTACTCATGACCATCTCATGAAGCTTGCAGCGGGAGACTCAGCTACACTGGTTAGAGCTCCCAAGGATACATGGCTACACTGGTCATGGTCCATTCTCTTCTTCCCCCTCTTCTTGAGCTGGTTGCACTTGAACTTAGAAGGGAATACCCCGCTTCTCAAGGAAAAAGTTGCTAGACCGAGGCATTAGAGTTACCAGGTTGAGGGAGGTTGTTTCTTTGTCACTTCTGAGGTAGGGAGCTACATATCACTTACGCAGTACAAGGAAAGATTCATGGCCATTAAAGTTTGTGTATGTAGACTTGTTCTGATCTGGTTTATTGAGGAGTCTTGACCATAGATTGGTGGAACTTAGAGGTTGTTAAGTTCTAAGCTTAAATCCAAATAAGATCCCGACAAATGAACAATCCAAAGGTCTGACTGAGCTCCATATTTCAATTTAATGAAGGAAAGTTTAATAATCAACCTTGATTTCTCCTCTTTTTCTGTTTCTTTCTCTTTTGCACTTCTTCTTTCAAATAAGTGTTTGCTAAGGGACTAGCAAAGTTAAGTATAGGGGGGTGATGAATACCCATTCATCACTCTTTATTCTTTTATTTTAGCTAGTATTTTGACAAAAACACCATGTAAATGTTTGTAAATACAATAATTTGTCAAAATGCATGCATCATGTAAATAGTCATGATTAGCATGTTTTTGCACAAAAATAAAAGAATAAAGAGGCACAGAAAAAGAGGTAAATATTTAGAATAAATATTGAGCGACCTAATCCCAAGGGAGGGCCAAGCATTGGCCTGATCGCAAAAGAAACCAAGTAGAGGGAGATAGGGTCAATCATGCTTGTACATACACTTATATATAAATAATTTTATTTTCCTCAAAATAAAAATATTTATTGTCCCTCATAAGTTGTATATATTTATAAAAATAAAATAAAAATGGGAAAATAAAAAGAAAAAGAAAAAGAAAAAGAAATACATTCTCTCTCATCAGCGTATATATGCCATGTACATACAATAAAAGATGTATTTATTTCACCCTTGTAAATAATTAATAAAAATCCAATAAAAATCTTTTTATATTCCATATTTTATGGTTTAAATAAATAAATTATAAAATTGGAATATCTGTACATTAATAAAATAATAAAATTAAAATTCAAAAATACCTAGGTATACATACATGTATATAATAATAATATAATGTAAATACGAAATTTACATTTCAAAAAAATAAATAAAAATCACTAAAAAATACTTTGAAAAAATAAACATTTTTCATGTTGAAAATATTTTGAAATAAAATCTTTTTCTATTTTATTCTGAATTTCCAAATAATTTCCCAATGGAAATTTTCCATTGGTCCATGGGGGGTTGTTGACCCCCGGTCAATTCTCCCCCGCGGATCTCTTCTTCGCGGACCCGGTCACCGACCTGATTTCACCGACTTTTCCAGGATCGGTCCGCCACCCATTCCCTTGAACCCCGGGCTCCGATTGACCAACATACATCCGAGATTTACGCCTGGGAAAGTTCGCGAGAGTTCTCCACCGTTAGATCCATCTGAGGGCTGCATCTGGAGCGTCGATCAAGCGGAGGGGCGTCCACTATTCTCAGCCATCAGATCCTACACGTGGCGCCACTTCAACAGTCAGATCTTAATAAGAGGGTAATTTGCACTTGGGCCCTCCTTTGTTTTTATATTTTGGTTTAGTCTTGTAAATATTTTTAGTCGATGTTTTTAAGTTGGAACATTTGCACATTGGACCCTGTGCTTACTTTATTTGCTATTTAGTCCCTGCGTATGTGGAACACGTGCCTCGACACGTGAGTTTGTGGGACTTTTGCATATTTCATCCTGTACTCGTGGGGTGTTACTGTTTGGTATTTTATAAATAAGAATTACATACCCCTCTGTGTCTGAGTCACGTGCTGAACTCATGTGTTGTAGACTTTTTGCATCATTGGCTCTGCGTTTTTTAGGTGTTATCTATTTGGCCCCAGAATTAAGTTTCTCTGCACTTAGGTCCCTGTGTGCTGTGGCTTTTGTCTTGCTTAAATAAAATATCAAATATACTCCAAATCAAGTGAAATTTGGATACATGACTCCTGCCACTGTGTAAAAATTTCGCTAATTTTTTTGGGACATTTTTGTTGCTTTTTATTATTTTTAAGAAATAAAAAATCATCATTTTTGCTACTGTTTGGAATAGAAAATCAACTAAAAATATAAAATCTTTTTGAAAAATTCTAAAAAATTAAGAATTGTTTGTTTTGTTGTCTTTGAGTTTCTATACAACTTTTGCGTAATTTGGATTTATAAAACTCTAAAAATTATAGAATCCTAAAAATATTACAAAAATTCTTAAAAATTCTATAAAATTCAAAAAATGCAAACTCTTTTTCTGTAGCTTAGTTTTTGTATCTAGTTTTCATAAAAATTATCTCCAGATTTTTTTGGCTAATTATATATTTTTAATTAGCCTTTCAAATCTGGCTGCACATTGATTCGCTGTTTTTCCCTTTCTTGATTTTTATAAAATCAACTAAAATTAGAAAATTCTGAAAAATTCATCAAAAACACTTAAAAATATAAAAAACACAAAAATATGTTCCATTTCATTTCATCATATTTGATTCTTGTAATAATTACTTATAATAATTATGGACTGGACACTTCACCTGTTTCGACCTCAACTGGGCGATAACCACTTAAACTAATATATTAATTACGTTGAATTGTGGTGCTCACATAGGGTGATTAATCAAACAACTGAACCGTAATTATTAACTAGGTAAGTGTGTCCAAGGTTGAACACAAGGTGACAACTCACTTACTATGTCAAGTATCCACATGAATTATGAGATTCATTTGTCTTTGTCTATTTATGCGTATTATATTTTTAAGGACTTTTTAATTTATAGGTGACGTTTACTTTTATTTTTTTAATTTTTTTCTTATTTTTAAAATTTTTATTTAAAATTTAATTTATAAGCTAAATAATAAAAAATGGAGTTGTATGGATGAGATAATGGAGCTATTGAGGAGAAGAAGATTTGGATTTGGTCAAAAGGGACGGAGGAGGTAACACATGGGGTTGAATAGGAGAATAGCACGATCGCATGCAAATGACGGGGAAGGGTGAGAAGGTGGGGGGAGGGGGAGGCTAAAAGAAGGAATGAACATCAACACAACACGGGAGGAAGGAGAGGATGCAAAATGAGGGGTTATGGCAATATATGACGGTGATCCCAAGGTTAACAAGGGCATCCGTTTAGTGAAAGATCTAGCAATATTAGGAGATGGCAAAATAAACGATTATCGACCGATCCCACAATTTCTAATTTTACCTCCCATTTGTTAATATCCTTCTCCCCTTTCATCCATCCCTATCCTCTCTGCCCAAGTCTTCCTTCTCCCTCTTCGCCCACCCAAACTTTTTGAACCCCAACGTGATCCCACAATTATACCTCGCTCCTTACTCATTAACGATAGAAAAATGGGTGGGAGGAGAGCGAGGAGGAGAACAAAGATTAAGAAGCAAGAAGGAAAGAAAAAAAATGAAAGAATAAAACACGTAGGACACATGAGAGAGCAAAAAATACAAATGACATATTTATTTATCTTGTTATCTTTTATCTTACCATGCAAATACAAAACTATTCATGGACATCTAAGCTATCATGTACATATTTTCTACATATATTTTTACATCTATAACCTTTTATACTTTCATAATTATGCATTAGACCCTCTCTACTTATGAATTTCACGTAGAATCCTAATATTGTTGCTAACTATTATATAACATAACCATGTGTTAACTTCTGTTGATTTTTATCATTATCTTTTGATGGTATCCATTAAGAATGGACACATATACTCTTGTTGGTCCACCATAGTTATGAATTTTGCCTTTCCCCCACCATCCTCAACACACCCATCGCTTTGGATTCGCATTTGATGACGTCTCCCACCGCCCATACCATCTCCCCCTCTCCCCATGAGCGACCATCCACGCTACCCACCACCCGCATCATCTACCCCATTATCTTCTCCCCTGTCTTCACCGCTGACCACCCATGCCTCCTGCTACCCGCACCATCTCGCCTAACTCCTCCTCACCCATCTTCACTAGAGGCCATCAATATCGTCCATCGTCCCACACCATCTCTCCCATTGCCCCCTCCCCTGTGTTCATCCATGACCACCCACGCTTACCGTACGTCCCCTTGTCATCCCCATCCCCACCTACATCAGCGAAGACAAAGTTATCGATGGACTTGAAGGAGACAGAGGAATCATCAATGGACCCGGAGGACATATCCACATGCTCCAACTCTTCAACCCTTGCCTCACCTTCGCCCGTCCTTCACCACCCACCTCCTCCTCCCAGCATCGCACATCTTCAACTTCACGCTCTTCAAACAAGACAGTTGCAACCATCATTCCCATGGTGATTATCCACCAATCTGACCCGATCACAGTGCTCTACTTCACCACGACAGCCGTACGAAGGGGCCGATTCTCTCACACAGTAACTTCATTACCTCTATGTTGTGAGTGTGGAAAGGGGAACTTGGCTCGCTGGTAAGGAAATAACCGAGGGAGACGTCACACTTGGCGCTCTTCATTGTGCCAATGTTCCGCTTGTTTGGGCGACGCCGATGGGGAAATTGGTAAGGAACATGAGGGAGAGAGAGGATAGTTTTGGATAAAAAATTTCATCTGTTGAATGGATATCTGGTTAGATTAACCTAGAAACATGGTTAGGTTAGTGAGTGAAATACCGACAGGGTCTAGGCATAACACATAGCAAGTATCAAGGAATCCAGCTGTAAATTGACATCATGTATGGTTTAACGTGCAGTTATGAAAGTACAGAGGTTATGCGTGCAAAATCCACCTATAAATCTGAAAGGACAGAGGTTATGCGTGCAAAATCCGTCTATAAATGAGATTTATAGTGCACATTGAGTTAGCTAGCTAGTTGATTTTGCCGACATATAAAATGGGGCTAAAACTGAAACTGAGTTTTGAAAAAAATTTCCCGCAAGGGGATGCATATATTGCAATGCGTTCCGAGAGAAAAAGATGGAAAAGTTAAGAGGGCACGGACGTATTTTGCACGTCATAATTTTTTCTCCTATTTTTGCGAGACGATGTTGTTATTACATGGGAATGAGCGACCCCCCATCCTCCCTTTCGTCCCATATGCCCCCCGGTCCTCCTCCCCTTGCATGTTCTACTCCCCCACCCTCCCCCCTTTCCCTTTCAACTGTGGGCTGCACCCCTCCTCCTCCTCTCTTCTGCTCCCCATCACCGTGTGATCGCTGCAGAGCGCGAAAGCCAGGAGCGTGGCCGAGACTTCTCGTGGTGCGGCCTCTGCACCCGGTGTCCTCGCGGATCTCATGAAGTTAGTACCATTCTCCTGCCCTAGTACAAGTTCTTGTGCTGATCTCCCGTGCAGTTTGCTGGGTTATAATTGATATCATAGGAGTCGGGGAGCAGTTCTTTGAGTGTTTGTTTGTACGTCGTGTTGTGGCTAATATCTGATCTGAAGTGGAGGGAGGGGAAGTTCTATTAGGGGATTTGGTTGGTCGTTGGGATCCTGGAGTGTGGATGCTCTTTGGTGTAGGTGGGGGAGGAGGTGTGTCTTGATTTCCATTTTCTGAAGATGCGATTTGCAATCTATCTTTTCCGAAAGAAAATGACGTAGTTGTGGGTTTGCATATATTTCCTAGAGTAAGTTGCTGTAACTAAGGGTCTGTTTGGTTGCAGGGTTGGGCAGGGTTGGGTTGGCCTAACCCGGGGTACCCCTCCTTCCAACCCTCTCAATCCTCCTCACAGTTTACCCTGCCCAACCCAACCCAACCCTGCCCAACCCTGCAACCAAACGAACCCTAAGGGTGCGTTTGGTTGGCGGGTTAAGGCGGGTTAAACTGGTAGAGGGTAATCCATTTTTTTGTTTTGGTGTTTGGATAGAGGGTTAAACTGGGGGTGGGTTAGAAGAGGGTTTGGGGTGATATGATTGTATTGGAATTTGAAAAAGTGAGTAGTTATTGTGATGTGATTGTATTGAAGTTTGGAAAAGTGAGTAGAAGTGGAGTAGTTTATAATTTTTATATGATATGATGGTATAATATATTATTTTTTGGTAGGATTAATGATGTAAAATTAATTTATTTAATTTTTTAAAAAAGGAATAAAGTGGGGCCCACGAGGAGAGAGGGAGATGTGGGTTAAGGGGGGTAAACCCCCCTAACCCGCCGGTAAACCGGCTGCCGAACGGGGCCTAAGGAATCAATATGAACATGATAATACATGATCTTGGCTAAGAAGCTTATGTTCCAATTTTTTAATTGATGTACGCCTGGAAAATGGCTAAAGTTGTTGAGTGGAGTTAAAGTTTACTTCAGTACCTTATATGTAATCCTTGGAGGTGTCGCACATTTTGACATGTACTGATTTTTCACTATCATGAATAAATTCAAATTGATTAATTATTATGATACGTAAGAAATGGAATTGAATAAGTCATTTTTACGTTATGACACAACTTTTTCGCAATTACATGAAAACTCTTGATATTTTCTGTATTACATCACGACGACATCATGACCCATGTAATCTTGCCAACAACAACAACAACAATAAAGTCTTTTCCCACAATTAAGTAGGGTCAGCTACATGGATTCTTCGCCTCCATTCATATCTATCTTGGGTCAATCCCGGGCTTACATCCAAAATACTAAGATTCCTTTGTATAGTCTCTTTCCAACACTTCTTGGGCCGTCCTCGCCCTCTCTTAGCCGGATCAACATTTCAACACTCGCATCTCTTAATTGGTGCATATGCTGATCTTCTTTGCAACTGACCAAACCATCTTAAGCGGTTTTCTCGCATCTTATCCTCAATTGGAGTTACACCAACTCTCTTTCTGATTGCATCATTCCGAATCCCGGGCTTACATCTAAAATACTAAGATCCCTTTGTATAATCTCTTTCCAACACTTCTTGGGCTATCCTCGCCCTCTCTTAGCCGGCTCAACATCCCAACACTCGCATCTCCTAACTGGTGCATCAGCTGATCTTCTTTGCAAATAACCAAACCATCTTAAGCGATTTTCTCGCATTCCAAATCCTCTATTGGAGCTACACCAACTTTCTTTCTGATTTCATCATTATGAATCCCAAGCTTACATCCAAAATACTAAGTTCCCTTCGTATAATATCTTTCCAACACTTCTTGGGCCGTCCTCGCCCTCTCTTAGCCAGGCCAGCTCGACATCCCAACACTCGCATCTCCTAACTGGTGCATCAACTGATATTCTTTACAAATGACCAAACCATCTTAAGCGATTTTCTCGCATTCCAAATCCTCTATTGGAGCTACACCAACTTTCTTTCTGATTGCATCATTCCGAATCCCAAGCTTACATCCAAAATACTAAATTCCCTTCGTATAGTCTCTTTCCAACACTTCTTGGGCCGTCCTCGCCCTCTCTTAGCCAGCTCGACATCCCAACACTCGCATCTCCTAACTGGTGCATCAACTGATCTTCTTTGCAAATGACCAAACTATCTTAAGCGGTTTTCTCGCATTCCGAATCCTCAATTGGAGCTACACCAACTTTCTTTCTGATTGCATCATTCCGAATCCGATCTTTACGATCTTAAGTGGTAATCTTGCGAACTATAATGCAATAATTAATGTGTTATATTTCAACTGTTTGACCATTAGATTTGATGACTTAATCGGTTTATAAATTTCATTATTTTCCTTAAATGTAAATCAAAATATCATAGCACACCACCGTCCTCTTTGACCATATCTCTCTTTATCATCATCTTTATCTTCCTTTTACACAATAATTAATGTGTTAATTTTCATCTGTTTGACCCTTAGATTTGACTGAATCCATTTAGAAATTCCATCACTACCCTCTTGAAAGCAAATCAACATATAATAACATATCATCATCCATTTTTACCATATCTCTATCTCTTCATCTCATTTTCATTTTCTCCATCATCACTGTACACCCTACTGGGCCTACTCCCCCAATCAATCTCCTTTGTTTCAATTTGGTACCACCCATAGATTGTTGGGACACGACCTGCCGGTATCATCTCTGCTTTGATACCAATTGTTGGGACACGACCCGGTATCGCCTTTGTTCGGATATCGGATGAATCCTCGGACACAGATACGCAATTAACCACCACCATGGAAGCAAATGAAAGAAAGAACAACAAGATATAACGGTGGTCGGTCACCTCTTGCGACCACCGGAGAAGAATGATTACTATAAATTAGTACGCGTGCAACTCTCTCCGTTCCCTCGCTCTCTCATCTTTTTCTTCTCCCTCTCTCCCCTTCTCCAAGGGTTACATTGTTCTTGTGGTGGTATGGAGGCAATGCCCCCATCTTCTATATATAGCCCGATTACAACCCTATAGTTCTATTCCTATTAGGACTATAAATAGAATATGATAGGAAAGAATGAATGACTTGCATTAGACGTGACCGAGGGCTCTCTTATATAGGAGAATAGCCCTTGGGTTAATTACATGACAAGTATTCAGAAAAATGAAATTACATAAAAGAGACATAACGATATATTTATCTTAACACTCCCCCTCAAGCTGGAGCATATATATCTATCATGCTCAGCTTAGAACAACACTTCTGAAATGGACATCGAGATAGAGCCTTGGTGAAGATGTCTGCCGTCTGATCTCATGTAGGAACATGAGAGGTAGATATGAGCCCTTTCTGTATCAAGTCTCGAGTGAAATGACAATCCACCTCAATATGCTTCATTCGTTCATGGAATGTAGGATTATCAGCAATGAATAATGCAGCTTTATTATCACATAAAAGTTGCATAGGAAGAGGAACTTCTATGATAAGATCAGTCTACACGATCTGACCTACATCATCTCTGCACTCCCTTGTGCCATGGCCTTGTATTCATATTCTGCACTTGATCTAGCAACCACTGTTTGCTTGTTGCTTTTCCATGAGACGAGTGGGTGTCCAACAAAAACTGCAAAACCTGAAGTAGACTTTCTGTCAATAGGACAACCTGCATAGTCAGCATCTACACAAGCTGTCACCTCAAGGGATGCATCCCTACTGAATAAGAGTCCCAAACCAGGTGAGTTCTTCAAATATCTCAAAATCATATAGATAGCATCCATATGTACCTTTCTGGGCCGCTCCATGAATTGGCTGGCTTTGCTTACTGCAAATATAATATCCGGCCTGGTGATAGTAACATATAAAAGTTTCCCAACCAGTTCTCTATACCTCTTACTATGTACTTCCTCAGTATCCTCGTCATACAACTTCATACTTGGATCCATAGGAGTAGTAGCAGGCTTGCTTCCAGTCATACCTGTCTCAGAAAGGAGATCCATCAAACTTTCTCTGGGTCATCGATGATTCCTGGCAAATTCTAACCCCAAGAAGTAACGAAGAGTGCCAAGGTCCTTAGTGACAAACTCTTTACCTAGGAACTCCTTGGCTATCCGAATGCCTTGAGCATCGTCTCCTGTAACAATAATGTCATCTACATAAACAAGAATGGCAACCGTACACCCTGTGTCTTCTGAACAAAAAGTGAGTGGTCTGCAGTGGACCTCACAAATCCCTGTTGCTCAATCAACTTCGACAACTTTTGGTACCAAGCTCTTGGACTACTTCATGCCATAAATGGCCTTATGTAGCCTGCATACCTTCTGGGACTCCCCTCAGCAATCCTGTGAAATTGCAACAACAAGTAGAATTCGTAGCGTCGAGTGTCTCGCTACTGGAGAAAAAGTGTCCTGATAATCCACCCCATACGTTTGAGTGAAGCCTCGTGCCACTAGCCTTGCCTTGTAGCGATCTACACTGCATCTGCGTTTTGCTTGATGGAAAATATCTATTTACAGCTTACAATCGACGCACCTCGTGGAGCAGGTACAACACTCCACGTCCCTCATGACGTTAAGACTGCCATTTCTTCTTCCATGGCATGGCGCCACCTGTTATCCTGTAATACCTCCATATATGTACGTGGTATAGTAACCACTGATAGTCCTACTACAAACCTCCTGTACTCATATGAAAGATGATCCAAAGAAACATGTGCATCAAGTGGGTATTTGACACATTTACGTCGAGGCTTCCTCAGGGCAATAGGAACATCCAAATCAGCATCCCCTCCGTCTTCTATGTCTGAATCATCCTGTGTATGATGGAGAACTCCAGTACCATCGATAGAAACAATGTTATCATGACATATCTGAGGCATGCTGGATGATGTGGATGGCTTATGAGCAGAAGAGCTAGTAGAAGTCTTGCGAGTGTAAACAATAGGTAAGAATCTTGGCTGGGAAGTAGGTGGTGAAGGAGGTGATGGTGGAAGTGATGATTGCTCAGGTTCAAATGGTGGAAGAGACGGAGGTGGGGGAACAATAATATCCTCCCCAGACTTGTTATTTGATAACCTGTCACCTGTAGGAGAGAAATACATGATGGATTCAAAGAAAGTAACATCAGCACTCACATAATATCTTCTGCCAACCGGATCAAAACATCTATACCCTTTTTGGATACGAGAGTATCCAACAAAGACACATTTGACAGCTCTGGGTGAGTGCTTGTCACGACCAAGGGTAAAATTGTGGACAAAAACCACAGACCCAAAGACTCGAGGTGTGAGGGAGAATAGGTCCCTCTCGGGAAACGCAATCAAGAAGGGAACATTCTCTCCAAGAATAGTGGACGACATGCGATTCACCAAGTAGCAAGCAGCGAGAACGGCATCCCCCCAAAAAGAATGAGGGGCACGACTTTGTATCAACAATGTACGTGTGACATCAAGAAGATGACGATGTTTGCGTTCCGCCACACCATTTTGTTGTGAAGTGTAGTTACAAGAATTTTGATGAACTCCATGGGAACTGAGAAAATCAGACAAATGTAGTGTTGAAAATTCCAATGCATTATCCGTACGAATGAATTTGACATTGACAGAGAAGATATTATTAACTTCAATAAGAAATTTTCTGATAATAGCATCAGCCTCGGACTTTTGTTTCAACAAGAACACCCAAGACAATCTGGAATAATCATCCGCATCAACCATATAATAACGATGCCCCTGA
Source organism: Ottelia alismoides (assembly GCA_037367405.1). Lineage (NCBI taxonomy): Eukaryota > Viridiplantae > Streptophyta > Magnoliopsida > Alismatales > Hydrocharitaceae > Ottelia > Ottelia alismoides. The sequence goes on from JAZKJV010009307.1 coordinate 705,399, forward strand.
AGATCAGGGACACGACTCAGACCCCAAATAACAAAATGAAACGGGTCAAAAGACGGACTACTGTGATGACTTGGACGACTCGGAAACGAAGAATGATGGTATTTCCCAAGCCGACAAGCTTCACAATCCAATGCGGTACGGGTAGATATCTGCGTAGAACATGACACATCTTCTGCAAAGGAAGATGACCAAATCGTAGATGCCAAAGGAATGGAGAAACAGATCCAGATGGAATAGTAGCAAGTCCAGCACATGATAGTATAGCAAGCTTATACAAGCCTCTCTGCTCACGACCATGTCCAATCACCCTGCCAGTCAGTATGTCCTGAAACACAAACGAAGATGGGTCAAAGATGGCACGACAATGTTAATCTTTCGTAAGCTGACTAATTGACAACAAGTTCATCTGAAAGTCAAGATCATATAAGACGTTCTGAAGACTCAAAGAAGGCGTTAGAGTAATATCCCCATGACCAACAATGGGTAATCGAACCCCATTGGCAATGACAACTGATCTGCCAGGTGTAAGTGCTCTGTAGGAAGTAAACTGCATCCTGTCGGCACACATATGATGGGAAGCCCCGGAGTCCATAATCCAATATGTTAAGTCCTACCAAGTAGTACTGGTAAGCGCATAATGAGTACCTGATGAGCTAGACGACGCTCTGGCAGAAGCCGCAACCTCTGTGGAACCTGGAGACGGAGACATAGGATTAGTCATCATCTCACGAAGTCTGGAGACAATGTCATCAAAGCGAGTGTCTGGGGTAGGTGCAGAGGAAGCCTCAGTCTACTCAACAACACGTGCAAAGGTTGGATATCCATGCTTGTGAAAGCATGTCTCCTCAGAGTGGCCTGGACGGTGGCAATGAGTACAGGGACCACGATGTCTGCCTCCCCCTTGACCAGGAGGTCCACGACCCCGAAAGTGGGACGATCCTCCTCTGCCTCGAGTAGCAGCCATAGCTGAAGGAGTAGTCTATGCTGTAGACGCCGATGCAGTTGTAATCCTACTCAAGCGCTTATATACCTCCTCCATTAGTGGAATGGTCTGGCCAGTCAGAAGTTGAGTACGGGCTGCATCGTACTCAGGGTCAAGAGAGGACAGAAAAACTTCAGTCATCGTGGCATTTCTATATGCATGTTGTTGCTCCGTACTGGTTGTGATCGACATGAAGCTGTGCATTCTCTCAAACATGCCCCGCAGATGAGAGAAATGTGCATGGAGTGGTCGCCCATTCTGTTTGGTGGAAAAAATGTCGAATTGCAACTGAAGTATCTTGCTTTCATTCTTCGACTGCCCATATGTATCTGCCAGTATGTCCCGCATAGCCTTTGCAGTTGGTTGATTCACAATTTCATTAGCGATCTTCGTGGTCATTGTCTGAGAGAGCCATATACGAGTATAAGCATCATCTTGTTTCCACGTTGTATTCGCTCCAGTCTTGTCTTCCGGCTCGGAGTCTGTCAGAATGTGCTCCTTACTATGGCACTGCATAAGGGTACGGAACTACATGGACCATAGCTCATAGTTGGTCCCGTCCATCTTCACTATAGGGGCCGAGCCTTTGAAGGCACCAGAAGACGTGAAAACGTCACCCTTGTTCTCTGACATGGATGAAAAGAGCCACAGACCGATCGAGAAAATACAAATAGGCGGTCTACAGAATCGTATGAGGGATAAGTTGTATGTGTAGACTCATACAACCATCCCAAAATCTTGCACAAGAACCCGAACGAGCCAACAGAAGTTGTCAGGAACACGACCTGACGGGCTGGGCCTACTAGGCGGGGCCTCTAGGGCTGTCCCTACGAGGACACACACCCCAAAAGAGACACATGGAATGCCGCTAGGGCTGTCCCTGCGAGGCGTGGATGCGCAGGTGCTAGCAGCGGCGGCGGCGCCCGCTGGGGTCGGGAGCGGCGACGAGTCTCGCAGGGGCTGGCAGCGGCAGCAGCGCCCGCAGATGCTGGAGGCAGCGGCGACACCCGCAGGCGTAGAGGCTGGCAGTGGCGGTAGCGGCCACACGGAGGGGGGGGGGTGTAGGGTTAGGGTTGCGACGACGCTCGCAGAGGCTAGCAGTGGCGATAGCGGTTGCGAAAGCTATTTGGGTTGGAGGTGAAAGAGTAAAGTATGCCTTCGTGTCTTTCGAAATCAGAGATCGAGGAGTGCTCAAGGATCTTAGAGACTTTGCATGGGTCTTTACCTATCTGTTTCATTGGTTTGCCTTTGACCTAATGGCGCTTGAAGCAGCACGACTAGATGCCGGTGGTGGAGAAGCTGGAACAGAAGTTTGGTTGGGTGGAAGGCTTCATGACTCTCGCATGGGGGAGACTTGTGCTCCTTAAGGTGCTTTTGGTGGCAATCCCTCCTCTTAAACTATCAACCCTCCTCTTAGGAAGTACAAGAATACTTATGTAATTTTCTCCAAAATTGTAGATTCTTTTTCTCCTGTTTAGGCTCACGTAATAAATAAATCTATTCTTCCATATCAAAGATTAGAAGGGATTAATCCCAATACCCCAATCCCCGTCTTCAACATATTAAGTTATGGCGGCCCACTCATCTAGGCTCTAGAGGGATGCCATGACCATCGCTTCCACTACCAAACTAGAAGAACCTTTGCATCAAAGATGCGTGACTATCTTGAATCCCAACATAAAACATGTGGTAGAGAGAAAGAAGATCTACATGACGTACAAAACGGCTTTAAAAAATACCATGTGCTCTCCTTGATAGGGTAGAAACCTCCCAAACGACAAGCTTACCCTTTAACTTCCCCACAAGGGGTAGCCAACCATCCTTCCTATGCTTACTGCATGCCAACAAGAAGCCCACATACATGAGTAGGAGGCTAGTCCACGACAACCTCTGAGTATGTTCGCGTTCCATAATAACTACCCCGTCATCTCCCCAATATCCACTATCGTTGAGATCCCTCTAGCCATATCCACTCCCCCTTCAATGAACAACATTGTATCACCTGCATACTGCAACTTTGGATTGAAAGGCCACCATGAGAGTAATCGGCATTTCCTACATTGGTTAGATTGTTCCATTGTAATAGACAGTGTGCCCGCCAAAAGAATAAATGGAAGCGACTTAAGGGGACAACTGTGCCTGACCACCCCCTGTGGCTAAAAACACCCCATCAGGATGGCCGTGAACGAGAACCGAGCAGGATGCTGTAGCAGTATACCTTTTCATCCATGTTACCCGTCTGGGAAGCCAGATGTCATCTCTACTATTTACATGGCCATCACTAGACTGCCCTTCACGAGCCTGATTGGCACAAAGGTCATCTGCACAAATGAAACATCCAAAACTACCGGCAAATGGTTCATCAAGAGCTTGGTCAAAAAAAATATATGCATTGGAAAGAACAGTAGGTCTGAAATCTTCCATTCGCTGGGTGGCCGCCTTCATGGGAAGCTAAAAGATGAATGCCTTATTAGTTTTTTTAAAACTGATATTGTTGGTTCTGAACTCCAAACACAAACAATATTTCCCACAACCTCCCAAAATTCCTTGAACATTAATACTTGGAATCCATCTGGATCAGGCGACTCATCTGCATTGAGCTCCCCAACCATTTCAAGGACCTCCTGCTCCCAAATCGCTTGGCAAGCCCCACAACTATCTCCAGATAATCTGCTTGCACCTGTCTTCAGGGCCTCAGCAATCACCAACCTCTGCCATGCCTCCGCCTACTGAGCTCCCAAAAGTGCCCCACCACCACCCCACCACCACCCTACAGACATTGCAGTCACCTTGAAATAGCATGCCTCAACAGAGAAAGAATAAATACATATATGCCCCAGCAGAGAAAGAATAAATACTTGTATGTGCATTGAAGCCTGATTGAACTGTTTGTTAGGTCAACAGTTGATATATTTTTTTTGCATTTTTATATTTTTGAATATTTTTGTCCTTCGCTTAATTTTCTGGAAGAGTATGTTTACTAGTAATTTTCCGTACATCACTTTTCATTTATTCCGTAAAGTAATAAACTGATGTTATGAAATACTAAATCCTAGTTCCTTTGATTTAGCAGATAGTTTCAATCGAAGGTATGTCTACTAGTAATTTTCCTTAACGTCAACTTTCATTTGTTTGGTAATACACTGATGTTATGAAATACTAAATCCTAGTTCCTTGCTTTGCTTTGCCAGCAGATAATTTTGACTGAAAGAAGTGTTTGGAGTGCCTAATGGAGATTTCTATGAGTAATCTAGATTCTGCTGATGCCACTGTAGATGCAGATGGCTGTCAGGATCTACCAATACCTCCTCGTATAGGCGATGAGTACCAGGTTGCTTTGCCACCCATCAAAGAAGCATGTGGTAATTCTCAGCCTCCTCAGGAAATGGTCCATTTAAACGGGGCTATTCATGCTGACTACAGATTTGGAATAGGATTAGCTATCCCAATATATTGGATTCCTACTAAAATACAAGGCAATGTAAATGAAAAGAAGGGGTTCTCATGCTCTAGAGATGGTGTTCCCAAAGCTGAAACAAATTGTTCGAGGATGAAGGGGTTGAATCCTAAACGTGGCCCTTTGGCCAAATTTAGATGCAAGGATGATGTTCTTGGTGATGACAATGAACTGAAATGCAAAAATCCACTGCTACAACAAGTTGAACTGCGCAGGTTCACTTCCTTTCCAGATACAAAGTCCACCTTTTGGTCTAATGCTGAAAAAGACAGTTTTTTACTGGGGCTTTACATATTTGGCAAAAATCTTCTCCTTGTCAAGAGGTTTATGGAAACTAAAAGGATGGGCGATATACTTTCGTATTATTATGGAACGTTCTATCAGTCAGATGCATATCGAAAATGGTCAGAATGCAGAAAGACTAAAAGCAGAAAATATATACAGGGTGAGCGCATATTTACTGGTTGGAGGCAACAGGAGATCTTGTCACGATTGCTCTCAGATCTATCAGAAGAAAATCTAAGTGCACTTATGGAGGTATATATATATATAATGTGTTTATATGGTAGGATCTTAAATTATTGACATTACGCATAGTTTGTTTTTTGGACTTATTTTCACTAGATGGCATTGACTTTATTGATTGCAAGGCACATCCTTTCTAATTTAGTGATTTGAACCCTTAACACATGGTTAAATCAACCAAATCCATGCATTTTTCCATGCTACATTGGGTCGACTCCATGGGTCATTATCTCTAGTCATGGTGTAAGGTATCACGGAATATTATCGATATATCGGGTAACGTTAGTTCTGAGGTATCGATATACCTTAGTATATAATTTTCCATCACGATATACCGGCGAGTTATCAATGCACCGTGTCATATTGCTGACAATTTAGAGGATTCCATTGCAAAATTTCACAAATATCGACCCGATGTCATCAATATTGTGTCGATATAAATGTTATATCATCGATATCATCAATGTTGCTTGATTTCGCTGCTTGTTTTTTTGGTGATGAAGGTATTAAAGGTTGATTTGTTTGGGATTTTGTTTGTATATCTGCTCCCAATATTAACAACGCATTATGATTTATGATCTTGTTTATAAAGCGAGACCTTCGTTTTTAAACGGGGACTTCGCACCTTTTGGCGGTGGAGATAAAATAACCTTAAAGATGATCAAATATCTGCATACATATATTATATATATATATATATATATATATATATATATGAGTTTAATGGGGCTGCCCCCTTGGAGCAGCCAACATGGCTGCCCCCACGCCATTTTCGGCATTTTTTTTTGAAAAATATCGCCATGTATATTCATCCCTAAGACTCCTACAGCCTCCATCCAGACAGTCATTTTTTAATGGTAACAGGATTTTTTAAATCGACATCATCTCGATGGAGGCCGTAGGAGTCTCTGTTTCTAATGAAATTTGAATGGCATATAGGAGGGATACGGGGATGAATATACATGGCGATATTTTTCAAAAAAAATAAAAAAATGCCGAAAACGGCGTGGGGGCAGCCCCATTAAACTCTCTTTATATATTACTATATCAACATCTAAAAGTTGTTGTGTAATAGTATTAGTAATATAGTGATATGTAAATTAGGATAGACTCCAATTAAGTGGCTATCTTTACTTCAGGTAGACAATTTAGTTTCTAATTTATTGTAATGCTTGATCTTCTTCAAATTTATGGTAGTTATAAATGATATTCTTTATAATCTATATGTTACTATGCCTATTTGCTTGTTTGTTTGATTTATGATATAGCTTAACCTTTTGTTTATACATAGTATATGATGCAATATAAATTATATGTAGGTGTTAATCACGCCTACTTTATGTTCATAAGATGTTATATACGAATTTCTTTATGTCCCTTCCGACATTTCTCAACAATCAATCTTGATCACACTCAACACAACCATCAATTGGCAGGGTATTATACATGCGATATGTGTGGTATAATGTGTATTGATGTGCTAAATACACCTCCCTCTTGCCCATATGAACACATTTGTATGTTACTTATTCCTTTAAGAATTGGGATGATCTTAATTTACAAAAAAAATCATTTTTTGAGCCATTTCTGAAATTTTCATTGATATCATCGATATATCCCTTTCCAAGCCTTTTGATACGATATCGATATCGATATCTCGAACCTTACCTCTAGTCATATCTATCCCATCTTGGGTTATACTCAAGTTCCGTTCTATATTTGTATCAATATATGAAAGGATTTTTATCACTTGTTCCCCTCTTAACTTTTGCAATATCGGTTATGTCCCTCCCTTTTTTAAAATATTTGCTGTACCCTTACATTCTTTCACCGTTATCACATATGCCCATCGGGTTAGTTGTCGTCCAACCTTCTTCCAAACGGATGTTAACTTTTAAGACATAAGGGAATTAGAAAGAAACAATAGGACACAAATAGCCATTGCCATCCACTTGTTGCGTAAACGCCATGAAAGGCCGTATCGATATCGATATCGTTTCGATATCGTATCGATACGATATTTCGATGATATATTGCCGAAATATCGCCAATATCGACGAGCCTTTGTGAAGAAAATGCCTGGAAATTGGGATATATCGCAATATCGGTACCCATATCGGTCCCATGTCGATATCGATATATCGGCGATATATTGCCGATATATCCCGATATTTCCTTCCATGGTAAACGCAACAACTGTGAGTCTTCTCATGGCTCAAGCATCATCGGACCTCGAATTAGAAATAGGAGTGGAGTAGAATGGACTCAAGAGTAACATCTAACGTTGGTTCCCGAATAATCAAGATGGTCATAGGAAAAGTAAAATAATGCCATCATGTATGGAACCCTACCACCATTTTGCCTTAAAAAACCATCTCAACAACATGAGAACATCATATCAATCATTAAGCAGTTTGGGTGGGGGAGGGAAACGCCATCCTCGTCCTCTCTGTTTTTCTCTGAAGAGGGTCCCGTGCCTTAGAAAAGATGGCTGGAGTGCTGTGCGACAACGGGAGGTCGCAGTGGCAGCAAGCCTGACATGCACGTTTTGGCTGGTGGACGGTTGAAGGGCCATATCGCAATGGCATGTATGCTGGAGGCGACCAATACGGGCGATGGGAGGCTACAATGCACATGGTAACCGGCGAATGGTGGGGGAATTAGGGCGCAACCGTGTCCAGTTGTGAGCACAAACCATATCTAGTGATGAGCATCTCTGACGTGAGCATTGAGCCTTCGATCGACACGTCATCAAACCAGATAGAGCAACATCTACTCTGATTTGTAACCACTACATGGACTTGATACGAATAGGGAAGAATAATGGCATACCACCAGATTTGACGAGAGAGTTAGGGAAGAACACTCATCTTCATCGAATCATAGTCTGAATCAGACCTTGAGGGTAGAGCAGGTGAAGTCATCGGCGCTACGTAGGTGCATCTTTTGCAGGTCCCTCTGCTTAGACCCTGAATCAAAGTCCCATGATAGATGTGGAGGCCTTAGGGTGACGGAGGAGGTTGTGGGTGGATGAGGTGGGGGGAGGAGGTCGGTGTCTGTGGGGCTGTGCGACGGAGGAGGAGGTCTGGAGTGGTGGGACTGAGCAGATTAGGAGGAAGTCGATGCGGAGGGGTTGGGGGAGGAGAAGCTCGATAGGCGGAGGGGCTAGGCTGAACGGCTGATGGAGGATGAAGGAGGGGTTTGACTGTTATACCCCTCATAATCGCACCTTGATATTAATATATCATGGTTTAGTTCAATTCATTAATGACTAAACTGATGGAAGGGCACAAGTGATAATGATGCAAGAAGGTAGTGGCACAGCTAATATTCCAAAAAAGGGAGGGGTATACGCGATTTTACAGAATTAAGAGGGACACGAAGTTATCCCAGGAGAGAGCCTGACCACCCAACATCGCTGGTTAGTCATGGATGTGCAAATAAAAGGGCCGGTAAATAAAAGGAGGGTTTCCAAGATCACTAGAAATAGATGGTGGGATCTTCAATTGAAACAATCAAGCTTCAGAGAGAAGATTCTAACATGGGATTAAATTTCACCGAAATTCGGTTTCGATTTCGGCGGGTCATCGAAATTTGGCCGAAATGGCCTATATCGGCCAAAATTTGGGAACCTAGTTCAAGTACTGCCTGAAATGATCAAAATTTCGATCAATCACCGAAACGTAATCGAAATACGACATTTATGGCCTTGGATTTTTAGAATACTTATCTTGGTGTCACGACATACACGAGCAGCTGGCGCATTTCCAGAGGAGAATCTGGCAAAGTTCATTGGCGGCATGCGAGAGGAGGTACATGAGAAGCTGGCTGGACTACACGTCACTTCCATCTCCGAGGCTACCGATGCAGCGGAGAAGTTTGAGGACATCAGAAGGAGACGTTTCGGGAACTCGTCTGGAGCAGCGCCTAGACCGCGACGATCTTTTGGACCGATACGTTGACCATTTCAACAGCAGAGATCAGCCAGACGGTTCCGACCTACAGGTTCGACATTCTCTGGCAGTGCTCGCTCTTCTCCATCGACTACTTTAAGAGGAGCACTTGCCAGACGTGGCACAGATTCCGCTCGACCATCTGGGTCGCAGCGAGCAGACATACCACCTGCAGGACCAGCTCGGAGCCATGGAAGGACATATCGATATCGGTATCGGTATCGGTATCGGTACCATGTCGATACCGATATATCGCCGATATATCGACCCATATCGCCGACATCGGACCGAGATTGTGCATTTTTAGCCTGTCGATACCCGATATCGACCATATCGGTGATATATCAGTGACCTGTCGATACCGATATATCGCCGAAATATCGCGATATGGTCGTCCATGCTCGGAGCACAGGTATGACTACTCCATCCACTCGACCAGTCCGATGTTACCGATGTCACGAGTGGGGACATTACCGATCACAGTACCCACAGGCTTATGGTGAGCCTCAGCCACAACCTTTACAGTCACAACCTCAGACACAACGTTCAGGGAGTTTTCGTAGCAGGAACTCCAATTTTAGGCGATAACAACGAAAAATTTTCCCGTTTTCCGTAGCTTATGCGATCTAATACCAATGAAATGCCGCGTAGGTGTCGTAAACGGGTACCCGGATCCTCGGGGGTCTACACTTGGGATTGTAACGGAAGTGCTAATGAGATGTGGGAGGCGGTAGCATCTAGTATCCGAAGGGTATTCAAAGAGATGCTATGCTAGTCAAAGGGAGGAGCTCCGGGCCAAAAGAGGCTCGGTGGTGGAGTAGAGGGGTGTAAGAGAAGCTCAAATTTAAAAGAGCTTGCTTTAAGGCTATGTATAAGAATAAAATAGATGCAATTGTCACAAAATACAAAATAGCTAAGAAGGAAGCAAAGAAGGTAATAAGCGAAGCTAAGTCAAAAGATTATGAAGTTTTGTACAAAAATCTCGATTCTAAGGAGGGTCAGAAGGATATATTCAGGCTGGCTAAAGCAAGAGAAAGAAAGACCAAAGATTTTTCTTAAGTGAGATGCAATAATGATGATGAAGGTCACTTGCTTGTTATTCAGAAGGATATAGAGACTAGGTGGAAGCAATACATCCATAAAATTTTCATTGGGGAAGGAAATAAAGAGATCACTTAGGAAAATCTAGCTAGTAGTGAAAGTTACTGGAATCGTGCAAGCTACAGAAGAATACAAAGGAAGGAAGTAGAGGAGTCTTCGAAGGTTATGAGACATGGGAAAGGTATAGGACCTGATGGCATTCCTGTAGAAGCTTGGAGAATTTTAGGTGAGCGTGGTTTGACTTGGCTTACAAACAAATTTATTCAATGTTATTTTAGCAAAGCAAGAAAATGCCTGAAGATTGGAGGAGAAGCATCGTGATGCCTCTTTGTAAGAACAAAGGAGACATTCAAAATTGTTCAAGTTACAGAGGTATCAAGCTGATGAGTCACACTTTGAATATTTGGGAACGTGTGATCGAAAGAAGGTCGAGGCAAGTTTCGAAATTAAAAGAAAACTAATTCGGATTCATGCCAGGTCACTCAACTATTGAAGACACCACTTGCTGAGGAGAACAATGGAGATTTACAGAGCTAAAAGGAAGAACATCCATATGATTTTTTTTGATTTAGAGAAGGCTTATGATTCTCTAAATGTTGGCATGTGAACCGTAGACATGTGCAGAGAAGGTAGATGTGCGGATACACACGTTGGCCTATGTACCATAGACATGTTGACCTGTGAACCATAGACATGTGCAGAGAATGACAATAGCAGAAATGTAAATGCTAAGGTGGATGTGTGGACACACACACACACACACGTAAAAGATCAGATTCGGAATGGTGCCATCATAATGAAAGTGGGTGTAAATCTGATCCTAGATAAGATGCGAGAAAATCATTTAAGGTGGTTTGGCCATTTGCAAAAGAGATCAATCGATGCACCAGTGAGGAGATGTGAGCTTTAGAATGCTGAGTCGACTAAAAGAGGGTGTGGAAGGCTTAAGAAGTATTATGAGACTATACAAAGGGAGGCTTTGTTGTTATTGTGAGTTGTACAAAACCAAACATGGAATCAATTACATGGTGATATCTATCTTGAGAATGGTGCACTAGTTTATAGACCTGCTACTTTCATTTACTTTATTTAATCCAGAAATATCTCTTTGATAATGTACCCACTTCAATGGTCTGGTGGTAGTACATCGTGCCTACTTCTTAAAAGACTAGGGTTCAAATCCCTCCTTATGGAGGTTGCATTAGACAATAGACAACTAGCATACAAAACAATTGGATCTTTCAACATGGATTTGAGCAAGAATCCATGTAGCCTACTTTACTTATAGTGGAAGAAGGCTTCACCATTTTTTTATATCTCTTTGAATAATATGTTGATTACTTTGTATCAGATCCATCATTTATTTCTTATTCAGATCCAAAAGTTTAAACATCATTGTTCGACTTATATGTCTTGATACTCTGGCTACCTAGTCTCCGGTCTAACTCACTACTATGATAAATGAGTATGTAAATACGCCCTTGTACTACAATATTTATTGAAGATGAATGAGAACAAAAATCTTACCTTTTCCAATGATATTTTGAGTAGGGGTGTGAACATATTATCTTGTGAACATGCTATGGATCTCAATCTCATAAGTGATTTCTGGGTATCTGAGGTAAATTAGCCAGTTTTTGCTTTGAATATAGATGGCTTATCGGTTTGAATGATTTTTCGATCATTTTCTTTAGAGGGGTTTGAGATGTGGTTGAAAGCGATAAAAAATGTCTTAAATAATTTCGGAGTGGGAATCAAGGTTTTATGTGTATGAACCATGCTCTTATCTTCATGTTGCATAAAGCGGTGGCTGTGAAGGTGGTGAATTTACGGTCTTGCGTTAATGCGGTCTATCTCCTTAAAGGGGTTCTTGATTTCATTATCTATCCGATGATGTCCTTTCAAAGAAAAATCTCTTCGGTGTTGTTGACATTCATATCAGGTTGTCATTTGATGGATAGCCCGATGATGACTAATAAGGTGCTTGCTGAGTGGAAGAAGCAAAAGGTCAAAATAATACTTAGGAGAGTTGAATTTTTTAAGGCCTATGATTGCATGTACCAAGGTTCAATTGGGCATCTACGCATAAGCATGGTTTTCTGGATTTATGGGTTCAATGGATGAAGCATTGCGTCACTGTCACTTCGAGCTTGTTTCTAATCAATGGTTGTTTGGAGGGTGGTTTCTTCCATTCACAACATAGGGTTCGACATGGCTGTCCACTTGTGCCTCTTTTGTTTGTGGTCGTGGTAGATGCTCTTTCTATAATTTGGATAAAGCAACATGGGTAGATCTATGCCAGGTGTAGGCGGGAGGATATGGCTATTCTGATACTAAGATAGGCTGAGGACACGATTTTCTTTGTGGAGGGTGGATATTAGGACTCTAGAGGTATGGCTATGGTACTTGACATTTTTGGTGAGATTTTTAGACTCAAGATTAATTGTACCAATTAACTTTTGTTCCGTTTAGGCTTTCGGGCGATTAAGTAGTCCCCTCTGGAGCTACATAGGGGATGTCTAGGGCTTCGTCTCCTATTAAATAAAATATATAATGTATATAGTATTAAGAAGAAAACCGAGAAAAAAAACAAAAACCATCAAAAATAGGCATTCTAGACTTATAAAGTACCTACAAAAATCAGTGACTTACGTAATCAACTTCTTTTACGATGTTGGCCTTCATGAAAGTTGTAGTTTTTCTCAAGATACAACTTTCACGAGGACCATTTTTTTATTTTTACAATGTCGGCCTTCATGAAAGTTGTAATTTTTCTCAAGATCCACGTTTTTCACGAGGACCACCTTTTCATTTAAACCTCTTTTTTATTTCATTTTGATTTTATTTTGATTTTATATTTTATGAATATTCTCCTTCAGCCATGTGGCTTGGTAAACTGAAGTCAACCAAGCCATGCTGTGGCCTCGCATTGGCGCCTTCCTGTTGACTTGAGTCAATGGTCTCTTAGATCGATCTCCATGGTGACTTCCTAGTGGTATGTGGGAGGTGCTGTTCTTATTTCTCTCATTGCTTTGTTATCTGTCGGTTTACTACCCCCAAAACCCAACCCACCTCAGTTGACACACACCGCCACCTCCTTCTCCACGTTTCTCTACCTGCTCCACACCTCCATTGTTATTTGGAGCATCACTTGCCGACCTGTGCTTCTTCTTGAACAGTCATACATCGTCATCGTCGTCTCCATCTGCTAGGTGATCACCATCGACCATCGTCTTCTGGCATCATTGCCCTTGTCTCTGTGCATGCTCCAATGTGCTTGTACTGGGGCAATGCCACATGCTCTTGTTCTAGAAATCTATATCATCGATTGCCTCCTACTAATGCACATGCCTACAACAAGCAAAGTCTTCTTCTATAGATCCTTAGAACTTCTCCGAGACGATCTCCATCATCGTGAAATAAATAACTATCGAGGAGATGAATAAAAATCAGATTGAAATAAGTCGACCTTCGAAAAAAAATTGAATCTTCTACTCTAATACTGTGTCAATTTATGAAAGATGAATTGTAGAATCAAGAAATATGGAAAACATGATTTACGCGGAATCCTACTCTAGGAGTGCGATGAAACCATGGTAGAAAGCTACTCAAGACTGTATACTCTATTAAGTTTCTCAAAGATTACATTGAGTGTATGGATCTTTATTTATATAACCCCACTAACACAACAAAGTTCTATCAATAGTCTATACAAGACTTAACATGAGAGTAATGCCGAGATCTAATTACCTATACAAATCATACTCACACAATCAACATCTATCATATGGTTTCCAAAAGTGTATATTGATTTTTTTGATTTCGTATGATATTTCCAAAATAAGATGACAAGTGGTGGAGTTCGTTTTGATCCTAATGTCTCATAAGCATGGTATGAAAAAGCTAACATCGAGGCGGTCTAGGTGTACGCCTCAATACAAGAAGAGACTTTTTAGGCTTGAGGAGGTAACTTCAGATGGTTTTGATGTGGTATGCACCTTTGAAGGTCGAGGTGATCTTGAGATGGTAAGGCCATGTGTCTCCTCAGATTTAGAATGTTTTTATACTTTTTTTCCTTTCACGTAAACCTTGCGCTCATCCTTATCAATTTTTTTATTTAAAAGATATATTAATATGCTTTACCAATTGGTGTTATTGTTCAATTCAATGAAGATATTGCTTGATGTCCTCACACGGAGGATATAAATATAGTTAGTTTTTTTATTGGAGAAGTTTTCATTTCTAGCGTTTTATTAGTGGATAATAATTAATACATTGCTTGCATTATCTTAGCACTATTTAGCTGGGTAATGGTAACGAAGGTATCTTGGATTTTATATGGAACTAGAGTTGATAAAGGAAATTGTAGTGTAACAAACGGTCATTTTATTTTTGCTGCATAGATGTTGCTTTTTGTGAAAAACTTTGCAAGAATTTTCCAATTTAATTAACAAATGAATGTCATATGTAAACTATAAATTTGAATTCCAAGCTATTAGCTTCTTGCAAGTATCAAATATGATATAAAAGAAGATAAAAGAAGAGCTAATTGCTGAAAAATAGACTTAAGGGATTTTTCTCAGCCACATCGTTGACCGTAGAAGTATATCTTAAAGAAGTCAAGAAAAGTATAGGATATTTACGCTTGAGAGAGTTTAAAGGTCATATAAATAGCTCTAAATCACAATGTACCATATCCTTTATTCCTCTTTCATATCGAAGCATTGCATAGAATACCATTTAATTATCTAATGTTTATGGAGATATGTAAATAATATAATTTTCTTAATATAATAATGTTAGAGAATGTAATAGCTGGGTAATTCTCACCAAGATCCAATTACCCCCTCTCTTGTTTAGTCTCACAACGCCTATCTATGGAACTCCCGCTTGTCTGTGGGGCTATATAAAAAACCTCACACTCCCTGTATTCGTTGAGAGATTTCGATAGAATATCCAGCCTTTAAAGCCTTCTCCTGTGGTTTCATCCCGCTCCTTACAGAGTAGGATTCTACGTAAAATCTCAAGATATTTATGTTTCTTGTTTCTGAGTCCGCTCCCGTATTTTATAATTTCAACACGGTATCAAAGTGAGTTGACTCTGAGTTTGTTCTTATCTTCAGAGCAGTTTGATTCCACGGTTTGATTTTTTGAGTTTTGATTATGGTTATTTATTTTTGAAGATTATTCTTACGTTCAAGTTCGAAAAGAACTAGGATTTTTGTGAAACCCTAATTCTGAGCGACATCAATGCTACAGAATGCTGCCATGCTTCACCTCTAAACCACCTTCCTTCCAGGCTGCCATCGACACGATCGGACAACATCCGCATGCCATAGGCCTCTGCCCTCATCTCCGACAACATGCCTCCAGCTTTCATTTAGGCGACAATCCCTCTCCAAGACGGAACACCACCCCACTGTGCACAACCATAGAGGTGCCATCTCATCAAGATTGGAGCTGGGGTGCATCGCACTACCAACCCCCATGGCGACCACATCCTATATGCCCACACGATTGCCTAAGCACACGATCAACATGCCCCCAATCCGCGATGGTGCAATCTTATGAGCAACCTCCATCCATCGCGCAACTTCTCACGAGACGGGTCTCGACCGCATCTTCGACGGCGTATCACATGGCAAATCACAGGTAGCGGCCTTGTGAGGAGGAATCTCCTCTATGTGTTTCCAATGTTTAGAAATGCGGCTCATGCGTGAAGGGGCAACCGCACTGCATATGACATATGCTACAATATACGCGGCTCATGCACATGTGGGTCGCATAAACCACATATGCGACCGAATATGCGGTTTGACCCAATTAGCAAGATCCGTTTAATGGATCTTTAGTTCTTAACCCGATAAGCCAAAAGACCAAATTATTAGTATTTCGACAAGCACCTGTGCGCATACGACATACTCGACCAAAAACTTTCCCATCTTGATAATCCTTAATATGGTCCCGCTGAAGCACCTCCACTGCCTCCTTTGTCGTACAAGCTCCGCCAGCCTCTCAACCTTCCACCTTCGTCGCATAACATCTCTTGCTCCTCCGCATTCTGCCTCTAGAAGCTTCTGTGGCACCACGTTCTGCCTCTAGCTGATCTTGTGCCGTCGCCTCCCTCATACGGTAACCTTGTTTCGATTTTGGTTTGTTCCTGCTACTTGATGTCTTGATGACATGTTGCTGTGGCTTCTTCGGTTTGTTCAGAAAATCATCATGCTATGAGACAATTCATCATGTGTGATTTATTGAATAATTTTCAACTTTCTTAACAAGTTTCAATTTTGGTTTGTTCAGCAACAATGACATATTTTATGATTTTATTAGATTCTTTTCTACCGTTGCTTTTGTGTTCAAGGGATTCATTGAATATTATGTTAGGTTTTTTGATTGCCATATTTAGCTTCAGTTTATTTTTTCAATATATATTTTCTACCTGTGGGATTATCATTATCATCTTTTCTATTGTTGCCAGTAACTTTATTATGATTACCATGTTGAATATTATATTAGGTTATTGAATATTATGTTGGGTTATTGAATATTGACTACCATGTTTCAACTTCAGTTTATTTTTTGAATATATCTTTTCTACCTATGGGATTGCTATCTTTTCTATTATTGCCAATAATTATATTTTGGATTGCATTCTTGGAGATTAGGTTATATTTTACCAATAAATTGTTGTTAGAAAGTAATTGTATATTGGAGATTAGGTTATATTTTGTCAATAATTATACATTTAACCATTTAAACTCTATTAAGATATTCTTTAGGATATATTTGTAGATGGTATCCCTTTGAATAATTGGATTACATTTTGTATTTATTATATTTAATGACACAATTTTTGTGTCATCTTTAGGTGTTTTAATATGGTTACCCCTTCCACTCCTACTACAGATTCCTTCACATTTTATGTTCCATTAGACTCTACCGATCCTGGTGGAAGTGCGCATACCTTGTTGAGAGGACGAATTCGAATATAATTGCGTGTCGCTTGTGCGACAAGGTCATAAAAGGAGGAATCAATAGAATGAAGCAACATCTTGCACACATAAAGGGAAATATGAAGGCATGTCCAAAGGGCGATGGTGATGTGCAGAAGGAAATCAGAGATTATGTGGAAGATATTATGAAGAAGAAGAATGAGAAATTTGTTAGTATGAGAGAACTGTGTGAGGAAGCGTCAATTAAAACATTCAATTGATCTTCTAGCCATCCCTATGAACGAGAAGCCTCAAAAAGTGATGCAAAAAGATCTCGTGTTTCTGAAGATGTTGTGTCTTTGGATGCAACAATGCGACAGGCGTTGATTAAAGATGCCTTAGCCAAAGAGGAGCATGCACGCATCATCAAGTTTGTAGCAAAATTCTTTTGTGATTTTTACATTCCCTTCAATGTGGTGACCAAGAATTCCTTTATCCGAATGTGTGAGGCAATTGGACAACACGGAAGCAGATATAAATCGCCGTCATACTATGAAATTGCAGAAATTTTGTTGGAGGACGTTGATGAAATAGAGGAATATCTAAAGTGTCATAATGAATCGTGGAAGAACAATGGTTGTTCAATAGTGACTGATGCGTGGACTGATATAAGGGGAAGGAGCATTATGAACTTGTGTGTGAATTGTGACTTGGGCATAACTTTCTTGAAGTTCGTTGACACATCTGCTGATTCTCACACGACTGAATACATATCTTCTCTAGTAGAGGAGTTTATCAAGGATGTTGGAGAAGACAATATTGTGCAAGTTGTTACTGACAATGTTTCTGCAAATATGGCAGCTGGGAGACTTCTTAAGACCAATTATCTAAGGATATTTTGGTATTCATGTGTGGCTCATTGCTTTGATCTTGTACCTGAAGAGATTGGCAATGAATCAAAGATAACAATTGCATTACTAAGGCTAGAACTTTCACTCTCTTTATCTGTAATCATGCAAAGAATTTGAGCTTGATGAGATAGTTCACCCTGAAGGGTGAAATTGTTTGGCCAAGGCAAACAAGATTTGCCATCACTTTCCTTACACTACGAAGTGTAATGGATAAGAAAGTTCTTAGTTCATCATTTTGGAGCTAAGTATCCTTGACACTGAAGATCTTCTCTCCACTTGTTTGCCTCTTGCGTGTTGTTTATGGAGAAAAGAAGTCGTAAATAGGCTTTGTATATGCAGGATTGGAGGACGCAAAAAAATGAAGTAAAGGCTATTTTAAAGATGTTGAACATTCCTACAAGCCCTTTATAGATGCCATTACCTTGAAGATGAAAGGAAGATTGGATAGCTCCCTCCATCTTACAGCTTCCTATCTCAATCCTTATTATTTTTATAGGGATAGTGATGCGATTTCTAAGGATAGTTTCATCGTTGATGGTTTAATGGAATGCGTGGGGATTTTTTATCCAGAGTTGGAGATTCAGGATGCCATTACGAAGAAAGAGATTCATATTTACCGAAGGGGAGATGGAGCATTTGGAAAGCCAATGGCTGTCAGACAAAGATCCACCAATGATGATGATTTCAATCTTGGTAATATATCTCAAGCTTATTATCGACTTTAAAGTTCTAAGTTAAATTTACCGTTTTACAAGAAATTAATTGTCTAATTTCTTGTAGCTCATTGGTGGTTGCTATATGGTTCTCAAACGCCTTATTTGAAAGAAATGGCTTTAAGAGTTCTGAAACTGACATCCTCTTCTTCTGGCTGTGAGAGGAATTGGAGCTCATTTGCAGCGGTATAGCTCTCACCATTTGGATGTACAATTGAATATATTCATTGTGTCATTATAATTTATAATTGATCAATTTACATATTCTTAATGCAGATTCACAACAAAAAAGAACAAACTATAAACCAAGAGATCGAGTGATTTGGTTTTTGTGAAATTCAATTCAAAGTTGAAGGGGCGTCGATCACGAACTGGGAGAGATCCATTTGTTTCAAAGGACAGAACACATGTTATATATTGGATTGGTGCCCGTGAAGAAGAAGAAGAAATCTTCCAGGGCTCACGTGGAACTTTGTTGCGGAATCAAGTGGGACAGAAGAATTTTTTGAGAATAAGAGTGAAGGGAATTCTTATGAGATGATTCTTATTCAAGAGGTCTAGGGGTCCTTATATAGGACCAAACCCTAGAGAGCTCACAATAGTTAAAATACATAAATACCCCCGTGGGGCTACAATAGAATATTATAACGTAATCAATTGTAATTTCTAACATATAACGTAATCTGTTGTAATCTCTAACATCCCCTCAAGTTGGAGCATATCCATCTATCATGCCCAACTTGGAAGTTATCCAAGACAGACAATTCTTTGATAAGGTCTTTGTAAATATGCCAACATGTTGAAAATCTGTCGAGATGTGTAGTGTAGCAATCTTGCCTCCTCGTAGAGCATTATGGACAAAATGACAGTCAATCTCAATGTGATTGGTTCTCTCATGGAATACAAGATTTGTAGTAACTTAAGTGGCAGATTTGTTATCACAGTAGAGAGGAACATGAGTGGTGATAGCAACATTGAGTTATTGTAAAAAAGTCATTGCCCTATATTCCGCCTCTGCACTGGATCAGGATACTACCGTCTGCTTCTTACTCCAACTGACAATATTTCCTCCTACCATCATAACGTATATTATAATAGAGCGACAATCCTCATGCGAGCTTGCATAATCATCATTAGCATATGCAACAACATTAGTGTATCCATTTGACCCATAAAATAGACCACGTCCAAGTGATGCTTTCAGGTATCGCAGGATCTGAAGAACATCCTGTCAATGGCTGTAATAAGGTTTCTCCATATATTGGCTAGCTTTGCTTACAACATAGGACATGTCTAGCCTAGTAACAGTAGGATACATAAGTTTGCCAACCAGGCTTCTGTATCGTGTATTATCTTCGAAAGGAGGATCAATGGAGGTAGAGCGTTTCCTTGGTTCTGCTGGAATGCCAGAGGGTGTGCACCCAAGTAATCCTGCCTCAGTCAATATATCTAAGCAGTACTTTATTTGTGACATATGAACTCCCTTCGTGGTGCGTAAAACTTATATGCCCATAAAATAGTGGATTTGCTCTAGATCCTTGGTGACAAAGGCCTTTTGCAGAAAGACCTTGGTCTCCAACACTCCTTTCTCATCGTCACCTGTAAAAACCATATCATCCACATATACAACAAGTATAACAATGCCAGTTGATCGTTTTCTAACGAAACAAAGTAGTCAGACATGGTTCTCTAGAAACCCAGAGTGTTGATCTCTGTACTTAGCCTATCAAACTACGCCCTTGGACTTTACTTCAGGCCATAGATTGCTTTGTGAAGTCACCACACATACTCCCCCTTGACTTCGTAACCTAGATGTTGCATCATGTAGACTTCCTCCTCAAGGTCATCATAGAGAAACACATTCTTGATGTCCAATTGAAAAACCGGCCAACCCTTGTTGACGGCGACAGAGTGGATAGTCCGTATGGATCCCATCCTTGCAACTGGAGAAAAAGTCTCGAAGTAGTCAACTCCATAAGTTTGTGTAAATCCTTTTGCCACAAGCCTTGCCTTCAACCTATCAATAGAGCCATCCGGAGACTGCTTCGTAGTAAAGACTCATCTGCAGACAACGTGTTTTGTTCCCGAGGGACACTGTATAAGATCCCATGTCCCTCTAGAGTTTAGAGCGTCCATTTCTTCATCCATGACCTTTTGTCATCTAGAAATATGTAGTGCACTATGATAGTCACTTGGAATCGTAATTGTCATAAGAGCATCTGCATATCTTTTGTCAGAACATGATAAGCTATCGGGGGACGTGAAATGAGACATTATGTGTAGAGTATATTGCCTCTTGATTCTACGCAGAGCGATGGGAAGCTCTTGAGGATCATTCAGAGCATTGTTGATGGGAGCACTTGAAGATGGCATATTCTCCTGTAACAAAGGAACATGCTGAGGAACAAGAACAAGAGTATAAACATATTTTCTTTTATATACAATAGGTGGACGAGGAAGAAGGGTATGTCGGATACATCCTAATTAAAGAAGTTAGTTTGTTCAAAAAATGTGACATCAGCAGATATGCAATAGCGATGGCCAGAAGGATCATAACATATGTACCCTTTTTGAGTTTGAGAATATCCTAGAAAAACACATTTAATCGCTCGTGAAGATAATTTGTCGATGTTATGAAAGTTGTGGACAAAAGCTGTGCATCTAAAGATACGTAGAGGCATGGGAAATGGTGACTTATTTGGGTATAGTAAGCCAAAGGGAGTGGAGCCATTCAGGGATGTAGAGGGGACCCTGTTTATGAGGTAGACGACAGTGAGTACATCATCTCTCTAATAGGTTTTGGGAACCTTCATGTAGGTGAGAAGAGAGTGGGTAATATCAAGGAGATGTCTTAATTTTCCTTCGGCTACCCCATTTTGTTGGGAAGTATATGGGCAAGATGTTTGATGAATAGTACCCTATGAAGCAAAGAAAGTTGTCAAATTATTTTGTGTGAATTCTAATGCCTTATCAGAATGGAAAATTTGAATAGTAGTGTAGAAGATATTCTTGACACAGTAAAAGAAATTTTGGACAATGTTATTAATTTCGGAACGTTCTTTTAACAAGAAGACCCAAGATGAGCGACTGCAATCATATACAAAGACAACAAAATATTTATGACCACTCAGAGTTCGGATTGGACAGGGACCCCATATATCACAATGGACAAGAGAAAATGGAACAAGGTAGCGAGCCTCTTTCTGTGCAGAAAAGGATGTTATATGATGTTTCCTGAACTGACACGCCTCACACTCAAAAAGCTTGAGCGTAGGGAGTTCAGGGAACATCATGGATATGGCTTTTGCAGAAGGATGACCAAGACAGAGGTGCCACAAAAAGGATCATCAGAGATTGAGACATCGCTAACACAATCAGAATCAGAAGGGATGTCGAGGTAATAGAGGCCATTCCTCTCATGTCCCCCATCAAAAATCTACCTCGTCCATATGTCCTGAAAATAACAGCAGAACTCGTCAAATATAACACGTCAATTTAGTTCACGACATATCTTCTGTACAGATAAAAGACTGAGAGGAAATGCAGGGCACATTGAACATCTGTCAGTCGTAACTTGGAAGAGAACACAATAGTACCGACAACAGTAACTAGGGAATGATCCCCGTTAGCAACATGAACAATCTTCACGGAGGAAGACAACTGGGAAGACTTAAGCAGACTTCCTTCTCCCTTCAGATGGGTAGAATCCCTAAAATCAATAATCCGTGCATGTTTGGAGGTAGAGACAGAATTTGCTATTGTACCTGAGGTGGTATCCATGCTAGCAGTAGAAGCAGAGGCAATGTTGTCACTGACAGAAGAGAGAGTCTTACAACAATTGTCGTAGACGAGCATATTCAGAAGCAGTAAAGGAGGTCTGTACCCCTCCAGTTGGTTGATGTATTTTCAGTGGCATCATAGGATGCTTGATCATAGGCATTGTTGGCATTATGTGTCTTGTCAAATGTTGCTCAACATCTGTCAGAAGGGTAATTCCAGCGTCTACAGTGCACACACGCTGGATACCAAGCAGTAGACGACTCATGACCATGTCCACCATCACGTCCACGCCCAGATTCACGACCACGTCCAGAGTCATGAACACGTCCACGACCAGAATCACGACCCCATCCTCTTTGAAAGTGTTGACGCCCTGTAGGCACCTAAAGATGATCTCAAGGGTGGGCAGAGTATCGACCATCAGAAACTGATCTTTCACAGGTTTATATTTTAGGTGCAAATCCAAAAGAAATCTGTAAGCTTGCCACTCTACACGTTCTCGCACTTGTTTATCACAACATGTTGGCTGAAAAATAAGAAGCTCCTTAAATAGGCTCGTAAGAAGTCTGTAGTACTAGATGAGGCTCGGCTCTCCCTGAGTAGTAGACTAGATCTTTGTGTAGATGTCTGAAAGATGAGTCTTGGTCGTCTTCTGAGAATATGTGCGCCCAAGATTTTCCCATATTGCTTTAGCAATGTCTTTGTAAAGAAGATTAGCAACAATATTTGGATCGACGCTGTTCGTCATCCAAGTGATAACGTGGAGGTGTCATAGTCTTTGTCTGTTTCAGCAGGCGGGACCTTAGTAAGAACATAGCTTTTGCGTTGGCCATTGACAAACACTTTGAAAGATCGAGACCATAGGACATAATTTTTTGAGCCTTTCAACTTGATAGAAGTTTGCTGTACCATCAAAGAACAAGTAGGGTACAAGGGCTTGGTCTCGGTAGACGTCATAATAGCGTCTTAGTTCAAGAAGAAGTGACATAGAGGTTGTATTTTGTCTTAGCCAATCATCAAGTGCCTAATCATGCATCAAGAAATACGACATAACATTGTCGCGCGGGTAAGGGAGCTTAGATGCGTGTTCAGGCCGCACCATGAAGGGGTGAGGAACCGCTGCAAGAGATGCTAGGGAGCACGAGAGTATGCTAGCACGAGGGCCAGAAGGGCGTACGAGAGCCAGGAGGGCACACAAGGATGCATTTAGCACGAGGGCCAGGAGGGGTGAGACAGGATGCTAGGGCACCTTGCGGCGTTCCAAGTCAGCGCTAATAGTCCTCGGTAGGGCTAGGCAGGATGTGTACAAGCGGCTGGTGGAGGGGCGGATGTGCACTGTTGCATCATGAAGGGGTGGCGGAGCTTCCAAGCGACACAAGGGTTAGGAGGCAGTGCTTTCAGGTGATCCGAGGGTTAGGAGGGGGGAGGGGGGCGGCAAACGAAGGCGTAGGTGATGCAAAGGTGCCAGGAGACCGATACAGGAAGATCAAGTGCTGGCAGTACTTAGGGGCCCATGGCGACACCAGCGGGAGGCGAGAGGAGCCAATGGCGGTGCGGGCAAGAGGCGAGAGGGGCCAGGGCAAGGTCGGGGAGGACCGCTGGGAGTTCGGGAAAGGATCGCTGGGAGGTCCTTCGGGCAAAGCACATGGAGAAGGTCGAGCACGCAAGGCGCTAGGGCACGAGGGGCCGGAGGTGGCGCTCCCTAGGGCACATGATGGGGTTGGGTGGAAGAGATGGGGGGCAGATTAGGTCAGAAAACCGGTCTAAGACCGTTGCTCTGATACCATTTGAGGGAATTCTTATGAGATGATTCTTATTCAAGAGGTCTAGGGGTCCTTATATAGGACTAAACCCTAAAGTGCTCACAATAGTTAAAATACATAAATACCCCTTGGAGCTACAATAGAATATTATAACATAATCTATTGCAATCTCTAACATATAACATAATCTGTTGTAATCTCTAACAAGGAGGAGCCAAAGGAATGTGGAAGCTTTGCCAACTTCGGGTGAAGAAGAATTTATGAGTGATTTAGAAAGCGATGGTGATATTCCAACAACCAATTTTGAAGATGATTTAGATTAGAATTTAGAAGACGGTTTATAACTTTATATATTTGAACATTCTACATTCAGAAACATATTTTGATATCTAATTGAAGTACGCAATGTTTTATCGTGGTGCCTTTTTTTATTTTTAAAAGTATGTTTTTGTAGGAATCTTAAGGAAACATGTAGTTTTTTTGTCTCTGACATCACAATTAATTATATATCTTTAATATTTTTAATTAAAATAGTGCAAACCGCATAATCCACATATACTTCCGCATATACTTCTGCATATCCGCTTACTCGCTCGGGACCGCCTGATCGAACGAATATCGGATACCGACTTTCTGAACCTTGGGTATTGCACCTCGTCACCCTCCGTGCGATGCTGTCTCCCCCTAGATCATGGCAGTGGTAGAGACTGTAATGGGTTCCCCATCGAGAATCCTAAGAGAGGGAGAAGGATGCATTCACACACACAGACACAGACACACACACACACACACACACACCAGATTTCACACCTCCATCCACGACACATTTGTTTTCTTGTGCCGATCAACATCTCTAGCAACTTTACCAGTCTCCTCTAAGTGATGAAGAAACCCCACCTCCAACAGACTAAATGGAGACAACGACACACCCACCCTCCAACGACCTGAAAGGAGGCCATTATAATCAGGAGTAGGGTTTCATCGGGAACCTTAGTGTACGCAACAAGGAGGGCTTGACTTGGGATCTTATATTTACAGAAAAGATGGGAGAAATTGGGTTGGAAATAGAAAAGAAAAAAGGGGGAGAGGGTATTTGGCAGCTACTAAAAAATGAGAAATTATCTTTTGGCCTAACATGCCCTCTACTGTTACATTTAAAAAACGAGAGGATGGTCACTATGATGTTAAGCTTGGACTGCGATCATTTGGGTCCCTCGGTGGGTGTTTTTTTAAAAGGAGGATTTTTGATTTAAGTCGAATGCCATGGAAAAAAAGAGATTTGTTCTTTTTGAAAAAAGTCTATCTTACAAAAAGAAGATGTATAAAAAAAGAGAGAGAAGAAAGCTGAAAAGAAGTAGATTGATTTGAAAAAAGGAAATAAAAAAGTGACCGGAATAAAAAAGGTACATGTTTTATTTCTCCCTGCTTGAGATCTATGTTCTTATTGCGATCATGTTGATGAAAAGGAGGGGTGAGCGACGGTGTATTTTTTTACGTAAGATGTATCTACAAGATTTTTATCAAGTCTGTCATCATCTACTAGTGCCTCCTCAACAAAAATGATCAGGTGTCTATCCCCGATTGTCTGGTGTCTATCCCCAGCATTAGAAGGCGACTATTGCATCAGGTGCCTATTCCCGATCGTCGGGTGTATATCACCAACATCAACATGGACTTCTCTACATAGGATCATCTTTGACTGCTATTTGTTAGTAGAAAGGAGTCTTCGTTATAATTCATAGGAAAACCCTAGGCTCTCTTATATAGGGAGAGGCCTTAAGGGTAAATTACATGGATGTCTAAATAGAAGAGAGAAATAGAAACAAGGTACAGAAATATATAATAATATTAGAAACTATCTCTACACTCCCCCTCAAGGTGGAGCATAGATGTCGATCATGCTCAGCTTGGATGAACATCTCTGGAAAGGTCCTCTGAGCAATGGCTTGGTGAATACATCGGCAGTCTGATCTCCTGAGCTAACATGGGCCGTGGATATCAATCCTCTCTGGATCAGGTCCCTGGTGTAATGGCAGTCAACTTCAATATGCTTGGTCCTCTCATGGAAGGCTGGATTGTTGGCAATGAACAATGCTGCCTGATTGTCCCACTGAAGCTTCATAGGTAGAGGTACAGCTACATGTAGATCTTCTAATACGGAGCGAACCCACATCATTTCCGTGCTGGCTTGGGCTATTGCCCTGTATTCGGATTCTGCACTGGATCTTGCCACCACCGTTTGTTTCTTGCTTTTCCAAGAAACCAGAGAGCCTCCAACAAACACTGCAAACCCTGAGGTTGATTTTCTATCCTTAGGGCATCCTGCATAATCTACGTCTGCACACGCTGAGATGGATAAGTCTGCACCCTTTCTGAATAGTAGCCCTAATCCTGGAGTCGACTTCAGATACCTCAGTATCATGTGTATAGCATCCATGTGAACCTGTCTGGGTTGCTCCATAAACTGACTCACCCGGTTAACTGCAAATGCAATGTCTGGACGGGTTATAGTAATGTAGAGGAGTTTTCCCACCATCTCTCTATATCTCCTCTTATCCACTTCATCAGTATCATCATCATATAACTTCATGCTGGGGTCCATGGGGATGCTTGATGGTTTGCACCCATCCATACCAGTCTCAACCAGGAAGTCTGTAATGTACTTCCGTTGTGTCATCACCAAACCATGTGCATTCCTTGCAAATTCCAACCCCAGAAAGTATCTTAGGGTTCCAAGATCCTTTGTAACAAACTGACGACCTAGGAATGCCTTCGCCCTTGCTATGCCCTGAATATCGTCTCCTGTAACAAGAATATCATCCACATAGACCATTATGACAACCGTACCTGCCGAGGACTTCTGGACAAACAACGAATGATCAGCATTGGACCTCTTGAATCCCTGGTGCTCAATTAGGTTGGACAGCTTCTGGAACCACGCTCGTGGACTCTGTTTAAGGCCATATATAGCCTTGTGAAGTCTACATACCATATGCTTCTCCCCCTCAGCAGTAAACCCGGGTGGCTGCTGCATGTAGACTTCCTCGTGTAAGTCCCCGTACAGAAATGCATTCTTGACATCTAGCTGATAAATGCTCCAGTCACGAACCACTGCAGCAGACAGGAGGATACGGAGAGTCGAGTGTCTCGCCACTGGAGAGAATGTATCCATGTAATCAACACCATATGTCTGTGTAAATCCTCGGGCAACCAAGCGTGCTTTGTACCTATCCAATGTACCATCCGCATGATATTTGACTGTGAAGACCCATTTGCAGCTGACAACTGATGCATCAGGAGGTGCAGGGACCAAAGACCATGTGCCACGGGACTGCAAGGCCCCCATTTCTTCTTCCATAGCTAGTCTCCAGCATTCACTCTTCAAGGCTTCCTGGTATGTCCGTGGTATGTCCACGGAAGACAAAGCTACGACAAACTTCTGGAAATCACCTGTGAGTCGGTGGAAGGAAACCTGTGAAGCAAATGGATAGGATGCACACTGTCGTCTCTGTTTCCGAATAGCAATCGGAACATCCAGATCATCATCTGGGTCCACCTGTAAGGAGTCATCCTGCATATGTACCGAACCTGACCCGTCAGTAGTAACATCATCTGAACATACCTGAGGCTTAGGGATTGGCTGATCTGTTGTCTGAGCGGGACCTGACCGACGCGTATAGTGGTTAGGAAATGGTGATATGATTTGCCGTGGAATGGGTGGAGGTGGAGGTGGTGGTGGAGGTGGAGGTGGTGGTGGCAGTTGTGCTGGCATAGGAACTGACACTGGAGACAAGTCAGGTGAAAGACAAGCAGGTGGTGGTGGGACCAAAATATCATCAGCGGTGGTGGATGGTACCATTCTGTCCCCAGCTGGCGATAAATACATAACCGACTCGAAGAAAGTGACATCCGCACTAACAAAGTACCTGTTGGTAGTAGGATCATAACACCGGTATCCCTTCTGAGTTCTGGAATACCCAACAAAGACGCATTTGACTGCTCTTGGAGAGAGCTTGTCAAGTCCAGGAGATAGACGATGGACAAACGCCATAGCACCAAAGACACGTGGTGGCAGTGAGAATAGCTCCTTGTCAGGAAAAATAAGAGAAATGGGTATCTTCTCTCCAAGGACAGAAGACGGCATTCTATTGACCAGATAGCATGCAGTAAGGACAGCATCCCCCCAGAAAGAAATAGGAGCACAACTTTGAATCAACAAGGTACGAGTGATATCCAAGAGATGGCGATGCTTTCTTTCCGCCACACCATTTTGTTGGGATGTATATGCGCATGTGGTTTGATGAATAATACCCTTTAATGACAGAAATTGAGAAAGAGAACGTGTACAAAATTCCAGGGCATTATCAGTCCGAACATATTTGACTGAAGATGAGAAAACATTCTGCACTTCATTAATCAAATTTTTGATAACATCTCCTGCTTCAGACTTATTCTTCAGAAGAAAAACCCAAGAGACACGAGAAAAGTCATCTACTACCACAAGATAGAACCTGTGCCCCTGGTGATCGGGAACACGACTCGGACCCCATATATCTATATGTAACAACTCAAAAGGGGAGCTACTGCTCCGACTCTGACGACCTTGAAAGCTCGACTCAAAAGGGGACCCCATATATCTATATGTATCTCTACACTATTGATGCAATATTTCCCAAATTGGCAAGGCAAATCAAATTGAATCAGAGGGCTGATTTGGGGATTTTCAATTTAGGGAATTTCGTCCTCAATTAGTTATTTTCTATTAATTGCATATTTTATTTAAATAAATTGAGATTGTAATCTCAACTTTTTAGGTAGATAAGATTAGTTAAAAAATCAATTAGGGTCTATTAGGATCGGTTGGGATTTTATTTGAATTCGAATTTCTTTCTAATTTTGTAATTCGTCCCCTCCTATATAAAGTGTTGGTAGTCTATTATAAGTTAAGTCAGTTGATATGAAAAATTGAGATTCATCTCATTATCTCTCTCTCTCTCTCTCTCTCGTCTCTCTCTCTTTCCCTTAGCGCGTTCTTGCGTTTCTTCTACATAAAATCCCTCGTTTTTCTGACGAGTTATCTCCTCTCAACCCCTCTTATTTCTTCTCCACCGATATTCCCGCCGTCAAAATTTATCATTCACTGCTGCAAAATTCTATCTGCATCATTTGGTATCAGAGCATGGCAACCGAATCGTTCCTACGATTCGACGATCCTATCAAGTATTGGCGTTTGCGGTTCGATCTAAGTCGCATATCTCATGGCCTGCATGCCCATTCACGTCAACAAATGTTCAAGAAATATATTATAGCATACATGAAAGTCCAAGCATGGTTGGACACGCAAATCGAGGAAGAATCGCCCGTCAACAACAAAAATCAAATCACAGAAGCTGTTGTACAACCTATTTTTGAGCAATAAAATGAAGGTACTTTCATTCAAGATGAAGATTTATTTGATACATTTTCAACATAAAAAGGAAACGACGACACGGACCCTGCCTTTGATGACAGTTTCCACGAGGAAGAACCCGAAATCATCAAATTTTTAGCAGTGGAGGTTGCTGTCCATGAATCAAAAAATGAGAAAAATGGAGATTTGGGACCCGTGTTTGATGAAGAACCAGTAAAAGAAGGTTACGAAACCCTAGATCTCTTCGTTGACGACGTTACTGTTCTTGAAGACAAAAATCTGCTTGCTGTCCATACAGATTCAGGCTTGCAACCATCGCCGAAATCGACCTACAGCCTACGCGAGACCCTCTCGCTGCCCCCTTCCGCCACCCCCATACCCCTAGCAACCAGCCCAGCCCCACCATGATCATCCGCTACACCCGTGCCCCCTCCCACCATAAACGCAAACCCCCACCTGTCGCACAAGCCCCCTCGACGAACCCCTCCAGTCCCATCGGTCTCTCCTCAACCGTGCTCCACCTGCGCCATTCCTCTTGTTGCCACCATCCATGGCCTCCCTTTTCAGGCAGCCACCACTGCTCATGGCTTCCCAACTCAGACCGATGTCGTCGATCCATGCGCCGCCCGCGTCGCCCCTGTTTCCAACCTTGGTGCTGCCGCCGCCATTACTTTAAAGGAGAGAAAACCTAACGCAGGACTCCTCTTCATCTACGGGATTCAGATCCCATGTGATTTGGGTTTGAAATTGATTTGGACAGATTGCAGAAAAGGCCCTTCTTACAAGAGCTTTTATTTCAAAGGTCAATCGGAGAAATTGTCTCATGGATTTTGTTTAAATGAAGGGGTAGAACATTTGCAGCCATACCCCTCGGTGGGAAAAATTACAAACGTAACAGTAAAAAGAATTCAAATTGGGGGGATCCAATCCACCAGTTCAGACGAGACTCTCCAACAACAAACCGAATATCAAGCAATTCGTCGGGAGATGAATTTTTCAAGCGAGGAGAATTGATGCAATATTTCCCAAATTGGTAAGGCAAATCAAATTGAATCAGAGGGCTGATTTGGAGATTTTTCAAATTAGGGAATTTCGCCTCAATTAGTTATTTTATATTGATTGTATATTTTATTTAAATAAATTGAGATTGTAATATCAACTTTTTCGGTAGATAAAATTAGTTAAAAAATCAATCAGGGTCAATTACGATCGGTTGGGATTTTATTTGAATTCGAATTTATTCCTAATTTTGTAATTCCTCCCCTCCTATATAAAGGGGTTGGTAGTCTATTGTAAGTTAAGTCAGTTGATATGAAAAATTGAGATTCATCTCATTATCTCTCTCTCGTCTCTTTCTCTTTCCTTGGCACGTTCTTGCGTTTCTTCTCAAAAAAATCCCTCGTTTTTCCGACGAGTTATCTCCTCTCAATCCCTCTTATTTCTTCTCCACCGTATTCCCACGTCAAAATTGATCATTCACCGCTGCAAAATTCTATCTGCATCGAGACTCTAGACTACGACTGCATACCGGTCATCTTCTTGAGCATTGACTACTCTTCGTGCTGGACTTCTTCTACTGCGACTCTGGTACATGCACGGCCTGATTATCGTAGATGGGTCATTTTTCGAGGTCTTCTCCCAACCACGACTACTTCGAGCGGGTCTCCTCCCATCTCTCTCAGATTTATCGAGTAAAGATGTGTTATATATTCCTTTTGTTGCATGATGCATCTTTCTTTGCTCCAACTTGAGGGGGAGTGTTCGATAATGTATCCAAGATCCAGTTACCCCTTTCTTGTTTAGTCCTACATCGCCCATCTATTGGACTCCGGTCTGTCTATGGGGCTATATAAGAAACCCCACACTTATATTCATTGAGAGATTTCAATAGAATTTCCGGCCCTTAAAGTCCTCTCGTGGTTTCATACCCTCCTCACGGAGTAGGGTTCTACGTAAAATCTCAAGATGTTTATGTTTCTTGTTTCTTATTTCTGATTCTGCTTCCGCATTTAATATTTTCAAGAAATATAATATTTTTAGATAAATTGCATATTTTTGAAAGAAAACTGAGGCGTATGTTTTGATGCCTTCGAGGCTACGCCTTGCATTGATCTGAGAGAAATCGTCTCATTTCGCTTTTTCGTTTTTTTAAATCTTGCTCATGATTGAGCTCTTTCTCCCAGTTTATTACTATATACAATGTCTATGATTCCTTTGAGAGATCATATACCTCATATATATTTATATGTGCGCCATCTCACCGATATATAAACTTTGTCAAGCTATCAACCTAGTGGTTTGCCAAATGCTTTCGCACACACACATATGTGTGTGTAACTCTCAGTAAAATGATTTCTTTTCTTGTGATAGTGTACAATACTAGAAGTTATCTATCTTGATCTCATCAAGTTAACTTTTTAACTTGATTAAGTCAATTACTTCGAATCTATATTACTATAGAAACACAGCAAGAGTAAAAGTCAAAGATCATTTATATTGCCATTTATTGTCAAACTGGATATCAATTTATTGGATAACAGTATATTTTCTCTATGTATTTTCTCTTTTTAAAAAATATATGTTCTCTGTCTGTTATTTCTTTCTTTGCATTTCTATTATCTTCTCCTTAATCCTAGACTCTCCCTTTCCTATCCTATATAAGAGGGATCTAGAATCTCATAATAAACAAGTAGCTTATTATCTCCCACATGAATCTTGGAGCTAATTGGGATTGTGCTAATTTACATCTATAACTTGTAAGCTTCTGATATAGGAGTGAATTGTACTAACACATTGTTGTCTTTTTAAATTATCCTTTGATCTAGTTTCCAGAGGGAAAACTGAGCAGAAAGCAGTGGAATCCCTGATTTTTCTCTACTATGCATTTTTAGAGGGTATTCATTTTGATTTCTTGCAGGCAAGTCAGAGGTTCACTGAGGGAATACTTTTGCTGGAAGAATATGTTTCCAGACTGAAGGAAATTGTTGGAATCAAATCTATAGTAGACGCAGTTGCTATTGGTAAGGGGAAGAACGACCTTACTGGCATTGCCTTAGATCCAACTAGAGCAAGCACAGTTCCATCTCTTCGTCCTGATATCCCAGTAGGCAAAGCTTGTTCTTCTCTTTCTTCCACGGAGATAATAAGTTTCTTAACAGGGGATTTTCGGATAAGTAAAGCACGATCAAATGATCTATTTTGGGAAGCAGTATGGCCTCGCCTTCTTGCAAGAGGTTGGCACTCTGAGCAACCAAAGAATCAACGATACCCTACTTCTAGACAAGCCCTGGTTTTCCTAGTCCCTGGAGTGAAAAAATTCTCTAGGAGGAAGCTTATTAAGGGTGAACACTACTACGATTCTGTGGCTGACGTATTGAATAAGGTTGCTTCTGATCCGAAGCTACTTGAGCTGGAAGTTGAAGGGAGCATTGATGTAGGTGAAGGAAATGTATGCATTTCAGACATGAAAGTAAATCAAAATGGTATATTGGATCACAAGTTCAACAGTGGTCCTCGTGCTGATCTCCCCATTTCCACTCCTGGCCTTGTGAAATTTACAATCGTGGACACGAGTATGGGTCAAGGGGAGGGACCTTATAAGATAACCGATCTCAGAAGCTTACCTTTGGATAGTTCTTACAAGTATTCTAGCTCCGCTCAAAACCATGATTCCAGTTCTTCGGATGAGACAGAAGGCAGCAGTGACAGTAGTTCAGACAAACAACATGATTCCTTTGAAAGGTCTTTAGATAATGTGGAGAATGTTGGCAGCTCACTTGATTGTGAGACTTCAGAAAACAAATCTGATGTCATATATGAGAAAGCAAAAGTACAGTCTAATCATTCCAGCCGTTTTCTTGCTCATCCAAAGAAAAGGAAAGATCCTAAACAAGTTTCGGGTAGTCATCATCACAATCTGCTGGATGAACTGCCGGTAAAATATTTATACATGGAATCTTGCCGCAAATCCAAACCTCGCAAACCGGTCTACTTATCACCTGTATCGAAGAGACGCAGATTAACTGCTTGCAAGCAAACCGCAGTTGCCGACAACATTTGCTCTTTACCTGGAGTGCACAAATTGGAGGAGGCCAGCTATGGGTCTCTTCATGCCAGCGATAGTTCCAACATGGAACCTGGTCAGCTCCTATGTAAAACATCCATGAGTTCGGGTAAAAATCGCTTAAATGGAAGCAGTGATAATACTCTCAGCTTTAGTCAATTTGACAACTGTACTGCTAATGACTCAGTACCATCAGGTGATAAATGTCAACAGAGAATGCTGATTGATCTAAACATTCCACCTGATACCGATGCTAATGAAACATTTGTTGATGTGTCTGACAATCGGAATGGTGTGAACATAAATGGGAATATCTCGTTAGATGTATCTCAACAACTTGATGACACCCTGGCCCTTGAACAATCGAGATGTTCTGACTTTGACCAAGGAATCACAAGCTCCCGCAGACAGAGCACCAGAAACAGACCTCCAACCACGAGAGTATTGGAGTCTCTTGAGTCGGGCTTCTTCAGCTGGAGACGGAGGGCATCAAAGTCCAAATTACCACCATCTGTCGCAAATAGATCTTCATGCCGTGAAAGAAGGATCGTTGAAGCTTCACTGCCTCTTCATTCTGTGTATGAGGATAATGTTTCTAATGGAAGGGTGGATACACAAGCCGGGGATGGAGATGATGGCAATATCACTGGATGCTCTGCCGACCCAATGTTCTTCAGAAGGCCATCCTTAGTCTTGGATCATAATGGTATCATGTACAATTTTCTTGATGGCCCACAGAATAGTAGTCCTGATAATTTGACCAAGGATCACATAGGTTGATTGAGTATTTTCCGGTTTTCGATCTGTTGTGCTTTAAGTGACAATGAGGCTGGACATTTCATTGTCATTTTGACGACATTTTCTACAGCATGGCTGGTGTGGATGAGGTTGCAATGCTCATATCTTTATTGATATGTGCCGTGTGGAAAAATAAAGTAACAGTTGGGCCTTCTTTGCAATTTAGGTTACACACTCCTGATTGATTTGCCGAATTAAATGATGTTGGAAGCCAAGCAGGGTTTTGAAGTACAACATATGCAGTACTATTGATTTGTCAACATCTTGCGTAGTACCATTTTTCCATCTTTGAATTTACACTGTACAATCAGAATGTACAAATGGAAAATCTTCGGTGCCAGCATGTCTCTCCTAGATTATCAGGGTACAGAAGCCTGCATAGAAATTTGGTCAATTTGTGCCATTCTGTTGATGCTTTTTCCCTTCTAGCCGTTGTAAGTTGAGAGCCTGATGATATCGCTACCAGGTCGCAACATTATACACCACAATCCTCGGTAACATTGTTGTTCGAAGCAACGAAATGCCCATCAGATTATTCCTAGTAAGTATGAGCTTGATAATTACATTTTCCATCGGCTTCATAAATGGCACAGAGGTCAAGATCTATAGGGCAGATTTACTTTGATATACGGTGGCATTTATCCATCTTAGTTTAGAAATTTATTTGTAACTCATGATTAATATGTGCACATGGTCTTCTTGTTTCCCCAAACCATTTTTTTTGACAAAATATAGTTTTATGTTAGCCCCTTTTATGTTGTTCTTTTTGTGTGTTTTGCAGTATACGTTTATTCATTGAGATGGAGGATGAGTCAAATTGATTTTTGGTCAGATTGAGTTTGGTTGATGAACTGAGTAGTAAAGAGGGTACTAACAATAAATGCGAGAATATTTTCTTTCATCATTTTTTCCCGCTTTTAGGATCTATACAACAACTAAGAATTCTTAGCTTTCGTAGAGATCGAATTTGGATCATAACCTGATTTAATTTCAATAAAATCATATCCTTTTTAACCATCTCTTTCCAACAGTTTTTTGGACTCTCAATACCTTTTTCTAACTTCTCTCTCCATTGAATTTGATAAACTACCTTAACTGAGTTTTCATTATATCTTAAATTGCTGTCTCATTAACCTTTGGTCTGATGCATATTTTACGAATCCTATCCTTCTCTGTATGGCCACTTCCATGAGAGTATCTTTATTTATCCCACTCTTGCAGGGGTTGCGTTAGGCAGATGACGACCAACATAAAAAATAGTCGAATCTTTCAACAAGGATTTGAGCAAGAATCCATGTAGCCGACCCTACTTATAGTGGGAGAAGGCTTAGTACATTTGTATTGCACTTATATATATAGCCAATGACATAGTTTCTATTTGAGTTTATTTCCCTGTTCTCTATTTCTATTTGTAACCCTTCGGGGGCTATTATGTAACTTTTACCCATTGGGCTCTAATGTTTCCGGCTATATAAGAAACCTTACCCATGAATATTCTTAACTTCTTCCACATTGTAGATTGACGGCCCTAAATCGAAGTTCGTACCCAAGATCCACCATAAGTCCCCCCACGCTTCTCCTCCAGCTGGTGCCATTTAGCCCCTGCTCAGGGGACTAGCTGACCCTCGCGTGAAGAGCTGTTGCCTTAGCCGGTCGCCTCAGGTCATCTTCGAACCTCAAGCCTACCCTTTTCGATGGAGGGTTGCTTTTCTAGCCATCTTCTTTGCCTCGCAGCTCCAACTTATTGTTATCTCTCTTTTTGCATGTGATCCAATCATCCAGGTAGCCTTTGTCACCACCATCTTCAGTGGGATCATTGCCTTAACTCATGCGTGAATACATCGCTTCAAGACTTCATTGATTTTCTCTCCCTTATTGCAATGGTCACAACTCTAGCCAAAACTAAGCTCTGTATTTCCGTATCTTGTATGGTAGGTCAGGAGACATCTATCAAACTAAAGGGTGCAGACAATTATGTGCTCTAATCCAAGGACTTCAAGGTGTTCATTGGCGGTCATAGGAAGAAGATATATGTTCTAACAAATGAACCTATAAAGGAAACAAATAAGGAATATGATTCTTGGCTTAGGGACTTATCAAGTCATGACATGGATGACCTATAGCATCGAGTCCAGCATCATTGCTAAACTTCTGTACAAGGAAACTGCTGAGGACATGTCGGATGAACATGCTTAAATATATTCTTAGCAGATGATCAAGTTTCAACTAGTAGATATTAATATGCGATTCTAGTCCCCTTCTTAGTGAGATTCATCGTTTGTGAAATACTACTTGCAACTTACCTACCTATATGAGGAATTTTCCATCTTCCAGCCAACTTCCTGTGCCAAGCAAGTGGCAGAGCCATCTGAGTGGCAAGTTTGTATGTTCCTTACCGGTCTACATCCTCGTTATCAGATTGTGAAGGGCCCAATTCCTTATGTACGATACTTTTCCTTCCATCAAGGTCATCTTTGGTCGATTACAACAACTTGAGACTTTCATTAGACATACAAGTCCTACTCAAATTGTAGTAAACAATGCTTTTCTTGTGATATCTAGACGGGGTGGCCGCTACAATTCTTGACGAGATCGAGGTTGTGACTCATGTCGTGGACGTACCTACTCTCCTCGCATTCACTACCACAGCTCCACCCACTCCTCTGAGAAGTGTTCGAAAAAGTTGGGCAAACCTCCACATGCCAATTTGACATTATTGTCTGATTATGATGAATCTTGACAAAGATGACCCCAGATCGGGGCCGACATGACATACCACCCAGCTTTCTTCTATAGGTTACTCCGTGCTCATGCAACTTCTATAGAGTTCTCTTATTTCTGAGAGTGTTCCTACTGCGAATCTGGCTACAATCTCATGCATTATAGCCAACTATGCTTATACCGCATCACCTACATGGATAACTAACTCTAGCACATCTACTCACTTGATTAGAGAAAGTAGCCTTCTGACTTCTCCATAACATTCTTCTCATGCGAAGTCACTTTGCTTAGCCAAGAATGCCTATTCACGAATCATTACCATTGTGACTATGGAATTTTCTTCCAAACTCCCGCCACCTAGAGTTTTTGTGCCACCACCTTTCCTTTGAGCTAATTATCTGTATATTAATTTTGTAGAGCTGAACTGTAGGTTGATTTTTGATGAGTGCTCTTGTTATTTTCTAGAAATCTGTACAATGTTGATCTTTGGTTGGAGCCATGAGAAGAATGATCTATACTACCTCGATATCTCAATGGATTCCTTTTTTGTCGGTGTTGTCTTTGTCTCTGCTGACCCGTTCCTATGATATTTACACCTCGATCATTCTTCTGCCAATTTGTCAAAGGTATCTCTGATGTTTCATGAACTAACCTCGACAAAGACTTTTGAGTGTGAAGCATGTCGATTTGGTAAACATTATCAAGCTTCTTTTCCTCAAAGGATTGAGCCTCATTGTTCCTTGTCCGTTTCTTTAGTTTAATGTGACATTTGGGGACCTTGTTGGGTCCGTACTGTGTAGATATAAACAAGTTATTTTTTTACTGATTATAGCAAATCATTTTTTGTGTATTTAATAGAGGAAGGCTCATAGACAAATAAATCCGTCAAGTCTTTTTGAATGTATAAAACCCTCCTCCTAGTGCATTATAATTTTAGAACTGACAATGCTCTTGAGTTTCGTTAACAGGAGTTGACCACAAATATTGCCTCTCAGGAGCCATTTGGTTGGAGGCATACCCCTCCGGTTGTGGGGCACCCCTTAACCAACCACCGATTATTAAGAGGGATGAGGGAGGTTAGCAAGTCGACCCCACCTCCTCTCCCTCTCTCTCTTTCCCATCACCTCACATAATTTTTCATCCTCCATTCTATTAGCTCGTATCACTTCTCTCACTCATACATCCAAAATCATGGATTTTAGAAGAAGATAAAAAATGATAAAAGTGAGCGTCTCTTCTCATTAAATGGGACTCCCTCATATTGAAGGGAGTCTAGGGTTCACTGAAACATTTACGTACACACACCGTCACATTATAGAACAATATTTCGTATACTCAAAATAATTTAATACCTCCTTCAAGCTGGAGCATAGATGTCCATCATGTTCAGCTTGAAGCCACATCTAGTGAATAAGGACCGAGTGAGCGGTTTGGTGAAGATGTCAGCTGTTTGGTCCTTTGAAGTGTCTGACTCTGTCTTTATGTTTCCTTGATGAATCATATCCCTTGTAATGACAATCTACCTCCACATGTTTGGTACACTCATGAAAGGCAGGATTGTTTGCAATGAACATTGCCACAGTATTGTCACACCGCATGACCATAAGACTTGGATCCATAGTTTTAAAAACGGTGGCTCGAGGCGCAAAGGCATGCACCTCGAGGCGAGGTGTGCCGAAATTGCCCCAAGGCGCACACCTCAGGTCCATGGGTCGAGGCGTACGCCTTGATCTAGCTTGCGGCGTTCGATGCGCGGGGCGGTCAAGGCAAGGCGGAGGCGTAAGCCTCGAGATGGAGGTTTTTTTTACTTTTTTGATTATTTACTTTGCGCTCGACCCTATTTTTACCTAAGCATTATTTTTTTATTTTGTGTCTGTGTTTACATGTTAAACCTTGAATAGTTGCATATTTCTATATATGATCCATGAAAAAAAAAGAAAAAATCGTCTGAAACGAAAGAAGATCATGATCTTGTATACATAATGTTCAATTTATCATACATCTACACATACTAGTTCTATTGCCCATAGATTTGAGTTTGAATTGTAATAAAT
Organism: Ottelia alismoides; assembly: GCA_037367405.1. Classification (NCBI taxonomy): domain Eukaryota; kingdom Viridiplantae; phylum Streptophyta; class Magnoliopsida; order Alismatales; family Hydrocharitaceae; genus Ottelia; species Ottelia alismoides. The sequence continues at coordinate 744,565 of JAZKJV010009307.1, forward strand.
ATTTTATATTAGTTCAAGTTTGCAACTTAATGTTGTTATTTGGTTGTATGAGTTGTAAATCTTAGAATAGTTATCACATATATGAAGAAGCAATGTTGAAAAATAAAACATGAAGTAAAATGATTATTACATTTTATTGTGAATAGTTGGCTTACTATTAGTTTTTTTGAACTTCAATGCCTTCATCGCTTATGCATTGTATCTTTTAATAGTTTTAAATTATTCTTGAATGTGTTTTTGGCAATGCTTAACGATATTATATACTTTTTCAATGTATTTTGCTTTAATATTTTTTTCCCAAAAATCGAGGCTTAAGTCTCGACCGCCTCGAGGCATACGCCTCGCCTCAATTTTAGAGAAAATGCCTCGGACCGCCTCACGCTTTTTTAAACCTTGCTTGGATCTAGTAAGTGTAAATCTTTGAGAACATATTTGATGTACATTGGTTCAGTGGTGGCTTAGACCGTTGCTCGATATTCAAACTCCACTAGATCTAGCGACAACTGCTTGCTTCTTGCTTCTCCATGCGACGAGATTACCACCAAGATAGGTGCAGTAACCGGTAGTAGATTTTTTATCATTGAGGGACCCTACATAATCAACATCTAAATTGGCCACAATATCAAGTTTCTTTCTACAGATGAATAGCATGCCTTTCCCTGGAGAAGATTTCAAGTATCTCAAGATTATAAAAAAAGCATCCCAATGTACTTTGTTAGAAAATAAATATACAGAAGCGAACTTTTCTCAATGGTTACAGGAGGTCTTGGGCTCCTTATATAGCCTCCACAGAGCCTCCAAGTCCCACCACTGGTAGATGTGAGACTAAATATGTGGATGGGGTAAATGGATCTCTCCAGGATCCATTTACCCTCCTACAACTCATATGGCGCACAACCAAATACTCCAACACTCCCCCTCAAGCTGGAGCATGCAATGCTCAGCTTGGATAAATAGAAAGAAACTCAACTCACGCTACAGGACACTACGGACAATATCAACTCAACGCGCACAACTGTCGGCTGCTGTCGAGGACGTTGCTTCTCATGCCGTGCAAGTGAGGAGGATGAATGGGCTGGAGTGTGAGTCTGCTGAATCTCCTCATCGGGGAGCATGTGCTCTGAACTGCGCCTATCAGAGTCACTGCAACTGAAAATGAGTCTCCTCGTCAGAGTACTCCGGCCCTCCACAATGTGGACAACTGCACATCTCTAAAAAGGGCCGAACTGAAAAGGCCGTGGAAGTGCAATCCTCATCGGAGTCCACAATCGCTGGAGAATGGAGTCTGAAAGAAGTCTCCTCGTCGGAGAACTGGGTCTCTCCCATCTGGCAAAGAGAATGGTATCCTATTCTGGAGTACCTATGATACCACATGAAAACCCTTGTCTATAGGGCATAGGGAATGATCCTCTACTATGGAGTTCGTATGGCTCACATGAAACCTCTGGCTGACAAAACAAGAAAAGATGGGGACCTCAACAGAAGATGGCAAACACGTGCTCATCTGAAAGAAGACCGCATCCATATGCGTGTCTGAAACTGACTTGGAAACCATGATTGTCGAGTCTAAAACCATATTGTAGAGTCTGGAAAATCTGACTGGCCTGGAATCTGGAGATCTGACATTTTGAATATCTGAGTAGACTTGGGACTCTACATAACACTCCCCCTTTTCCCATACTGGTTGGAAAATCAACATCAACCAAGTTGGGAGAAGACAATAAAGATGGGGAGAAATATGAACATTCACATAAATTTCATGCAGCTTTTTCTTCAATTTTTTAAGCCGTCCAAATACTTTTTTTAAGACGTTAATTTTTTTACGGTTTTCCTCCTTTTTTTGATTTTTTAAACTGCGTACGTCTTTTCTTCTCTCTTTTTTTAGTACGCGCCCCTTTTTTTTCAACACAAACCTCCTCTCCCCTTTTTTTCCCTCTTTTTTTGCGTATTTTTTTACGTGACTCTCCTAAAAAAGTCACACATTCATTTAATGCTGGCCCCATATTTTCATATTTTACATCAACAAAAACCAAGGAATTTTCATGTATTCGTGCACTGGGATCCATGGGAATGGATGCTGGTTAGCCCCTAACATTCTTGTCTCCTATAAAAGGTCCAAACGTATTTCTTGCGAGTTTGATGTGCAAGAAATAACGGAGCTCTCCCAAGTCTTTGGTAACAAATGTTCCGCAAGATACCTTTTGATATCTGTTATGCCACTGGTATCATCCCCAGTTAGAATTATGTCATCAACGTATACTAACATAGCAACAATCCTTTTACTGTTTTCTTGATGAATAAAGAATGATCCGCTGTAGAGCGAACGAAGCCAACTTTGGAGACAATATTTGAGATCATATATTACTTTGTGGACTCTGCACGCCTTCTGATACTCCACATTGATCTCAAAACCAGGAGGTTATTGCATATAGACTTCTTCATTCAGATCTCCATATAGGAAGTCATTTTTCACATTCAGTTGGTAAAGTGGCTAGGAGAGTTGGACAACAGAAATGAGGATCCACATTGCAGGGAGACGAGTCACTGATGAAACAGTGTCAAGGTAATCCATACCATATGTTTGAGTATATCCCTTTGCGACTACTCGAGCCATATAACATTCCACCGAACCATCATGAAGATGTTTGGTGGTAAAAATCCACCTGCTCCGATTGCGAGGTTGTGGGGCATTTGGCTGGGGAGGAATGAGGCCGTCTTCGCGGGCCAGCGCTTTTACCGGGAAAATATTATTATCCTTGCTACGCGTCTTCTGGCAGACTGGTGTACTAGGTAGCCCTGGTCTGGTTCTTTTGTTTTTGGGGTGTTCGCCTTGCGCTACCCCGTTGGATCTTGGTTTTTGTTTTTTGTCTTGTTTTTTGTATATCTACTTTACGTTTCTTTTTAATATATTGGGGTGAACACCGCTGAGTGTCTCCCCCTTTTTGGAGCCTCAAAAAAAAATCCACCTACTTCCAACAACAGTTGCATCCCCTTGGAGATCAACCAATTACCACGTACTATTGGATCGGTGTTCGGAAATGCGGTCCATGCAGGCACATATGCGTATTCGGCCACTTGACCGAAGCGTATATGCCATATGCAACAATATAAGGTCAAAACGCATATGCGGTCCGAATATGTGGCATATGCGACCACATATCTGATAGGATTCATGTTAATCCATGACAAGTTGATGACACGTTAACTCGATTTTTTTTCCGAGCAACTCTTATATCATCGTTTACATTTATGCATCTTTTCATTATTCTCGTATAAGTTGCATTTGAGAATATAATCTCGGGTATTTTTTCTCCTATCCATTTTCCCATTGTTTTCAACATTTTTAATGAACTGTTTACTACTTTTTGAATTTTCTATCGAATGGAATTCATTCTAATTCTTCAATAGTTGACTAATAGTTCGTCATTTTACATTTTTGTGCTTTTAATACATTTTATATGCAAATATAATTTCCCATATATTTTGTGTAAAAAAGTTTTATCCCTTGGAGATACATATATGTGTATAATTTTGGGTGTATGATCTGTATACCTATGTATTCTTTAGCTTTTGTTATCTATATAATCTATATATATATATATTAAAGGTTTTCTTATAGAATTCATGTGTTCCATGTTGAATCCAAATTTGTATATGTATATATGTACATTAAATTCAAAATACACACTAAAAAATAATAAATTTACAATACCATGCTTATATATCTTATTAATTATATTATCTTATTTGAAATTTTTGATTTTGGATTTTATTAGATCAACATTTTTTTATAGAATCACAATTTATTGTTGTATTTTATAATATTTTAAATTAAAATATTATAAACTGCATATACCTCCTTATACTCCTTCGCATATCCGCTTACTCGCTTTAGACCGCATGACCGAACGAATACCGCATACCGCATTTCTGAACGCTGCATTGGACAGAAGGGTCATCATTTCTTCATTCATAGCGGCGTTCCATTTTGGAACTAATAATGGCTCTTGATAAGTGGAAGGAATGCTAATAATCAAAAGACGCGCCAGAAAGGTCTTGTACTACTCAGATAACCTCTGTGTGGACACGTGGTTGGAGATAGGATGTAGCGTACATGTATGTTTTCCTTTTCAAAGAGCTATGAGCATAATGATCTTGGAATTCGTGAATTTCCTTCACAACAACATGCTTGTTTGTATTAGTAATATCCTCAAATTCAATAACATCAGTGTTCTTATCTTGACATACATCAGGATTAGGAGTTGGTGTGATAAGAGGGGTGTTATCCGACGAGTATACACCAATGGAAATTTTTGACTCTCATCGATGGGAGTGTCCTGAGTTGGAGATTTGTTGTGAGGAGATGGCATATGTAGACTGGTCACCTCTATATCATCATAAGACAACCCTAGAACTAGAGATAGAATGGTACAATATAGTCTCAAAGGTCACATCCGCACTAGCATGGAACCGACGATGTATCGGATCATAACATCGTTTACCTTTTTGGGTTCTTGAATAACCGACAAAGACACATTTCGTAGCATGGGGAGAGAGCTTGTCTCGACCCGGAGAATGAATGTGGATAAAAATGGATACCCAAAGATTTTAGGTGAAACATGGAATATTTTCTTTTCAGGGAAGTGAAGAGAATATAGAGCTTGCTCTTCCAATATGGTGGAGGGCATACAGTTTATTAGATATGTGGCTGTGAGGATAACATCACCTTAAAAACTGAAAGGAGCGACAATTTGAGCTCATAAGATGCGGGTGGAATATTTTCTTTTCAGGGAAGTGAAGAGAATATAGAGCTTGCTCTTCCAATATGGTGGAGGGCATACAGTTTATTAGATATGTGGCTGTGAGGATAACATCACCTTAAAAACTGAAAGGAGCGACAATTTGAGCTAATAAGATGCGGGCCACATCAAGGATATATCGATGCTTTCTTTCAACCACACCATTCTGTTGAGAAGTATATGGGAAAGATGTTTGGTCGATGATCCATGCTCAAGCAAAAAGGATCAAAGATATTGATTGCAGAAGTCAAGAGCATTATCCATACAAATAGTCTTGACATGAAAAGCAAAAACATTTTTCGTTTTCATAACATTACCGACATCATATTTTGATTTCAAAAGAAAGACCCGTGACATGCGGAAAAGTCGTCAACAACAACCGGATAAAATCGATGTCCCGAATGATCTAGGACCAACTAGGCCCCCATACATCAAAATGTACGCGATCAAACACATACTTGCTAACACGACCATGACGACTTGGAAATGAATGCCTATGATGCTTTCCAAGTTGACAAGCTTCACATTGGAGTGATGCGGAGACCTAAATTTGGGGAAGAAGTCTTCTTAGTTTTGGTAAAGGTAGATGACCAAAATGTAAGTGCCAAGTGTAGGCGGACTCCCCAGTAGATGTAGAAACATGCCCTGCAAAAGGAGATTGTGTCAAGTGGTACACACCCCCTTCTTCACGACCACACCCAATCACTTGATATGTCAGCATATCCTGAACAACAAGAGACACCAGATCAAAAATGTATCGACAATCAAGTTCCTTGGTAATTCTGGATAACTATAATAGACTCATATGAAATTCAAGAGCTAGAAGAACATTATCCAGTCGAATATTTGGAGCCACTTGGACGTCCCCTTGTCCTGCAATAGGGGATAATATACCGTCTGCCACCACAATGGTGCTTCCTGTGCAACCTATCGAAGTGTGGCAAACTGATTCTTGTTGCCACTAATGTGTCTTGAAGCTCCCGGGTCTAATAACCAAAAACCACTCAGAAGAAATAGATGAACCCCTACAGACATAATATAATGTAGATATACGTGAGGGATTAGCTAATGCAACCATGTTAGTAGTAGTGCCCATGTCTTCTCCTGAAGAAGACGATTGCGCTACAATTCCATGCCGACTAAGACCTTGCATCAACTCTTCATATTCGGCTCTAGATATTCCTGACGAAGTATCATCTTACGCTGGATTGGCATGATGTGCCATTGGGGATCTTCCATGCTTCTCCTAACATCGGTCTTCAGTGTGGCCTACACAGAGGCTTCCATTGTCCGAACTCATGACCTCGCCCCCTTACACGAAAGAACGTCCCTCGGTCTCTTCCTGAAGGAGCTGCCATTGCCGATGTGGTCTCAACACGAGTCTCTGCTGGAGTAGATATAGACAAATGCTGCTGAAGGCCTCTTCCATAGATGGAATCTCAGAGGCAGTGATCGTTTAGGCTCTTGCAACTTCATAGATAGGATCCAACCCTCCAAGGAAGAGCCCAGCCATCAATTGAGACATGAAAGTAATTTGGGTTGGATAAGTACAGATAAACACGTAGGAATTCAACCTTTGGAACCCAGAATTCAATGTCGAATAGAACCGAGCAAGATATCGACCATTTTGTTTCAATTGGGACATATCAACACATGTCTGGAGAATTTTGGCACTTCTTCTCCTCGGAGTATGTCTTGCAGAGACCGTCCCACATATACTTCGCCATCTTGCAATGCATAATGTCATTTGCAATTTGTGGGATGCAACTAGTCATAATCCATGCTTTGACCATAGCATTACCCTTCCATGTCGCATTTGTTCTTGTTTTCTCAGTTAGTTCCTCCTCGGTGATGTGTTCTTTGTCACGTCCTTCTATGATATTCAGAAGAGAATGAGGCCATAGCGCATAGTTCGTACCATCCAACTTGGTAATGGTATCAAAAAAGGGTTCTTTATTTCCCTTCATGAGTAGAGGAATCCACTCCTAAAACATACTTCTCTATCTATATCTGACCAACTGATCAATTTCAACATATGCAACAGGAACAAAAAAAGATAAAAATCTAGACTATACGACCATGAATTCTTGGTCATGATATCTTCCTTGAGAATCAAAAGGAAAAAAACTGCAGATGGTGTCCAGAACAAAGATAATAAGTTAGCGGCTTCAACACAGAGAGAGAATATGCAAACCGAGGTCATCGCAGGTCTGGACAACCACTGTTATGGCTCTTCGAGGTTCAACAAGGAGTACCGGTGGTCGGCGAAGGCAAAGACTTACTGGAGATCATTCTGGAGGTGAATGACAACAAACTCATTGGGTGATAATGCACCAGATGGGCATGCGAAGGTTCTATATCTTGCGTTGGCAGCACCGGTGGCGGTCACGTGGTGGTTTAAGGCGCTGGAGAGCGTTGGAGTGGCGATGATGGGGCGATGGAGGCAGTGGGGATTGCTGGAGTGGGGGCGTTCGTGAAGAAGAAAACACGGGCCCCTTGGAGAGAGAGGAAGCCCCCCTCTAGGGCTCTCATACAATCTTCAACAACAACAACAGAGCCTTTTCTCACATTAAATAGGGTCGGCTACATGGATTCTTTGCCTCCATTCAGATCTATCTTGGGTCATTCTTAGGCTTAGATCCAAAAAACTAAGACCCCTTCGTATAGTCTCGTTCCAACACTTCTTAGGCCTTCCTTTCCCTCTTTTAGCCGGCGCAACATTCCAAAACTCGTATAATCTCACCGATGCATCAGCTGGCCTCCTTTGCAAATGGCCAAACCACCTTAAGCAATTTTCTCGCATTTATACTTGATCGGAGCTATACCAACTTTCCATCTGATGACATCATTTCGAATCCGATCTTTACATGCGTGTCCACACATCTACCTTAGCATTTTCATTTCTGCTACTGCCATTGTCTGCACATGTCTATGGTTCACAGGCCAACATTCAGATCCATAGAGCATAACAGGCCTCACAACTGCTTTGTATAATTTTCCTTTGATTTTCAAATGAATTTTCTTATTATCACAGAGAATAGTAGAGGCTCCTCTCCACTTTAGCCTACCTGCATTTATTCTATTTGTAGCATCTCCATTAATTTCCCATCATGTTGCAAAATAGATACCAAGTATCTAAAAGAATCTCTCTTCTGAATGTTTTCATCACCAATTTTAACTCCGATTCCTTCACCACTGCTTCCATCAAAAGTACACTCCATATATTCAGTCTTCACCCTACTTATACGAATCCTTTAGTCTCCAATGCATGTCTCCAGATCTCAAGCTTCTCATTTACTCTATTTCTAGTCTCATCAATCAATACAATATCATTAGCGAATAACAAACACCAAGGTATCTCATCCTGAGTGTGACTTATCAACTCGTCCATAATCAAAGTAAAAAGGAATGGACTCAAAGTTGAACCTTAATGCAGACTAATTTGATGTCAAAATATCCAGTCTTCCCAGACTGTATCCTTACACAAGATGAAGCCCTATCATACATATCTTTTATGATGTTAATATGTAGGACATGTACTTATCTCTTCTCCAAATTCTCCACAATATCTCCCATGGGACGGAATCATAAGCCTTCTCTAAATTAATAAAAATCATATGGAGGTTCTTCCTTTTAGCTCTGAAATCTTCATTGTTCTCTTCAACAAGTGGATGGCTTCCATAGTTGAGCGACCTCACATGAATCCGAATTGGTTTTCTTCCACTTTGGAAACTTGCCTCAACCTTCTTTTGATCACATGTTCCCAAATTTTCGTAGTATGACTCATCAGCTTGATACCTCTGTACTTTGAACAATTTTGAATGTTTCCTTTGTTCTTATAAAGAGCCACCATGATGGTTCTCCTTCATTCTTCAGGTATTTTCTTTCTTAGTCAAATGACATTGAATAAATTTGTAAGCTAAGTCAAATCACACTCACCTAAAACTCTCCAAACTAATATAGGAATGTTATTAGGTCCTACACCTTTCTCATGTCTCATAACCTTCAAAGCCTTCTCTATTTCCTTCCTTTGTATTCGTTTGTAGCTTGATTCAAGTAACTTTCACTACTAGCTAGATTTCCCAAACTGATCTCCCTATTTCCCAATGAAAAGCTTATGGAAGTATTGCTTCTATCTAGCCTCTATATCTTTCTGAGAAACTAGCACATGACCTTCCTCATGCTTAATGCATCTCACTTGAGAAAGATCTTTGGTCTTTCTTTCTCTTGCTTTGGCCAACCTGAAAATATCCTTCCGACCCTCCTTATAGTTGAGATTTTTGTACAAAACTTCATAAGCTTTTGACTTAGCTTCTCTTACTGCCTTCTTTGCTTCCTTCTTCGCTATTTTGTATTTTGTGACAGTTTCATCTGTCCTATCCTTAGACAACTTTAAAGCAATCTTTTTAATTTTGATCTTCTCTTGCACCCCATCACTCCACCATCAAGACTCCTTTTGGCCTGAAGCTCCTCCCTTTGACCCGCGTAGCATCTCTTTGGCTACCCTTCGGATACAAGATGCTACCACCTCCCATATCTCATTTGCACTTCCGTTACAATCCCGAGATACGTCTTCTAAAACCTTCTCCATGAAGCTTGATTGCTTCAATTTAAGATTCCACCATCTAGTTCTAATGATCTTGGAAATTCTCATTTTCTTTAGTAGCCCTTTTATTTGCACATACATGACTAATAAGCGATGTTGGGTGGTCAGACTCTCTCTTGGGTACTTTGCAATATTTGCAACACAACCGATCTCTTCTTCTCAACGTAAAGTAATCTATCTATGTCCTAGTCGAGCCGCTCTTATAAGTAATTAAATGCTCCTCCCTCTTCTTGAAGATGATATTTGCATTGAAAAGAGCATAAGCTGGTATAAAATCCAGAATGAATTTTCCCTCTTCATTTCTATCCTCGAAGCCATATCCTCCATGAACACTAGCATACCCTGAAGCATCCTTTCCGATATGTCCATTAAAATCTCCACCTAGGCAAATCATCTCTCTTTGTGGGATTCCTTGCATAATCTTATCCAAATCCTCCCAAAAAGCTTGTTTATTCCTATCATCTAAACCAATTTGCGGTGCATAAACTGAGATGATATTCAGAATTTCTTCTTCGACCACCACTTTTAGGAAAATAACCTGATCCCCAGATCTTTGCACCTCAACCACACAATCCTTCAAATCCTTATGAATAACCACTCCAATACTATTTCTGCACTTATCTTTACCTAAATACCAAAGTTTAAACCACTATTCTCGATCTTCCTTGCTTTCTCTCCGACCTATTTTGTCTCTTGTAGACATAATATATGAATCTTCTTTCTTTCCATCATATCAACTATCTTCATCAATTCGTCATTCAAAGTGCTAATATTCCAACTACCTATCTGCAACTTCCTTTGCAACCTCTTTTGGACTAACTTCTTTGCTCGCATGCGTCCATCATGCGAGAACCCTTGCAAATTTTGGACTGCATCCGAGTGGCGATGCATCATAACTAGCTTATTTATTCGCACGTGTTCCTCATGCGATTACCCTTGCAAATTTTAAGCTACATCCGGGCAACGATGTATCGACCCTTGCCAACTTCTCATTGCATTCTGGCGATGCAACACGTCGCAAGTAGGGAGCACCCCAACAAAATCTAGATGTTTGCTTAAATCCATGTTTAAAAGATCCGAACGGGTTTGAGATAAATTCCTAAATAGTGTCCTTAAAAGGACACTATTTAGGAATTTATCCTAAAAGTTTCGAGTCAAATTCCTAAACAGTGTTCTTACTCTCCTGTGCTGGCTGTCAGCTACCCAACGTGCAACCCTCTTCAATTTACCGGGGTTTGGGATTGGCCATGGCTGAGTTGTCTCTTCTCATTGAATAGGTCTCCATTATATAGAAGGGAGTCTAGGGTTTGCTAAATCATTTACATATACACCCTCACATTACAGAATAATATTTCGTATACTCAAAATACTTTAATAAAGGAGGTGCTGAAAAAGGCACCTTGTGTATCATCTAATTGAGCATTGATTATCACAAGAAGGCTTTAATCGGATCCAAGAAAGGCACACTTGTTGTCCTTCGGAGAGGTTTAAATCTATTTTCTCAAAAAATAAGAAAATAGTATACCATTACATCCTCCCTTTTAATAATTATAAAACAATTCAAATCTAGTTGTTCTCTCAAATTCATAAAGTTACATCATAACGAACCCTCCCAACAACTGCCACTCTATCCATACAACTTTTAAACCATATAGCTATATGCAATACCCTCCTTCGCCTAAATCATGGCTACCCCATTAGGGAGTTGCCCCCATTCCATGAGGGGTAGTAAATATGCTGACTATGTAAGGCTATTTATGGTGTAATATAGAGTCCACAAGCATGATTCGTCAGACTTACTTCTAAGTTCTGCCCTTTTGGTTTCCAAAAGACTGTGCCTGAATATTTGGTGTACATTAAAAGAAGGCCAGTTACTGTGATACTTGCCGTATATGATATGCCATGTCTATCACTGGTGATGACATTGCATACATTCTTGAGACCAAGGCCTTCCTCCAAAAGGTATTTGTCACTAATGACCATAGCCATCTACAATACTTCGTATGTATTGAGATGATACACATGACACTGTGATTACATTTGTCACAGAGGAAGTACCGTTTGGATATTCTTGCGGAAGGTGGTGTACTTGGATGCAAACCATTATCTATCCGGTTGAATCACAGCGACATGTTACTTGTAGATCTTATGTTTGAAGATACGATGCAATATAGAAGCCCAGTGGAAAAACTGGTATATTTCACAGTCACTAGGCCTGATATGCCTTATGTGAGTGGAACTAAGGCTGTCAGGTAAGTTCGAACTCATTGAGTTCAACTCGGGCTCAGCTCGTTAAGAGCTCGTGAGCCCAACTCGAAAGCATTACGAGCCCGAATTCGAGTTGGTTTTTTTGACTCGTCAGGTTATTGAGTCGAGCCTTAGGTGGGCGCTGTTCAACTTGGAAACTCGACTCGATAACTCATTACATAATGGGGCAATTAGGCAAAGGGCCCAGCACGACAACACGTGACATGAGTAATAAGGCAAACGACCCAACATGACCCTCTCGACTTCCACTTCGCGGGCCTCTCCCTCGACTCCCTCCTCTCCTCTCAAACCTGAACGCCTAAGTGCCTAACCCTAGAAATTAGGCAAAGGGCGACCACCGTCATCCCCGCAGGCTGCACCCCCCACTCCTCCCAACCCATCCGGCGATCACACTCCTCTCTGCAGCTCTGCTCCTCCGACCCTCGTGAGTCATGCGCTCAGATTTGCGGTGTCGATCGACTCGACCCGACGACCCCCTCCTTCAGGTTCGATCTACCATCCATCTCCCCTTCTTCTAACTTCCGAGTTATGATGGCCCCTCCTTAATGATGCTTGGATTGTGAAAGCTGATTGATAACAGATTACATTATAGATAATTTTTTTGTTCAACATCAAAGCCATACAAACTTCACAATCTGCAGAAGAGGATCTCAAATGTAAAAAGATTATTCTAAAACTTCACAGTATTGTGCATTGTTATATTCTTGTTTATACTATTTTTTGCATCATGTCTAGAATTATATTCTTGTATCACATTCTTAGTGATAATAGCTATGAAGGAACGAGATTGTACACTTAGAGTATAGTTGTAATTGTATAATGGTTTAATTCGTGGTTGTAATATTTGTAGGATTGATGGAGTTCTTCAACCATGAAATATTGTTCAACGCTTGGAGTATAGTCACCTTAATAAGCTCACGACTTGAGACGGTAATCCAGGGCTCAACCCTTATCGAACCCGAGTTTGAGCCTTAATTTTCTTATCAAGTTCGAGCCCGAGTTGAGGCCAACTCGGCTCATTGAGCTCGTTAGACACCCCTAAGTGGAACTAGTCAGTACATGGTGAAGCCTCACTACAACTATTGGCAGGAAGTTCTCTGAATTCTTCCATACTTGAAAGACTCTCCAGGAAAAGGTCTCTTCTACGGGGCTAATGATGATACTAATATCACTTCCTATCCTTTTCTATGGGGCTAGTTTTATCGAGTTAGGCAATCCACTACTGGTTTCATCATGTTTCTCAGTGGAAACCTTGTTACATGGTGAAGCATGGAGTAGACCATAGTCTTTAGATCAAGTGCGAAAGCATATTACAGAGCAATGTCTCAGGCTACATGCGATATTACAGAGCATGGCTCGTCTCCTTTATACATGATATAGGCTCCCTATTACATCCCCGGTTCCTCTCTATTGTTGACAAGAAGTCTGGTACACATATTGCCACCCATCTAATCTTCCATGAGGAGTCCAAAGCATGTTGAGGTGAATCGTCACTTTATTGGAGATGTTGTACGAAGAGGGAGGATCACTACTCTACACATTTCCACATAATTCCAACTTCCATAAATAGTTATCAAAGTACTTCCAAAGAAACATATATTATTGTTGACTTCCTAGTTGGACATGATCGATATATATATATGCTCCAACTTGAAGGGGAGTGTTGGCCTCATTAGGCAAATATAACTAGTGATGTGGTTTTTATATCTTATCTCCATTTTTTCTATTCTGTTTGCAATCCTTCTGGAACTATTATGTCTAATTGCTATGTATTGGGCACTAGTTCACACTCTATAATAAATCCTACCCCATGAACCGTTAGGTTCTCAACATTCTCCACAATATTAATATTATTTGAGCTCAAATGTATTATGTCATAAAAGAATGCTTGAAGCTCATTTCCTTTTCATTAACCTAGCACTAATTCAATGAGTAACATCTCCATCGATTCCTTCATCTCTTTAAAGATCGAACCTAAGTATTTAAGAGTGTTCTTTTGATTAAATGTATTCCACGGTTTATCTCTGTTACATCTTTAACTTTGTTGTCACGAAACATACATTTTATACTTTATCGTCGTTCTACTTAGTTTGAAACTCTTACACTCTAGAGTATCCCTCTTAAAACAACATAATTTGCAAACAACATGCACCTATCTAAAGGATGATGAATTGGGTTTGATCCTTTGCACAAACCGATATTGATATCAGTTGAAAATAAATAAGCGCGGAAGTGGAATAAGAAATCGAGCAAACATAAACAACTTAGGATTTTTCGTGTATCTCTATTTTCAGAGGAGCAGGATGAAACCATCGGAGAAGGCATAAAGGGTTGGTTCTTCTATTGAAATTTCTCAATGAGTACATGGGGTGTGGGGCTCGTTATATAGCTCCATAAACATACCGGATCCCATAAATATTAGATGCATGACTAAACATGAGTGTGGGTAAATTGGACATTGAGAGATCTAATCACCTTATATTACATACTCCAACACCCCCCTCAAGCTGGAGCTACGAAAGCTACAATTTGCAATAAAAGAAAATATACAATATTTCTTCACACGATACATTTGAGAGAGATAGGGATATAGACACACAACTCAGATAGGGATAGGGACACCCCATTTGAAGTAACCACTGCTGATAGAGGACCTCGCTCGAGGACACAACTGCGACGATCATGTCACCTGAAAAGAACATCAATCGTGCCTTTAGTATTCACTAGGTCAATCAGGTCATGCCTGAAGTAGAGTCGTTTTAAAGGAAGAAAGTCCAGTACGATGTAGTAGTCGAGGATAGAGACACCCCAACGAAGTAGTCGATGCTCGATGAAGACAACTGATAGCATTAATAATCTGTAGTATCAATCCGTCAGTTGTGGACAGGCAGTAGAAGTCTTGTAGACACCTCACGAAGAAGTATACATGTCTTATCTAACTTCTCCTTCTCCCATACTTGATAGAATAAGAGCATGGATCATCAAGTTGAGAGAATCCAAAACAAAAAATGCATTATATTTTTGTCGTGTGCTTTCCCTTTTTTGCATAAATCATTTTTTGTAGCCCTCTCTTTTCTCGTGGCTATTCTGCCTTTTTTTCGTATGACTTCTTTTTGTATGACCACATTTTTGTCTCAAAACCTCTCTTTCTTTTAAGTTCATCCTTTTTTTTTCCCGATTGAAAACCATCCTCAATATCCCTCTCTCTTTTGTTGGTCGGATGGGACTCTGTTCCCCCTTTTTTTCTTAAACATTGGCCTAAAAACTGTGGCCTCTTTTGATTTTTTTCTGGACACCGATGGTCTTTGAAATAGAAATACCATTGCTTCTTTTAAGGGGTATGGTCCATACGGAGTATTGAGGTTCCTCTCTACCTTGTATATGCCATTAGATTTCCCAAAAGGGGTACCCAACTTGCCACCGCCTCCTGCTTTAGATCTGAAGCGCATAACTTCACGCTGCCATTTGCCGACACACCTTCATGCTGCAACAGTAGGGAGCAACCGAACCTTACACCACCACCTTGTCCTGGAGGGGAACCACCTGCTTGTTGGACTTGGAGAAGAGCGCCACAATTGAGTGCGGAGGTGTGGCGTAGAGTGTTCACCATGGGTTCAATGCCACCGTGGCTGCTTCTCACGAGGTACGAGGTGGTTGCTTCTTCGCATGTGCACGAGAAGAGGGTCCCGTGCAGAGCTGCTGGGTATTGGAAGGTCATGTTCTCTTCTTCTTCTTCTTTGACTTTGCTCTTGCCGATTGGGAAACTCTCGATGCAGTCGCGAAGGTGGTGTGCTACGTGCATATGGTGATGTTAGAGGCGCGCTAGCCTTTAGGGTTTTGAAGATCGCAGGAGGGGAGATCACTTTTGGGTAGCACAATAACGGTACCTTCTCTTCTTCAAACTATGGTTCCTGTTGTTGGGAACCACCAACCAATAATTTGTGGGGCTGCTGGGAGAGAGGTGCAGCGCTGCCAAGAGCCTGGAGCTAAGCTTGCCTGCTTGGCTTGCAAAATTAGGGTTCCAATCAAGAACCCTAGATGCTCCCTCGAACAAAACTAGGACTGCCTTTCGTTGATCTCCAGAACTAGAACATATACAATTTTCTTTCTTCGGAATTTCCAGAACTTGAACATGATGAATAATAATCGAACACATTGAGCCTCCCAAAATCGACTCACTCTGATACCATGTTGAAAATAATTATGTGCAGAAGTGGAATCATCAATCAAGCTAACATAAATATCTTGGGATTTTACGTGGAACCCTACTTCGAGAGGAGCATGATGAAACTGCGGAGAGGTCCTCAAAGGATCGGATCTTTAATTAAAGTTTCTCAATGAGTATCAGGGATGTGAGGCTCCTTATATAGCCCCACAGATAGACCGAGTACCTCCAATTATCCTCTATTTCATACTCCAACAATATCAAAATGATTCGTTACTCTAGAGAGCGAGATGAAATCACGGGAGAATGCCTTAAAGGGCTTATGTATGCATTACACTTTTGTCATCTGATACAAGAGGTCTGGGGCTTCTTATATAGCTCTACGGAACCTCCAAGTCCCACCACTGGTACATATGGGACTAAACTCCCATCTTAAATGGTAATGACGCGTAACATAATATACTCTAACACTCCCCCTCAAGCTGGAGCATGCAATGCTCAGCTTGGACAAACAGAAAGAAATCTCAACTCATAATACAAGACACTACATACAATATCTACTAAATGCGCACAACTGTCGACTGCTGTCGAGGACGTTGCTTCTCATGCCATGCAGGTGAGGAGGAACACTGGGCTGAAATTTGAGTCAAACTGAATATCCTCGTCGGAGAGCATGTGCTTTGTACTGTGCCTTTCAGAGTCATTACAACTGAAAATGAGTCTCTTTGTCGGAGAACTCTGGCCCACCACAACATGTGGACAACTGCTCCATCTCTGAAAAGGCCGAATAAAGAACATCGCTAATTATCCATACGTAGATCTCTGAAGATGGGTCTCTTATATAGACCTCAAAATGGGTTCTCTCTCATAGGAATCTCGGAAGGATCTCGTACTGGAGTTCACGATCGCTTGAGAATGGAGTTTGAAAAATTCTCGTCGGAGAACGGGTCTCTCCCATACTAGCTCAGAGAATGGGATCTCTACTATGGAGTACCTATGAAATCACATGAAAACCCTAGCCCACATGGCATAGGGAATGAGATCTCTACTCTGGAGTCCCTATGGATCTCATGAAAACCCTAGCCGAAACACAAAAGCTGGGGACCACTGAAAATGTTATGGTAAACATGTGCACATCAAACATAAGACCAAAAACATATGCGTCTGAACTGAAGACTCGGAATCTGATCGTCGAGTTTGAACATATGTTCTGGCTGGTCTAGTATCTGACATCTGAATCTGGAATAGACATGTGACTCAACATTACTCCTCCTTTCTCCCATACTTGTCGGAAAATAGTAACCTCAACAAAGTTGGGAGAAGATAACAAAGATGGGGAAACATAACATCACATAAGCCGACTCAATCATTTTTTTTCCATCTTTTTTTTAATCATCATTTTAAGGGTTTTTATCAGTTGTGCCCTCAGTTATACTCCTTCCTTTTTGGAAATATCAGTTACTTATTGCTGTTCTATCACTTGTGTCCCTCCGTTACTTTGGCCGTTAATAAGTTGAACTTAACCATGATTTTTTCAAACCATGATTTGGGTATGAGGGGTAATATTGGAAATACTCGTCTTCACCACCACCGCCGTCCATCTCCTCCGACCACCACCTCCTCCATCTTCTTCTCCATCATTCACCATCAACATCAGCATGCCGACGATGAGATCGACCGTCTCCTCCTTCATCCGCTTCCTCTCCATGTTCGTAACAACTGCACCAGAGGGGAGGAGCTCGACGGATTGGGTAGGAGGGGCGTGATGGGGAGGAGAGGCAGAGGAGGAGGACAGAAGAGGTGGGGGATGCATGGGGGCGATGAGGGCAGGTGGGAGAAGTTCGAGATTGATAGGAGAAGAGAATGATTTGCATTAGACGTACCCGAGGGCTTTCTTATATAGGAGAATAGCCCTTGGGTTAATTACATACTCAGAGAAACAGAAATTACATAAAAGAAACAAAACACTATATTTATCTTAACACTCCCCCTCAAGCTGGAGCATATATATCTATCATGCTCAGCTTGGAACAACACTTCTGAAAAGGACTTCGAGATAGAGCCTTGGTGAAGATGTCTGCTATCTGATCTCCTGTAGCCACATGCGATGTAGATATGAGTCCTTTTTGTATCAAATCTCGAGTGTAATGGCAGTCCACCTCGATATCCTTTGTACGTTCATGGAATGCAGGATTATTCGCAATGAATAATGCAGCTTGATTATCACATAAGAGTTATGTTAGAGTAATTTTATCATTTAGTATTTGTTTGTCCTCTTTATGTAAATTACCCATAGAGCTTTTCTCCTATATAAGAGAGCTCTAGGGTTAATGGAATTTCATCTCATTCATTCCCTTCAACATGGTATCAGAGCCACGGTCCTAGGCCGGAGTTCTTGAACCCTAACCCTACCCCACCCGCCGCCCTTCTCTCTCTCCTTCTTTCTCGAGATTGGCGCAACCCCCGTGCGCCTGCGCCATCGCGCGAGTCCTCTGCGCCCTGTGCGCCTTGTGCGCCCTGTGCGCCATCGCGCGAGTCCTCTGCGCCTCCGTGCCCTGTGCCCATCGCCATCGCCATCGCCATTACGCGAGCCCAGTGCGCCACCTCCTCTCGCCTGGCGATCATCTGAGCCATTACGCGAGTCGCTCCCTCTGAAATCTCGCCTGGCGATCATCTTCTCTCTCTCGAGTCGCTCGTTCATCTGAAATCTCGCCTGGCGACTCCTCTCGCCATCGCGTGTAGCGCCTATCGCCGGTAGCCTGCAATCGCATCTGAAGCCTCTCGCCTGTAGCGAGCATCTGAACCCTAGAGAACCCGCGATACTCCTTCTGGCGCATACTCCTTTCTAGGCGATACTCCTTCTGGCGCGATAACACTCTTGGCGATACTCCTTCTGGCGCGATAACCCTCTTGGCGCAAGGGTCCAGTACTGCGCCATCTAGGCTCTCGCTGTGCTGAGCCATCTCACGCATGTCCAGTTCGCTGTGCTGAGCCATCTCGCCTGTCCTGTGCATGTGCTGAGTCCCTTGCTGTGCGCCTCCTGTCACGATGTCCTGTGCGGTCATATAACCGCGTGCCTTCCTGCGCACAGAACATGTGCAAGTCCAGTGCCTGTAGCGTGCCTACCTTTGCACGCAAGCCATGTGAGTATGCACTATATGCCCTAGCCATGCTTCCTTGAATGATCATTTTCTGTACGCGTGACCGCTGGTTTGAGTCTATGTACAAATAGACCGTGTCTTCCGATTTTTGTAACCCCAGTTACAGGTTACTGTTGTCGTCATGTCAGACAACAAGGTAGACTTTCCATCTGTGGGTGCCTTCAAAGGTGCCGCATCCATTGTCTTTACTACGTGTTACAAGGCGGATCTATCAGAATGGATCATGGATTCAGGTGCATCACACCACCTCTGTGGTGACAGAGGTCAGTTTAGTGTCTTTCATCCTGCTCAATCTGAACGATCGGTGGTGATAGCTGATGGTACATATTCCCCTATTACTGGTCAGGGGGAGGTACAGTTGACTCCTACCCTGAGACTGTCCAATGTTCTCTATGCACCGAAGTTCTCGATGAATTTGCTGTCTATTAGTCAACTCACCAAAGATTTACATTGCCGTGCTATATTTGACCCATCTACTCTTGTGTTTCAGGACATATTAACGGGCAGAGTGATTGGGACTGGTCATGAGCAAGGGGGTCTTTATAGACTGGTGCAATCTCCTTGTGCTGGTATCTCTTCTATGAGAGCTGGATCGGTGTCACCCTACACTTGGCATCTTCGATTTGGCCATCTTCCGTTGCAAAAGATGGTTCATATTCTTCCACAGATTTCTCCCAAGTCTAATTTTCAGTGTGAGGCATGCCAACTTGGCAAACATCACAGGTCGTCTTTTCCGAGTCGTATAGGTCCAAGTCATCATGGTCTATTTGAGCTGCTACATTTTGATATTTGGGGTCCCAGTCGTGTCCCTGATCTTCAAGGACACAGGTTTTACCTTGTTGCTGTCGATGATTTCTCTAGACTTTCGTGGGTCTTTCTTCTTAAAAATAAATCTGATGCTGGTCATTTCATTCAGTCTTTTCTTATTGAAATAAAAAATATTTTCTCTGCTAAAGTGAAGTACATACGGTCTGACAATGCTCTAGAGTTGTGCAGTACCCAATTGTCCAAATTTCTTATGTCTCATGGGATTGTGCATCAGACGTCGTGTGCTTATACCTCCCAACAAAATGGGGTGGCTGAACGGAAGCATCGTCATTTATTGGATATGACCAGAACCCTTTTGATTCAGAGCCGTGCCCCTCACTCCTATTGGGGGGATGCGGTTCTCACTGCCTGTTATCTTCTTAATCGTATGCCTTCGACAGTGTTAGGGGAGAAGATTCCTTTCTTGACTGCGTTTCCCGAGAAGGATCTTTTCTCCCTAACACCGCGTGTCTTTGGGTCTGTTGCATTTGTTCATTGTTTTTCTCCTGGTCTTGACAAGCTCTCTCCCAGAGCTGTCAAATGTGTTTTTGTGGGTTATTCCAAAACCCAGAAGGGATATCGGTGTTTCGATCCAGTTAAACGCATATACTACGTCAGTGCAGATGTCACCTTTTTTGAGTCCATTATGTATTTTTCTCCTACAGGTGATAGACTCACTCACTCAGAGGAAGGAGATGACATCTATGTGCCGCCTCCACCTCCATTTGTTCCATGCTCTAATCTACCACCACAGTCTTCTCCACCACCACCACAATCTTCTCCACCACCACCACAGTCTTCTCCACCACCACCACCACCACCACCGCCACCACCAGCTATTGTTCATTATCCTCAAGTCTATCAGCGACGGCCCTCTGCTCATGTGCCTCCTCCATCATCCAGCACGCCCGAGGTATGTACTGATCATTTGAGTTCTACTGATGGTACAGGTGATTTGAATGCGCAGATGGATGTACAGGGTACTGATGTACAGGGTACTGATGATACTGTCACTCCTCCAGTTGATGACCTACATATACCTATTGCTCATAGACGGCAGAAGCGTGCTCGGACAATGAATCCCAAATATGGGATGGATTTTTGCTCTCAGGCGTCGTTGGAGCGTTTGTCCCCGGACTTTCGTCAGTTTGTTGTTGGGTTATCGGCAGTACACATCCCACGGTCTTATCAGGAGGCCCTACAGAGCAGCCCGTGGCGTTTAGCTATGGAAGAGGAAATGGCGGCGTTGCAGTCACGTGGTACGTGGAGTGTTGTGCATCCTCCACCAGGTGCGTCCATTGTCGGAAGCAAATGGGTCTTTACTGTTAAGCATCGGGCAGATGGTACGGTTGATAGATACAAAGCCAGGTTGGTTGCTCGTGGGTTCACCCAGACATATGGGGTGGACTATCAGGAGACATTTTCTCCAGTAGCCCGTCATTCTACCTTACGGATTCTCATTGCAGTTGCTGTTGTCCGCGACTGGCCCCTATTTCAGCTTGATGTCACGAATGCCTTCTTATATGGGGACTTGCAGGAGGAGGTCTATATGCAGCAGCCGCCAGGGTTTGCTGCTGAGGGGGAGTCCAGTATGGTGTGCCGTCTTAACAAGGCCATATATGGCCTGAAGCAGAGTCCACGGGCTTGGTTTCAGAAACTCTCGGAGTTGATTGAACAGAAGGGTTTCGTCAGATCTACAGCAAATCATACTCTCTTTGTAAAGAGAGACCAGCGAGGTACTGTGATCATCTTAGTGTATGTTGATGATATTGTTATTACAGGCAGCAATGAGCAGGGTATTCAAGCAGCCAAGGAGTTTCTTGGCGAGCAGTTCGTTATGAAGGATTTGGGTACACTTCGCTACTTTTTGGGGCTGGAGTTTGCACGAAACAGGCAAGGTATGGTAATGACACAAAAGAAGTATGTTACGGATCTCTTATCTGAGACAGGTATGGCAGGATGTAGACCAGCTGCTACTCCTATGGATTCTAATGTCAAACTTTATGATGATGACTCTGAGGAGGTAGACAAGAGACGATATAGAGAGCTAGTGGGAAAGCTCTTGTATGTCACTATTACCCGATCGGATATAGCTTTTGCGGTTAATAGGGTAAGCCAATTCATGGAGCAACCCAGGCAGGCTCACATGAATGCTGTTTTTATGATCTTGAGATATCTGAAGTCCTCTCCAGGCACTGGTCTTCTGTTTAGAAGAGATACCTCGATATCGGTCACAGGTTATGCTGATGCAGACTATGCTGGGTGTCCTAATGATAGAAAGTCAACTTCAGGCTTTATTGTATTTGTTGGCAGCTCACCAGTTGCTTGGAAGAGTAAGAAGCAAACTGTAGTGGCTAGATCTAGTGCAGAGTCAGAATATAGGGCAATGGCCCAAGGTAGTGCTGAGATGATGTGGGTTAAATCAGTTTTAACTGATTTAACTATTGATGCTCCTCTTCCCATACATATGAAATGTGATAATCAAGCAGCTCTGTTCATAGCCAATAATCCAGCCTTCCATGAGAGGACGAAGCATATCGAAGTGGATTGCCATTATACACGGGACTTAATTCAAAAGGGGCTTATTTCAACTTCTCATGTATCATCAGGAGAGCAGGTTGCAGACATGTTCACCAAGGCCCTTGCTAGGGGTCCATTTCATCTTTGTTGTTCCAAGCTGAGCATGTTGGATATATATGCTCCAGCTTGAGGGGGAGTGTTAGAGTAATTTTATCATTTAGTATTTGTTTGTCCTCTTTATGTAAATTACCCATAGAGCTTTTCTCCTATATAAGAGAGCTCTAGGGTTAATGGAATTTCATCTCATTCATTCCCTTCAACAAGTTACATAGGAAGAGGAACTTCTATGGTAAGTCCAGTTAACACCGATCTAACCCACATCATCTCTGCACTCCCTTGGGCCATGGCTCTGTACTCGGATTCTGCACTTGATCTAGCGACCACCGTCTGCTTTTTGCTTTTCCATGAGACAAGTGAGTGTCCAACAAACACTGTAAACCCTGAAGTAGACTTTCTGTCTGTGGGACATCCTGCATAGTCAGCGTCTGCACACGCTATTACCTCCAAGGAAACATCCCTCCTGAATAAGAGTCCCGAACCATGTGAGTTCTTCAGATATCTCAACATTATAAAGATAGCATCCATATGTGCCTTTCTGGGCTGCTCCATGAATTGGCTGACCTTGCTTACTGCAAACATAATATCTGGCCTGGTGATAATGACGTATTGATGAACGCAAAATCTGCCTCCTTAATAATGATGAGTTGTAGTATAGGAGGCGAATTTCGGTCGATCAAAATACCACAATCTCTGAATGTTGTGGAATATTTTTACTTGGTAAGTCTACCAAGGTCGAACATAGGGAACGGTGATTCTTAGTTGCGTGGTCTTAAATTAAATTAAATAACTAACTAATGCTTGATTAATTTCTGTGTTGAGAAAATATACAATGCAATGATGAAAATGCTATGCAAAGAAAATAAACAAAAATGATTATGCCCAGGATCTGTGATTTGAAACGTGTTAAATCCTCCAATAATATGATCAATAATTTCACCAAATTAATCACAAATCAAAATGGATCTCACTCAATGCTTCAGATTTATAAATTGATACTCAGAATAATTTGAAGCAAGATATCCAGCCTCCAAATGTCTCTGATTGTATTCCTCAAATAGTCGACAATAATCTTAGAGGAGTAAACGTAAGTTAATCTCCTGTAAATATTTTACTAAATAATTAACAATGATTACAAAGATTTACTCAGAGTAAAATCTTTATCCGAATTCCTGCAAAAAATATCATTAATTCCTCAAGCACGAATACGTCAAAAGTAGCCTGCAAGAGTCGACTGAGATCCTCAAATAATAATTATCAATAAGCAACCTCAGATCTGTCCACAAATTATGTCAAGTGATAGAGCATGAAAAGAGCTTCAAAATGACATATTATTTGCAAAAAACGGAGTTCGTATGAGGAAGATATGCTAAAATGAAATTACATGGACTAAACTGTAAATAAAATAAAGTTTTTCTTGCAAAGAGGTCCCTGGAGGGGTTTATCTGTAATATAGCAAAGTCGGAGGGACCTTTCTTCAATTTACCCCAGGCGGGGGTATATCTGAAATTTTCAGGAACTTCCGGGGTCTTGTTGCAAATTACCCCCAAAGCACGTGCCTTGCACGTGCCTTAGGAGGCTTGGCGACGAGGCTGAGGCTCGGGCGGCACGGGTCCGAAGCAGAGGCTCGGATGGCAGAACCAGAGGCTCGGGGTGGCAGCTCAGGCTAGGATGGAAGGGCTTGGGCTCGGACGGTCCCGAGCCTAGTTGACAAATGGTGGAGCCTCAGGGAGCTCGAGCCTCTAGGCTAAGGCCGAGGCTCGGACTTGCTGACGTGGCTCGATCGGGGCCGTTGGATCAAGGGTTGGCCCCTGATCCAACGACGGATGGAGGCGATGGTGCTGCCGCGGCGAAGGCGGCCGAAGGAGGCGATGCCGCACCTCGGCCGACACACGGCGCGAGGGCGGCCCGGGGCTGCGGGGCGGTGGGCGAGGAGGCGGGGCGTTTGGTGGACGATGGTTGCGACTGGAGCGTGGAGATGGTGGTGCGGCAACTAGAGCGCAAAGGTGGAGGAGCGGTGCTTGAGGCGCGACGGAGGGATGAAGCTGCGGTGGGGGAGTCGATGTCAAGGGAGATGAACGAATGGGTGGATTCGCCTGGGTTTGGAGTGGCGTTGGCCGCCCTGGTGTTCGCTCGAGCCGCTCGACGAGGCAACGAGCTCAGCATCTCGAGAAGCTGCAGCAGAGTGTATGTGACTCTGGATCACGCCGAGCACCAAGCCGCTGTCACCGGCCTTATAGAGAAGGGCGGATGGTCACAACGTCGGAGGGGGGAGGAGATTTATAGGAGTACGAGAGGTATAACGACGATGAGGGATGGCGATCGTAACGACCGGTGAGCGACGCGCCCGTTACGCTTGCAAGGCGGAGAGGACGGGGAGGGGGGTTGGCGCTGGGAAGGGGAAGGGGCAAGGTCACGTGTCGTGCACGTGCGCGCGGGAGGGGAAGGCGGCACTTGCATGGCACGTGTGAGTGGAGGGAAGGGTGCGGCAGGTGGGGGTGCAACGTGGCACGCCCTGGAGCTACCACGTGGCGCCCCCAAAAAATTTCGAAGTTTAAAGATAAAGAAAAATAGAAAAGAAATAGAAGGAAACCCGGATCGAAAAATTTCCTTCACGAAAGTTGCTCGTCTCGACGAGATCTACAACTTTCATGAAGGACCCAGAAGCAAAAGAGGTCACCTGTGCGAAGTGGTATTTTTGGTGATTCTCCGTGTGTATAGAAAACCGGCTTTTTGGGGTTTTGTAATATTTTTGGGTGTTTTAGAAGGGATAAAAATCTAGAAAAATTATGATAAAATACAACAAAATTATTTACACAGTAATCTATTCTTTTAGATTTTTAATAAATAAGAAAATAGGAAAATAAATTAGAAGTAAGAAACACACAATTTTTGTACAGACTTACTACAGACACTTGGACTCGGTCAGTTTCTTTGATTTCGGTTTTAATCAGGATTTAGATTTTTGTGTCGCTTAATAAAACTTTCATCAAAGAACACAAATGAAGAAGAAATAAAATTAAAAGGGTTAATTATGTACATAAAAACCCAGGTCAAAAATAGCAAAAAGTTAAAATGCGCAAAAGAGGCTCAAAACCCAACTTTCACATATGAGTTTCGAATTTTACGAAATTGGTCTTGTTTTGAAGGTATTTGAAAATGGAGTACTTTAAAAGTGAGTAGACCAAAATCGGACACTGTATGAGGGAGATTCTCATTTTAGTCTGTCAGATGTGAAATTAGACTTTGGAATTATTTGACACTTATTTGAGTTAGTAATTTTTTTGTATTTTTTATTTAATGAAGTTAGTAATATCTACACAATGGAGGTGGTTTTGGGTCAATCGGAATTAGGATGAATTATTTACAAATGTGAGAAGTTAGCGGCTTTTTGGGCTAATTTACACTTGGTCTTTTTAATGCAATTATGCATGATGAAATGCAAATATTATTTACACATGTATGAATGCTGATGCAGCGTGAAGTTAAAATATAGGGCCAAATATTTATCTAATTTTAGTGGCTAATTTTATTTACGTTTATTTTGAGTCATCGTATTTTTAATTAAATAAAAGAGATCGCTTGTGATCTCAATTAGTTAGAGATTTGAATTTCAAATTAGTCGGTTAGTCGGTTAGAGTCAAATTAGGATAATTAGTTTGAATTTGAATTTGATTTCTATTTTTTGTAATCTCATCCCTCCTATATAAAGGGATGATGGGCTATTGTTATAATAAGTTCAGTGATATGAAAAATTGAGATTTTATTCTCTATCTCTCTCCCCCCCTCTCTCTCTCTCCCCTTACGTGGTCTTCACGTTTCTTTTCTCCAACCCCTCGTGTTCCTGACGAGTTTCTCCTCTCAACCCCTCCAATTTATTCCTCTCTCGTCTCTCTCCTCCCCTACGCGATCTCCGCGATTCTCTTCTCCGAAATCCCTCGTTTTTCCGACAAGCTTCTCTCCTCAACCCTTCCATTTCTTCCCCACCAAATATCTCCACCATCAAATAAGTTATTTTCCCGCCATCGCCAAATTTCATTTTGCATCATTTGGTATCAGAGCATGGCCTATAGATTGTCCTCACGATCTGACGATCCGTCCAGACATTCGCGCCGACCCTAGTTCTTCCATGGAATGATTGGGAACGCTGATTCGGATTTATCCACCTCCAAGCCTGCAGATCCAACAATTCGTCGGGAGATGAATTTTTTCAAGCGGAGGAGAGTTGATGCAGCGTGAAGTTAAAATATAGGGTCAAATATTTATCTAATTTTAGTGGCCAATTTTATTTACTTTTATTTTGAGTCATCGTATTTTTAATTAAATAAAAGAGATCGCTTGTGATCTCAATTAGTTAGATATTTGAATTTCAAATTAGTCGGTTAGTCGGTTAGAGTCAAATTAGGATAATTAGTTTGAATTTGAATTTGATTACTTTTCCCAACCCTAACTCTCCTCTCTCGAATTTCTCTCTCTCACTCCCGCCGCCCTTTCCCTCTCTCTCCCCGATTCTCGTTTCCCCACCCCCTCCCATCGCAAGCCGCCACCTCCCTCTCTTCCCCTTCCTCTCCCCACGCCGCCTGCCCTTCACTCTGCCTTTCCCCCCTTCCGATTCCGCCACCCTCATCTCCTCTCCTCCCGACCCCGCGCCCTCTCCTCCCCTCTTCCCGCATCCAACCTCTTCCCCCTCCCCG
Organism: Ottelia alismoides; assembly: GCA_037367405.1. Classification (NCBI taxonomy): domain Eukaryota; kingdom Viridiplantae; phylum Streptophyta; class Magnoliopsida; order Alismatales; family Hydrocharitaceae; genus Ottelia; species Ottelia alismoides. The sequence continues at coordinate 771,702 of JAZKJV010009307.1, forward strand.
CTGCACACCTCTCCAACGCCGCCAACTGCAGCGCCGCCAACTCGCCCAGCGCCGCATCGCCCAGCGCGCTTCTCCCCTCCAGTCTCCTCCGCGCCGCCCCCTCCCTTTTCCGCGCCGCCTGCCCAGCGCCGCTCCCCTCCCGACTCTCCCCGCGCCGCCTCACCACCACTCCCGCGCTGCCTCGCCCAGTGCCCCCCCTCTCCAGGCCCTTCTCCACCAGCCGCCACCGCCATCATCTGGGACCCGTTGCCTTCCCGTGAAGGCCCTCACGTTCGCCCGCCCAGCTCTGGGTCGCCACCGATTCGTGTAATCAACTGTGGGATCCTCCCGGGCCGCCAATAGCATTCCAAGCGCCACGAACAAGGCCGACCAGATTTGAAGCGTGCCTACCATTCCTTGCCGGTTGTGGTATGAGTGTACTTTTCCATATAATTTTCCACCATACAAAATTAGCATTGTGGTTGTTATATTGCTGTTTAATTTGGTGATTAATTGAGATTCTAGACCTGCAACATCATTATTAGTTTCCGTTAGTCATTTAACTACTTGATTGGCCGACGTTTGTGGAAGATTCGGCGTTATATTTCGAATATGACGTCAATTTTTGTTGCTGATTTTGGCCTATCGTGAATCATTTCGTTATTTTGTTTCATTAGTTACATTGCTTGGATCGTCATTTAGGTTATTGCACGCATAAGTTGCACCAATTTTTGATGCAGCGTGAAGTTAAAATATAGGGCCAAATATTTATCTAATTTTAGTGGCCAATTTTATTTACGTTTATTTTGAGTCATCGTATTTTTAATTAAATAAAAGAGATCGCTTGTGATCTCAATTAGTTAGAGATTTGAATTTCAAATTAGTCGGTTAGTCGGTTAGAGTCAAATTAGGATAATTAGTTTGAATTTGAATTTGATTTCTATTTTTTGTAATCTCATCCCTCCTATATAAAGGGATGATGGGCTATTGTTATAATAAGTTCTGATATGAAAAATTGAGATTTTATTCTCTATCTCTCTCCCCCTCTCTCTCTCTCCCCTTACGTGGTCTTCACGTTTCTTTTCTCCAACCCCTCGTGTTCCTGACGAGCTTCTCTTCTCAACCCCTCCAATTTATTCCTCTCTCGTCTCTTTCCTCCCCTACGCGATCTCCGCGATTCTCTTCTCCGAAATCCCTCGTTTTTCCGACGAGCTTCTCTCCTCAACCCTTCCATTTCTTCCCCACCAAATATCTCCACCATCAAATAAGTTATTTTCCCGCCATCGCCAAATTTCATTTTGCATCAAATGCTAATGATGTTCTGTTAATGATTAAATGCATGTGAATGTTGGGGAACCGAGCCTAAATGACCAGTTTAGCATGATGAATACGGGATTCATCACGTATAAAAGCTTCCCAACTAGTTCTCTGTACCTCTTGCTATCAATTTCTTCAGTATCCTCATCATACAATTTCATACTTGGATCCATGGGAGTCATAGCAGGCTTGCACCCAGTCTTACCTGTCTCAGAAAAAAGATCCATGACAAACTTTCTCTGGGTCATCACTAGACCACGATGATTCCTGGCAAACTCCAACCCCAGGAAGTAGCGAAGAGTACCAAGATCCTTGGTCACAAACTCTTTTCCAAGGAACTTCTTGGTTATATGAATATGTTAAGCATCATCTCCTGTAACAATAATGTCATCTACATACACAAGTATGGCAACCGTACCTCGTTGTGTCTTCTGAACAAAAAGCGAGTGGTTTGCAGTGGACCTCTTAAACCCCTGTTGCTCAATCAATTCTGACAACTTTTGGTACCAAGCTCTAGGACTTTACTTTAGGCCATAAATTGCCTTATGTAGCTTGCATACCTTTTGGGACTCCCCCTCAGCAATAAACTCAGGTGGTTGCTGCATGTAAACTTCCTTCTGAAGGTCTTCATAGAGAAATGCATTCTTCACATCAAGCTGAAACATCGGCCAATCAGGCGAAACTGCAACTGCTAGCAAAATCTGAAGCGTCGACTGTCTCGCTACTGGAGAAAATGTGTCCTGATAATCCACCCCATATGTCTGGGTAAAGCCACGGGCCACCAACCTTGCCTTGTAGCGATCCGCACTCCCATCTGCATCTTGTTTAATGGAAAATATCCACTTGCAGCTGACAATCGAAGCACCTCGTGGAGCCGAAACAATAGTCCATGTCCTTCGTGACGTTAAGGCCGCTATTTCTTCTTCCATGGTTTGACGCCATTTGCTATCCTACAAAGCCTCCATATATGTTCGGGATATAGTAACCGCAGAAAGTCCTACAACAAACTTCTTGTATTCATCAGAAAGATGATCCAAAGAGACAAAAGAGACATGTGCAACAAGTGGGTATGTGGCACATTTGCGTCGAGGCTTCCTCAGCGCAATAGGAACATATAAATCTGTATCTTCTCTGTCCTCTGCAGCATAATCATCTTGTGTATGATTTAAAACTCCAGTGGCATAAGTAGAAATACTGTTATCATGACATACCTGAGGCGTGGTGGATGATGTGGACGGCTTAAGAGTAGAAGAGCTAGTAGAAGACCTGCGAGTATAAATAATGGGTAAGAATTTTGGCTCAGGTGGTGGTGGTAGTTCAGATGCTGGAAGGAATGGAGGTGGAGGAACAATGATATCATCCTCATTATTATTGGATAGCCTGTCACCTGTAGGAGAGAAGTACATGATGGACTCAAAGAAAGTAACATCAACACTGACATAATATTTCCTACTCACCGGATCATAACATCTATACCCTTTTTGAGTACGAGAGTACCCAACAAACATACATTTGATAGCTCTTGGTGAGAGCTTATCATGACCAGGGGTAAAATTATGCACAAATGCCACATACCCAAAGACTCGAATTGTCAGGGAGAATAGGTCCTTCTCGGGAAACGCAATCAAGAAGGGAACCTTTTCTCCAAGCACAATAAACGGCATACGATTCACCAAATAACATGCAGTGAGAACAACATCCCCCCAAAAGGAATGAGGGACACGACTATGGATCAGTAATATTCTAGTGACATCAAGAAGGTGACGGTATTTGCGTTCCGCCACACCATTTTGTTGCGAAGTGTATCTACACGAAGTTTGGTGAACAATGCCATTTGAGTTGAGAAAATCTGACAAATGTAATGTGGAAAACTCCAAAGCATTATCTGTGCGAATTACTTTGACATTGGTAGAGAAGATATTATTAACTTCAAGAATAAATTTTCGAATAATAGCACCAGCTTCAGACTTTTGTTTCAACAAAAATACCCACGATAGTCTGGAATAATCATCAACAGCAACCATATAATAATGATGTCCCTGAAGATCAGGGACATGACTCGGACCCCAAATATCAAAATGGAACAGCTCAAAAGACCGACTACTATGACGACTCGGACGACCTGGAAACGAAGACTGATGATGTTTCCCAAGCTGACAGGCTTCACAATCCAGCGCAGTGTAGGGTAGATATCCGTGGTAAGACATGACGCATCTTCTGTAGAGGAAGATGGTCAAATCATAGTTGCTAAAGAAATGGAGAAACAAATCCAGAGGGAATAGTAGAAAGTCCAGCACATGGAGATATAGCAAGCTTATATCAGCCCCTTTGCTCACGGCCACTTCCAATCATCCTGCCAGTCAGTATGTCCTGAAACACAAAAGTAGAGGGGTCAAAGATGGCACGACAGTGTAAATCTTTCGTAAGCTGGTTAATAGACAACAGGTTCATATTAAAGTCAGGTGTATGTAAGACATTCTGAAGACTCAGAGCAGGCGTAAGAGTAATCTCCCCCTGACCAACAATGGGTAATCGAACCCCATTGGCAATGACAACAGATCGTCCTGGTGCAAGTGACCTGTAGGTGGTAAACTGCATTCTATCGCCATACATATGATGGGAGGCCTCGGAATCTATAATCCAATCCGTCTAGTCTGAGTAAGTAGTACTGGTAAGCGCATAATGGATACCTGAGGAGCTAGACGACGCTTTGGCAGGGGCTGCAGGCTTGCAGCTTCTGTAGAGCCCGGAGCGGAAGACTTAGGTGTAGTCATCATTTCACGAAGTCTGGAGACAAAGTCATCAAAACGAGAATCCGGGAGAGGCATTGCTGCAGCATCAGTCTGCTCCACAACACGTGCAGTGGCTGGATATCCATTATGTGAAAGCATGTTTCCTCAGAGTGGCCTGGTTGATGACAATGAGCACAGGGACCACGATGTCTGCCTCCCCCCTCTACCACTAGGTCTACGACCCTGAAAATGTGACGATCCTCCTCTACCACGGGTGGCAGCCATAGCTGAAGGAGTAGGCTGTGCTGTAGATGCCGATGCACTAGTAATCCTACTCAATCTCTTATACACCTCCTCCATAGGTGGAATAGTCTCGCCAGTCAGAAGTTGAGTACGGGCTGCATCGTACTTAGAATCAAGAGATGACAGTAATACCCCCGTCATCGTGGTATTTCGATATGACTGTTGTTGTTCTGTACTGGTTGTGATCGGCATGAAGCTATGCAATCTCTCGAACATGCCCCGCAAATGAGAGAAATGTGCATGGAGTGGTCTCCCATTCTGTTTGTTGGAGAAGTTGTCGAATTGTAACTGAAGTTTTTTGCTCTCATTCTTCGACTGTCCATACGTCGCTGCTAGTATGTCCCACATCGCCTTCGCTGTTGGTTGATTGACAATATCATTAGCAATTTCTGTAGTCAGCGTCCCAGAGAGCCATATGCATGCATAAGTATCGTCTTGCTTCCATGTTGCATTCACGCCAGTCTTATCTTTGGGCTCGGAGTCTGTCAGGATGTGCTCTTTGTTATGGCACTGCATCAGGGTATGAAACTGTATGGACCATAGTTCATAGTTGGTCCTGTCCATCTTCACTATTGGGGTCGGGCCTTTGAAGGATCCCGAAGATGTAAAGACGTCGCCCTTGTTCTCTGACATGATTGAAGAAGAGCCACATACCGACGGAGGTAACAAATATAATCGGTCTACAGTATCATAACAGGGATATGCTGTATGTGTAGAGTCATACAACCATCCTTAATCCTCGTTCAAGCGCCGAAGTTCTCAACCAACGTCACCACACAACAGTCCGGAGGCGGTGGCTGCGACAACCGAACCCGCGAGAGGTCGCGGGGGCTGGTAAAAACGACTGGTAGCACTGGGCGGAAGTGGCCACATGTGGGGGGGGGGTCAGCACAGGCCGTCGGAGAGGCCTGCTAGGGGCGTCGGGGATGCTATACGACGCTGCTGGGGCAGTAGGGTGCCGCTGGGGCCAGGAGGGCGTCGGGGCGGGAGGTTGCCGGGGTGGGAGAGCGCCGCTGGGGGCGCTGCCGGCGCACTAGGGTACCGTGCGTGAGGCGGAGCGCCGAGAGGGCCCCTGGCGGCACTAGGGCAGTGGTGCGGAGAGCCTGGGAGGGCCTTTGGGGCGTGGCAGAGGCGCCGAGAGGAGGCAAAGGGGGGGGTAGTCTAGAGTTAGGGTTTTAGGTGGGATAACGGGACCCCGGTCTAGGACCGTTGCTCCGATACCATGACAGGAGATGAGAATGACTTGCATTAGACGTACTCGGGGGCTCTCTTATATAGGAGAATAGCCCTTGGGTCAATTACATTTCAGAGAAACAAAAATTACATAAAAGAAACGAAACACTTATTTATCTTAACAGGGATAGGGGGGCGACTTGGGGGCGAGGGGAGGAGGCATGGCAGGGGGAGGTGTAGGGAGAGGCGGGGGGACGACGGGGGCAGGGTTGACCTGGGGGCGGGGGGAGGAGGCAGGGTAGGGGGGCAACCTGGGGGCGGGGGGAGGGGGAGGTGCGGGAGAGAAGTACATGATGGACTCAAAGAAAGTAACATCATCACTGACATAATATTTCCTACTCACCGGATCATAACATCTATACCCTTTTTGAGTATGAGAGTACCCAACAAACACACATTTGATAGCTCTTGGTGAGAGCTTATCATGACCAGGGGTAAAATTATGCATAAATGCCACAGACCCAAAGACTCGAATTGTCAGGGAGAATAGGTCCTTCTCGGGAAACGCAATCAAGAAGGGAACCTTTTCTCCGAGCACAGTAAACGGCATACGATTCACCAAATAACATGCAGTGAGAACAGCATCCCCCCAAAAGGAATGAGGGACACGACTATGGATCAGTAATATTCTAGTGACATCAAGAAGGTGACGGTGTTTGCGTTCCACTACACCATTTTGTTGCGAAGTGTAGCTACATGAAGTTTGGTGAACAATGCCATTTGAGTTGAGAAAATCTGACAAATGTAATGTGGAAAACTCCAAAGCATTATCTGTGCGAATTACTTTGACATTGATAGAGGATATTATTAACTTCAAGAATAAATTTTCGAATAATAGCACCAGCTTCAGACTTTTGTTTCAACAAAAATACCCACGATAGTCTGGAATAATCATCAACAGCAACCATATAATAACGATGTCCCTGAAGATCAGGGACACGACTCGGACCCCAAATATCAAAATGGAACAACTCAAAAGACCGACTACTATGACGACTCGGACGACCTGGAAACGAAGACTGATGGTATTTCCCAAGCTGACTGGCTTCACAATCCAGCGCAGTATGGGTAGATATCTGTGGTAAGACATGACACATCTTCTATAGAGGAAGATGGCCAAATCATAGATGCTAAAGAAATGGAGAAACGGATCCAGAGGGAATAGTAGCAAGTTCAGCACATGGAGATATAACAAGCTTATATAAGCCCCTTTGCTCACGGCCACTTCCAATCATCCTGCCAGTCAGTATGTCCTGAAACACAAAAGTAAAGGGGTCAAAGATGGCACGACAGTGTAAATCTTTCGTAAGCTGGCTAATAGACAACATGTTCATATGAAAGTCAGGTGCATGTAAGACATTCTGAAGACTCAGAGCAGGCGTAAGAGTAATCTCCCCCTGACCAAAAATGGGTAATCGAACCCATTGGCAATGACAACAGATCGTCCTGGTGCAAGTGACCTGTAGGTGGTAAACTGCATTCTATCGCCACACATATGATGGGAGGCCTCAGAATCTATAATCCAATCTGTCTAGTCTGAGTAAGTAGTACTAGTAAGCGCATAATGGATACATAAGGAGCTAGACGACGCTTTGGCAGGGGCTGCAGGCTTGCAGATTCTGTAGAGCCCGGAGCGGAAGACTTAGGTGTAGTCATCATTTCACGAAGTCGGGAAAACAAAGTCATCAAAACGAGAATCCGGGAGAGGCATTGCTGCAACATCAGTCTGCTCCGCAACACGTGCTGTGGCTGGATATCCATGCTTGTGAAAGCATGTTTCCTCAGAGTGGCCTGGTCGATGAGAGTGAGTACAGGGACCACGATGTCTGCCTCCCCCCTCTACTACGAGGTCCACAACCTTGAAAATGTGACGATCCTCTGCCACGGGTGGCAGCCATAGCTGAAGGAGTAGGCTGTGCTGTAGACGCCGATGCACTAGTAATCCTACTCAATCTCTTATACACCTCCTCCATAGGTGGAATAGTCTCGCCAGTCAGAAGTTGAGTACGGGCTGCATCGTACTTAGGATCAAGAGATGACAGAAATACCCCCGTCATCGTGGCATTTCGATATGACTGTTGTTGTTCTGTACTGGTTGTGATCGGCATGAAGCTATGCAATCTCTCGAACATGCCCCGCAAATGAGAGAAATGTGCATGGAGTGGTCTCCCATTCTGTTTGGTGGAGAAGATGTCGAATTGTAACTGAAGTATTTTGCTCTCATTCTTCGACTGTCCATACGTCGCTGCTAGTATGTCCCACATCGCCTTCACTGTTGGTTGATTGACAATATAATTAGCAATTTCTGTAGTCAGCGTCCCAGAGAGTCATATGCATGCATAAGCATCGTCTTGCTTCCATGTTGCATTCGCGCCGGTCTTATCTTCGGGCTCAGAGTCTGTCGGGATGTGCTCTTTGTTATGGCACTGCATCAGGGTATGAAACTGCATGGACCATAGTTCATAGTTGGTCCTGTCCATCTTCACTATTGGAGTCGGGCCTTTGAAGGCACCCGAAGATGTAAAGACGTCACCCTTGTTCTCTGATATGATTGAAGAAGAGCCACATGCCGACGAAGGTAACAAATATAATCGGTCTACAGTATCATAATAGGGATATGCTGTATGTGCAGAGTCATACAACCATCCTTAATCCTCGTTCAAGCACCGAAGTTCTCAACCAACGCCACCACACAACAGTCCGGAGGCGGTGGCAACGACAACCGAACCCGCAAGAGGTCGCAGGGGCTGGTAAAAGCGACTGGTAGCACTGGGCGGCAGTGGCCGCATGTGGGGGGGGGGGGTCAGCACAGGCCGTCGGAGAGGCATGCTATACGACGCTGCTGGGGCGGCAGGGTGCCGCTGGGGCCAGGAGGGCGTCGGGGCGGGAGGTTACCGGGGTGGGAGAGCGCTGCTGGGGGCGCTGCCGGCGCACTAGGGTACCGTGCGTGAGGCGTGTTGGACATGTGAGCCCACGGCGAGCCATTATGCAATAAATGTTATTGCAAATATCATTCCCTGATCTGAAATGAAGAATAAATAATTTGCATAATAGGTCCCTCTGTACAACTAGGGTTATGTACCATGACTATCTTAATGATTATACAGCTGTTGATTCAATTATTGAATCATAGAGGCTGGTGCTTGGATGAATATCTAAAGAGTTAGATTGAGGACTCATCAAGTACCATCAAATGATTGTTAAGATGTGATCTCCAGCCTGAGTAGGAGATGGCAATCCTTTCTCACATAGGCTGATATCTGACCGACCTCTTGATGCAGGTCCTCTGCATAGGAATAGAGATTCGGAGGTGTCAGATTAGTTAGGTCAATGGGTTGACTTAACGAGATCGAGATAACCAAAGTCCTATGTTGAATGCTGTCACAGCATAGGCACGCATCCTCTGACCGGAGACAGATGTATTGCTATATGTCTGAGTATATACATTTGGCAAACCGATAGGTTGATGGCCTAACCAAGGTCTATATACCGGCGTACTGGTGTGCATGTAAGGGCATATGAGTAATACGATCTCTCAAAGGGATCATACAGGTTCACTACTGAACCGGAAGACATGAGCTCACTCATGAGATATTGGGAAGAATCAAATTCCGTGCACGGTCGTCTCGCTTTGGAAGCTTGACTGAATTTGTAAGGTTTGATATACTTTTGGAAAGTATATGATCAAGACCTAGGTATGATATATGCTTTTGGAAAGTATATGATCGATACCAAATCCCAATGATCAAATGAGAAACTTAGTGATCAAACCCTGAAGAAGACAGTGTAAAATTGATCTTGATCTTCAGGTTGACCTTGGGTCTTCCAGTATGCAGGATGTACAGGTATTGGGAATACCTGAGGGTGATATGATCATAAATGATTGTATATCCATGACGCTTCCATTCCGAGGGAGTGATGAAACAGGTCTGGATTTTAATGACTCCTTTCAGTAGAGAAGCAACCTGATCTTAGTCCAAGTGTTGGACATTGGTCTGAATGAGATTCAAATTCAATGAGAAGATTAGATTTGCGGTCTTGATTTAATCAAGCATCTGTGGGGGGTTCGTAAGATCTGGATTTGAGATAAGATCTCAATATCCAAGTCACTGTACATGGAATAATACAATCGCCCTGTCCTTATCTCCAAGTATCTACGGAGAAAGCACATTATTCTTGAAAGGGTTCAAGAATAATTCATTTGATGAAATTCATATCCAAGCAAGAAGGACTTGATGATTAAATGAGATTTAATTATCAAGCATAATATGAATGAGATTCATATTGTGAGAATTATTATCTAAGATAATTAAATGGGATTTAATTATCAAGGATTAAGAGAATGTGGATATCATTATCCATGATATATGTGTATTATAAATATGATTTATAATATATATGTATAAGAGAGACAGTTTATGTAAATAGCATTTGTTAATTAATAATGTGGATTGGATTCACATTTATTAATTAGTTGGAAATGCAATTTAATAATTAGTTTGGGTTGTGAATATGAATCACATAATATTCAATGGCATGATTGAAATATTCACAAATTAATTTGGAATTAATTTGATGAATAATTTTGTGATAATTGTTATTACAAAATTAATTAAGGAATAATAAGATAAATAAAAAAGGAGCCAAAATAACCACCAATTTCATAGGTGGCGTCACCTATGAATTGTTCATGGGTGACGCCCCCTATATTCAAGGGTGGTTGGTTGACTCCATTTTTATTATCACATTATCTCTTAATTAATGCTAAATTAAATTATATTGATAATGTTACAACATATTTTAATTTAAATTAATATTGTTGGTTTTAACCAACAACAAATCATAGCCATTGATTTAACATAGACCAAGCATGGCCGTTGGATTTATGTGTCCCATGGATTGGATCCATTGGATCCTAAACTAATATAAAAGGAGGGCTAGGGTAGCCTTCCAAGACACAACATTATTAAGAGTTGTACAAGGTTACAACTCTCTCTCTCTCTCATATTCTCGCCCTCTCTTTCTCTCCTCCAAAAGATGACCGTCCATCTTGTGTTGAGAAAAGAGAGATTCTTGGCTTCGCCTTCGACGACTCGATGATCTCCTTCTTCTTCAGGGCTACTTGCTCTAAAGGAAGACGACGGATTTCGTGCGACGAAATCAGGGGATCCATTGCTTGGATCTTTATCGAGGATTGCGGGGAGGAACGCGACTCATCATCGTGCCCGCAAGTGCGTTCTTCGTGGATCAGACTTAAGACAGGAGGATCTCTACTTTGGGATCTCGCGATCACAACCACGCTTCAAGAGGTATTCCTTATACTTTGTGTTTTGATGAAACGATCCGAGAAGTGTTCTCGTGATCATGTGGTTTCATCTTTAGTTTTAAAAATTTTTAATTTCCGCTACATCTAGCGACTAGTGCGACTAGTCGCCCCGATCGCATACGATGCGATCAACACGCTTCCGTGATGCGCTTAAGGATACTCAATATCCTTCAAGTGGTATCAGAGCCATAGGTCGAATAAGGTTTTGGATATGATCCATAGACCTTAGACGATTTGGTTCTTGAAAGGGTTGCGGAATTTTTACTGCATTTCAATTTTCGCACCTCTGTCTAATTGATTTTTTCGGTACTGTTTAAAATGTTTAAACACGAAATTTTCAATTGGATTTTGTTCCCCATTAAACAAGGAAACCGTAGGACTTGAGTTTACTAAATTTGGACTTCATTTGCTCAAGATATGGTCTTTTGAGTATGCCTATATTCACTGTTGCGGGAACTGCGGATTTAAACGTGATTAATGAGATAATTACAGTTTTAATCCGCCTCGAAATATGTGAATTATCACTTGGGTTCTTTAATAAATTGAATAGGCAATCTTTGGAAACTGAGTTCGCATTTTTTGGATTTAAATTGATCAAGATAAGTTAATTTTAGTGATTGGGGGTCACTGCTGGAAATTAACATTTTTTTGATCTTGAACCTTGTGATAAGTCATTCAATTATCATGATGAAAATTAATTGTTAATTTTCTGGAATAATTAGTGATAAATATTTGTGAAATATTTAGAGAGAGAATTATTTCATTGAATGACATTTGCCTAAACCACAATGATGAGATATTAGATCTTGATCATTGGTTCATCAACAAACATTGATTTCATGAAAAACCATAGTTTATCCTACAATAGTTGTAGGACAACATTTACATGAAAAGACCTCTTGCTTGAATAGGATTGGGGATTTGTCTAGCAATTCTCCTTATAATATAATCAAAATTGTTTTGATGTATATTATATGATATAATTCCGGTTGAAAAAACGATGAGCATCTCAAAGTACATGATGATCTATCTGGTATTATCCTTTCCCGAGGCGGATATGGTGCCTAGTCGGAGAGCATTGGGGTCGCGGCTTGCAACGTATGTGGTCCGTCCCACTCTCGTCGGTACTGGCCATGACAACGGGTAGGGATTGTATAATGCCGGAGAAAGTCAATGTGTATTTTTCTAATTATTAAAATTCGAATAATACGTATTTTGAGATAATACCTACTATTCAAGTAAAAGACATGTTTGTTGATTGATGATTGGATTGATGATTAATTTAATGTGATTAAATTAATTATATCCAATAAAAACTCTATTATGAATAGATGTGTATTTCCCTTGGAAGAATTAATTATGTGAATGTGATTCACGATAATTAATTATAAAATTTGAATATGAAGTGGAGGATCACATAAGTGACATCCATGGTCTCTCGTCAAGGCAAAGGACTTCGTCGCCAGTTGTTGTGTATAGGAGACGCTTGTCCGAAATGATAGATCCTGTGCATGATTTAATTGGATCGGGTTCTTTGCTTATCGAAAGAGTAAGGCCGTATACGTAGTGACCCCAATATCGAGTCCTCATATTATTGGGGCGATATTGGATTGCGTATAGCGAGTATTAAGCCTGTTGACGGTTGGTTCAATTAATGACGGGTCAACATCATCTTAGGGGTGGTGGGACCGGGTGTTAAAGACCGAATTGGGAGATGCAAGTTGGACTTGCAAGGCGGAATGTGTTCCCGCTTCTTTTTATCCGAGTTGTAGGTTCTCATATTATTGGGATGCAACAAAGATAGGAAAGGAGATCCCAGATCTTGCTTGAGATATAATGGTAAGAATATCTCTTACATTGAAAGTGATTAAGGGAATGAACTTTCAGTGTTGACAGGGCAAGACAACTTTGATATAAAAATTCCTAAATCAAAGTAAAACATGTATATATAATATATATACCCTTATGCAAATTTCTTATTTCAGATAATCCTTCATTAAACCCACTCAATATTATACTCAATAATAACCAGTAAAATATCTTGGATTGGACTCATGATCCAGATATTTTATTTGCAATTGGACACATATTGTATGTGGTTGCAGTGTGCAAGTTCCCTCAACATAATGAGGAAGGACAATTAAATAAGACAATAAGACATCACCTTAGGGTTTGTATGTCTCTATAGTCTTGATCCTTCATCGAGTGTACTTTGGAAGGACATGTCGATGGTGATCGTAATTGTCGAATAATCCTTATAAAATAAAAGAAGATATTTTGGCATACATATGTGCTCTAGATATTTAATCATGAATGACATGGTTCTCTGCATTATGCAGAATGGTAGCTCGAAAGAGATGATGTATTCAAATTGTTTGAATACTTACCTGAACCAATGTTTTAAGAGTATAGATGGATGTAGACATGATGAGTGTCATCATTCTATTGTCTATACTCAAGTCATTCATGAAGCTTCATAATATTCATATTGTATGAACCAATGAAGCATGTATAAATGTTGAAATGCTCTTACATTGAATTCTTTTGAATTTAACATAAGAAATCCTTAGTCTTAAGCAATGGTTGTTTATAGATGGAGAGAGCACAGTGGAAGCATGGGTTGGACCCATGTAAGAAGGAAAGTCAAAGAGTTGACCTACTTCTGTGACTTCCATATGACATCCAAAGAGTTGGATGAATGCCAATACTGCAATAAGTTGATGTGTTGATAGTATGACTATCAAATCTGTCTAAAATCATTAGTGAAGGACTCAGATAGAGCATCAGAATAATCTACATATAATCATTGACTTTGACTTGCTTATTTGATAAGATAAAGTCTAATAATTGTATGTCAATCTTCTAATGACATTTGCAATTGGTTGCATATATATTAGAAGATTAGAAATTTGATCTTAAGGTTTAGTAGTCATCTACATGGATATTGTTGTAATTGTTGCAGCAATCTCTGTTGGATAGATAGACTTCATATTCTCAGTGGGGAGAGTCCTTAGTCTTAGAGAATGTCTCTATGACCTAGATATTAGAATACCCTCATTGTTTGTTTCTAAATGTTGGAAATAAACATGAATTCTGAGATAGAACTATTATAAAGAGTTATGATGGAAATATTTTAGATAGTAATCTAACATCTAGTAGACTCCACAAAATTAGAAAATTAATGAATGGTTCATTAAGATTTCTAATACAATCAAACCTTATAAGATCAATAGGAGGATGAAGATCATTTGACAATGATCTGGCATCAAGTCTTGGACATATGTCTATTGAGATGATCAATAGACTAGTAAGAGATGAAACTTTAAAATGTCTAAAAATTTCAAATCTTACATACTTGTGAATATTGTATTCAAAGTAAAATGTCCAATACACCCTTCTCAGAGAATGGTGTTAGATGTCGAGGTATTCAAGATCTCATACATATTGATGTATGTAGATCATCTATATCATAGTAAACATTATGGATATGTGATATCTATTGATGATTATGTATGATATGAGATTTCTTCTCTTCACCTGAGAAACCTTTGAAATGTTCAAAGATTTCACAATTTTGGTTTAGAACCAAAGTTTGAAGAAAGTTGAAATGAATTTGATCTAACCTAGGTAGCTTGTATCTGTTAGATAAAATTCAAAGAATACCTTATGGAGATATGAATATCATTTCTATCTCAATCCTCCTAACACACCTAAACTCAATAGAGTTGTAGAGAGATACAATTCGATCATGTGTGACATGATTTGATCAATGATGAATTTTAGAATAATTATCCTCTTAGTTTCCAAGTATATATGTGTAGTAGAGACTACACTATATATCCTTGATAAGATTCTATGCATATAAGCTGGAATCAAGCACTGGAGAGTGCTACTTCATTAGGAAAATAAAGGATGGTATTGGATACCTACTTTATGACCTTGAGATTCTTAAAAGATCTCATCTATGAGAATGCGATTCTTGGAGGATTGAGACTCTTGAGAATCAAGATGAAAATGAAGTGAAGGAACTCATTTAATCTTGAGAAGATAATGAGGCTCCTGAAATCGGGAACTAAAAGGATAATTAAAAATGAAACATTAATACCTCTTCAAATGAGTTTGAGGATGTATTCCATGTGTCAGATTAAGTCTGACAATGATCGGACTTCATGTGATGAAGCTCCTGAGCATCATGACATGGAAAGATGGATATTAGCAATAAAGTCTAAAGTAGACTTCATATACAAGTGTTGTATATGGACCCTCGAGGATCCACCTATAAGGGTTTGACCCATTAAGGTGTAAATGGATCTTCAAGAAAAGAGGGAACCTGATGAGAAGGTGGAGACCTTCAAAGCTCGGTTCGTAGCCATAAGCTACACATCGGAAGAGAAGACATTGCTTGCGATGAGACTTGCTCTTCTGTAACCATGCTTAAACTCATCAGAATATTGCTAACCTTAGCTACACAACTTGACTATTGCATCTTCAGAATGTAATTCAAGATTGCATTCCTCTAAGAATATCTCTCTGAGGATATTCACATGAAGTAGCCCCAGGGCTTCATGGTTTGGGAAAGTAAGGTGTGAAAGCTAAAGAAATCCATCTATGGACTCAACCAAGCTTCTTGTTGTTGGAACATAAGATTTGATGAAATTATAAATGTTATGATTTTAGATAGAATCTTGATGAACCATGTGAAGCTTAGTGGGAGTGCCATTGTGTTCATCATGCTAAATGTAGATAATATCCTAATCATTTGGAATGATATAAGGATGGCAATAAGTGTTTTATAGACTGGCTATTCTGTACCTTGAGATATGATCTCAAAGATGCCTCTTAGATCTTAGTTCTGAAGTTGTTCAGAAGCAAAGAAAAGAGGGTATTGGGACTGTCACACAAGTAGTACACCTTGGATATGTTCCATTCCTAGAAATTCCAAGAAAGGTTTCCTTCCCTTGAAATTTGGTACTGACCTATCTAAAGGGATAACACGTTAAAGAGTTGAGGAAGTGAATGCTAGAACTGCTTGCACCTGTGCATTAGTTACGAGAAGCTAAGTGTATGCTAGATGTTTACAAAAGCCAGATATCTGCCATGCAGTGGGAGTAGTAAAGTGTTGCCAATCCTACTATGGAGAGAAAAACACTTGATTGCAGTAATAACAAGATCTTCAAAGATGACAAGACTTTGAGATGGTGATCTCAAAGTCTTATCTTCAAGAGCTTAAGACTTTATAGATAGAGATCTAAAAGGTCTTAACTGTGGATACCTTGAGAGATAGTGATCTCCCGGAATAAGGGTATTCTGATAAGGATTATGGAAATACTGGTTATAATAGTTATTGAGCAATAGTGTCAAGGACACTATAACTGCTTTGACTAGATTGAGTATTGGTTGCATTAGATGCAACATTCGCATTGGATGCGAGTACTGTTACCTAGGGATATGTAAGTGCCGTAAAAGGACTTGGCATAGTCTTTTAGGAACAGAGTGACTGATCAGCTTACCTAGCTATTTCTAAATAGCCTATGATTGTCACATGAGTGTGGGTTTAAATGATTAGCCCATTAATGGCTCTTTGGGCTAGTGGGAGATTATTGGACTTGTGAGCCCACGGCGAGCCATTATGCAATAAATGTTATTGCAAATATCATTCCCTGATCTGAAATGAAGAATAAATAATTTACATAATAGGTCCCTCTGTACAACTAGGGTTATGTACCATGGCTATCTTAATGATTATACAGCTGTTGATTCAATTATTGAATCATAGAGGCTGGTGCTTGGATGAATATCTAAAGAGTTAGATTGAGGACTCATCAAGTACCATCAAATGATTGTTAAGATGTGATCTCCAGCCTGAGTAGGAGATGGCAATCCTTTCTTACATAGGCTGATATCTGACCGACCTCTTGATGCATGTCCTCTGCATAGGAATAGAGATTCGGAGGTGTCAGATTAGTTGGGTCAATGGGTTGACTTAACGAGATCGAGATAACCAAAGTCCTATGTTGAATGCTGTCACAGCACAGGCACGCATCCTCTGACCGGAGACAGATGTATTGCTATATGTCTGAGTATGTACATTTGGCAAACCGATAGGTTGATGGCCTAACCAAGGTCTATATACCGGCGCGCTGGTGTGCATGTAAGGGCATATAAGTAATACGATCTCTCAAAGGGATCATACAGGTTCACTACTGAACCGGAAGACATGAGCTCACTCATGAGATATTGGGAAGAATCAAATTCCGTGCACGGTCGTCTCGCTTTGGAAGCTTGACTGAATTTGTAAGGTTTGATATACTTTTGGAAAGTATATGATCAAGACCTAGGTATGATATATGCTTTTGGAAAGTATATGATCGATACCAAATCCCAATGATCAAATGAGAAACTTAGTGATCAAACCCTGAAGAAGACAATGTAAAATTGATCTTGATCTTCGGGTTGACCATGGGTCTTCCAGTATGCAGGATGTACAGGTATTGGGAATACCTGAGGGTGATGTGATCATAAACGATTGTATATCCATGACGCTTCCATTCTGAGAGAGTGATGAAACAGGTCTGGATTTTAGTAACTCCTTTCAGTAGAGAAGCAATCCGATCTTAGTCCAAGTGTTGGACATTGGTCTGAATGAGATTCAGATTCAATGAGAAGATTAGATTTGCGGTCTTGATTTAATCAAGCATGTGTGGGAGGTTCGTAAGATCTGGATTTGAGATAAGATCTCAATATCCAAGTCACTATACATGGAATAATACAATCGCCCTGTCCTTATCTCCAAGTATCTGCGGAGAAAGCACATTATTCTTGAAAGGGTTCAAGAATAATTCATTTGATGAAATTCATATCCAAGCAAGAAGGATTTGATGATTAAATGAGATTTAATTATCAAGCATAATATGAATGAGATTAATATTGTGAGAATTATTATCTAAGATAATTAAATGGGATTTAATTATCAAGGATTAAGAGAATGTGGATATCATTATCCATGATGTATGTGTATTATAAATATGATTTATAATATATATGTATAAGAGAGAGAATTTATGTAAATAGCATTTGTTAATTAATAATGTGGATTGGATTCACATTTATTAATTAATTGGAAATGCAATTTACTAATTAGTTTGGGTTGTGAATATGATTCACATAATATTCAATGGCATGATTGAAATATTCACAAATTAATTTGGAATTAATTTGGTGAATAATTTTGTGATAATTGTTATTACAAAATTAATTAAGGAATAATAAGATAAATAAAAAGGGAGCCAAAATAACCACCAATTTCATAGGTGGCGTCACCTATGAATTGTTCATGGGTGACGCCCCCTATATTCAAGGGTGGTTGGTTGACTCCGTTTTTATTATCACATTATCTCTTAATTAATGCTAAATTAAATTATGTTGATAATGTTGCAACATATTTTAATTTAAATTAATATTGTTGGTTTTAACCAACAACAAATCATAGCCATTGATTTAACATAGACCAAGCATGGCCGTTGGATCTATGTGTCCTATGGATTGAGATCCATTGGATCCTAAACTAATATAAAAGGAGGGCTAGGGTAGCCTTCCAAGACACAACATTATTAAGAGTTGTACAAGGTTACAACTCTCTCTCTCTCATATTCTCGCCCTCTCTTTCTCTCCTCCAAAAGATGGCCGTCCATCTTGTGTTGAGAAAAGAGAGATTCTTGGCTTCGCCTTCGACGACTCGAGGATCTCCTTCTTCTTCAGGGCTACTTGCTCTAAAGGAAGACG
This sequence comes from Ottelia alismoides, assembly GCA_037367405.1. Taxonomy (NCBI): domain Eukaryota; kingdom Viridiplantae; phylum Streptophyta; class Magnoliopsida; order Alismatales; family Hydrocharitaceae; genus Ottelia; species Ottelia alismoides. The sequence goes on from JAZKJV010009307.1 coordinate 790,374, forward strand.
ACGGATTTCGTGCGACGAAATCAGGGGATCCATTGCTTGGATCTTCATCGAGGATTGCGGGGAAGAACGCGACTCATCATCGTGCCCGCAAGTGCGTTCTTCGTGGACCGGACTTAAGACAGGATGATCTCTATTTTGGGATCTCGCGATTACAACCACGCTTCAAGAGGTATTCCTTATACTTTGTGGTTTGATGAAACGATCCGAGAAGTGTTCTCGTGATCATGTGGTTTCATCTTTAGTTTTAAAAATTTTTAATTTCCGCTACATCTAGCGACTAATGCGACTAGTCGCCCCGATCGCATACGATGCGATCAACACGCTTCCGTGATGCGCTTAAGGATACTCAATATCCTTCAAGGCAGAGCGCCGAGAGGGCCGCTGGCGGCACTAGGGCAGTGGTGCGGAGAGCCTGGGAGGGCCCCTGGGGCGTGGCAGAGGCGCCGAGAGGAGGCAGAGAGGGGGGGGGGGCTGGCAGCGCCAGAGGGGGGGGGATAGTCTAGGGTTAGGGTTTTGGGTGGGATAACGGGACCCCGGTCTAGGACCGTTGCTCTGATACCATGATAGGAGAAGAGAATGACTTGCATTAGACGTACTCGGGGGCTCTCTTATATAGGAGAGTAGGCCTTGGGTTAATTACATGATCAGTATCAGAGAAACAAAAATTACATAAAAGAAACGAAACACTTATTTATCTTAACAGGGATATGGGGGCGACTTGGGGGCGAGGGGAGGAGGCATGGCAGGGGGAGGTGTAGGGAGAGGCGGGAGATGACGGGGGCAGGGTTGACCTGGGGGCGGGGGGAGGAGGCAGGGTAGGGGGCAACCTGGGGGCAGGGGGAGGTGCGGGGGTGGCAGGGACATAAGCTCAGGGCAGGGGGTCGACTTGGGGTCGGGGGTGGGGGGAGGCTGGGGGAGGAGGCATGGTAGGTGGAGGCAGGGGGGGGGGCTGTGAGGTGGCTGGGATGCGACAGGGGCAGGGGGGCCGACTTGGGAGAAGCTCGAGGCAGGGGGCGGTAGGGGCACCCCTGACCTGGGAGAAGCTCGTGGCAGGGGGACCAACCAGGGAGAAGCGACTGAAGGACGTCAACGTCGGGCGGAGGAGGAGGCTACGAGCGGAGAAGCGTAGAGGAGGAGGAGGAGGTCAGGGCTGGAAGATGGGGAGAAGTCTTGGGGCAGCAGAGAGAGGGGGAGGAAGATGTCGGGGGAGGGGAGGAGGAGGGAGAGGGTGAAGAAAGACCATTTAACCCCCTTTTTTTAATTAATTCCGCTTATGTCCTCAAAGTTAACGTCCGTTTGCACTGTGAATGGACGACAACTAACCCGAGGGGCACAAGTGATGGAACGACAAGAAGTCGGGGGCTCAACTGATATTCCCAAAAAAGGAGGGGTATAACTGATATTGCAATATCTCGGAGGGACACAACTGATAAAATCCCCTTTTTTAAATAAGCCGTTCAATTTTTTCTCGATTTTTCTTTTCACATTTTTTTTGAAATAATTTTTTTAAAGCTGCTTCATTTTTTACGGCTTTTCCTTCTTTTTTTTTCATTTTTTTGCGTACGGTTTTTTTGAACAAATTCACTTGGCCCAAATAGGGCCCATTAATAACTCTTCTTCCCTTTTTTGCCCCAGTTGGGCTTTTGCCTTTGTCGTTTTGCCCTCTATTTTTTTAACGTACAATAGCCCATCTCTCCCTCCTTTTTTTAATAAAAAATAAAGGTTTTTATTAGTTGTGTCCCTCCAAGATATTGCAATGCCCTAGACTTCTTGTCGTTCTATCACTCGTGCCCCTCCGTTACTTTTATCGTCACCAAGCTGAACTTAACCATGAGTTTTTTAAACCATGGTATGATTAAGAGGGGTAGAACCATCCAAATACCCCCACCCATCTTCCCCCACCTTCTCCTCCTTTTCTTCATCTCGAATCGCTTCTTCCCTCTTGATTCGTGATGTGGAAGCCGAAAATCGCGGAGGGGCGTGACTTGTGTATCCGCACCACTGATGACCACGCCGAGAATCAAATCTGGAAGTTCGACCCCTGCCATCGGCACCGACGAAGAGTACGTCGAGGTCGACAGTGCCTGCCGTTTAATGAGAACTGCTTCTGTAACAAGTAAACTAGGGAGGACGGGGCAGAAGGAGGGGCTGGGTAAATAAATGGCATTCTCGTGAAGAAGATAAAGATGGGCGCTTCTAGTGATGAAGGCGCGCCGTTGAGCCTGTGGGGCTTCTGTTTGTGATGCCATTGTTCACATGCTTCATAAATTTTTCTTATGAGCATATAAATGCCATCCTCGTGAAGAAGATAAAGATGGGCGCTTCTGGTAATGAGGGCGTGTTGTTTCCATGCGTATGGCTATAACTGCAGTACCCATCTCTCCCCCTCAATGACATTTCTTCAACCTCCCACCCCACCCTCTGGTTAATTTCTTCTTAAATATTTGGAAGTTTGGAAGCAAATATTGATGTTAAAAAAATCGGAACGTGAAAATATGATATATTGTTTTACCTCTCGAACAATATCAAGTTATCCACACGAGATCTATATATACTCGATATTCAGATTTGAGACATAATTCCTCATATTCAGATGAACCTTCCTGATTTTGGACATCAAGTATCAACTTATGTAGTAGGGGAAAAGATAGATCTCCAGTTTTGAGTTGGATTATAACAAAATACTCTAGACATCTCAACTGTTAAATTCTCATCAAATGAATACCAGAACTTAATTAATGGTTTAATGCCTTCATGAGCAAATGGATCCAAGACAAACAAAATCTCGTCCCGATGCCTCGCTCTTAATAACAACAGGAACCGTAATACACCAGACTATACTTATATTCACTAAGGGGGTTGGCTAGGAAGGACAGAGGATCTGAAGGGGGTGGGCTAGGGAGGATGGGGTGGAAGGAGGGGCGGGCTGGAGAGGAGGGGGCGGAGGAGGAGGTGCGAGGTTCAGGCTGGGGAGGCGGGCGGAAGGAGGGGGCGGGCTGGGGAGGAGGCGCAGAGGAAGAGGTGCAGGGGTGGGCTGTAGAGGAGGTGGCTGAGGAGCACTAGAGGAGGAGGAAGGACTGGAGGGGTAATGGCTAGGGTGGCGGGGGCAGGGAAGGAGGAAGGGTGGGAGGGGGCGGTGCTGGGGAGGAAGGGGCAGAGGAGGGTCAGTGGAGGAGGAGGAGGGATCAGAGGGACAATGGCTATGGTGGAGGTTGTCGTCATCAGAGGAGGAGGGGGGGGGGAGGGAGAGGAAGAGGACGAAGAAAATTATTTCAAGTAAATGACAAATATGCCCTTCTTATTGGCTAGAAAGTACTATTGTATTCAAAAGTTAATGTCCGTTTGAGATGGAAGTGGACGACAACTAACTTGAGGTGCACATATAATAAAATTTGAAGAAGATAGGGGTACAACTGATATTCCAAAAAAAGAGGGGCATAACTGATATTGCAATATCTCAGAGAGGCACAAGTGATAAAAACCCAAAAATAAACCATCGCCATCTTGGGGCCTATTTTAGGGTTCCTACTTGGGAACCCTCTTCGACGAGACTCGCCACCCCTCCGATGGGGCTTTATCTCTGCTCGGTGGTGCCGCACTTGTGCCTGCAGGAGGAAAGGCACCGTTGGAGGAAGGTGCCTGTGCACCGCTGGGCTCTGGAGAGATCAGGGTCAAAGAGATGCCGCCTGGTGGACCTCGTGCCGCCTGGGACTAAAAAGGATTGGCAGCTTTGGGAGAGGGAGTGGGACTTGTTGCATGCTTCCTGCATGCTCGAAAGAGCGGCGATGTCGCATGGAGTTGGAGCAACACGAGTAGAAGGAAGCCGCGACGCCATATGCGGTTGGAGGAGCAAGGGCTTCACCGAGCACCGTCCGGAATCACATGGGGGAGGAGCTCGAAGACGTGCTGCACATCGCTGGATCATGTTGCGTGGAGCCTCTCCTCGATGTGGTAGGAGGGATGCCGCTGCCTAGAACCAGAGAGGCATCCTGGAGGGTCATCTGCCAAAGAGCTCCACTGCACGAAGGCCTACGACCGCTGTAACGGTCTGATGAAATCTCGTGAGGGCTATGGGTTTGCTTGGGGTCGAGGAATGAGGCCAGCTCCTCCGAGGATCTTTGCTGGAGGTTCCCTTGCTGATGGTGTCGCGGCTGGAAGAGGAGCTTGAGCAAACTCTCGGCTGGTGGTTACATGAATGGAAGATGGGCGTACCTCTTTGAATAATGGGGATCCGATAAACATAGCCCAGGCTCGAAGCTGTTATTGGATCTCGGTACCTGCAGATGGGATGGGGGTGCCGCCTATGGTTCCTGTTGTTGCTGGAGAATATGAGGATGAAGATCACCTTTTTAAGAGGCATGGAGATGCGACCTGGAGACTGGGGCTTGCACACAACCCTGATTAGGGTTTTGATTTTACACATGTCTCAGGAGATCACCACAATCATAGAATCGAACTAATTAGGGTTTAATGATACACTAGAACTCTTGAACAGATCTCAAATAAATTACAGAAACTCGAATCTCAAATAAATCATAAAAAATAAAATAATCCTCGAAAACCGAACCCGATCTAATACCATGTTAGAAAATAGAATGCGCAAGCTTGATCAGATAAATAAAGATATACTAGAATTAATATTGGGATTTTAACGATGAACCCTAATCCCTAAGGAGCGGGATGAAACTACGGGAGAACGCCTCAAAGGGTTGATGTATGCGTTGCACTTTTCTGATATAGGAGGTCTAAGGCTTCTTATATAGCCTCCACAGAGCCTGCAAGTCCCACCATCGGTAGATGTGGGACTAAACTCTGGATGGGGTAAATGGATCTTGGAAAGATCGATTTACTCATTTTACATGATAATTACGCATAACATAAAATACTCTAACAGAGAGAAATAATAAATTGCATTATGATGGAGCCTTATAGAGAGGAGAACTCCTGATGGCTAAATTACATAATAGAGACATAAAGAGAAAGAAATATATGAGATAAGAGAAGATAAATAATCTCTCAACACTCCCCCTTAAGATGGACGATGTCAATCATGCTCACCTTGGAGAAACACCTCTAAAATGGCCCTCTGGCTAGAGCCTTGGTGAACACATTTGCTGTCTATTCCTTCGAGCTGACGTATGAGGTATAGATAGAGACCTTTTGAATCATGTCACAAGTGTATTGACAATAAACCTTGGTTTTCTCATGGAAGGCATGGTTATTGGCAATGAAAAAGATCCGTTTGGTTGTCACATTGTAGATGCATGGCAAGAGGTGCGCCAATAGCTAGGTCAGTCAGAATGGAACTAACCTTTTGGATCATGTCAATCATGCTCATCTAGGAGAAACACCTCTAAAATGGCCCTCTGACTAGAGCCTTGGTGAACACGTTTGCTGTCTATTCCTTTGAGCTGACGTAGGAAGTATAGATAGAGACCTTTTGAATCATGTCCTAAGTGTATTGACAATAAACCTTTTGAATCATGCCACAAATAGGAGTTTTCGAATGAGCTCCTTATGCCACCTCTTATCTACCTCCTATGTATTATCATCATTTAACTTCATGCTGTGGTCCATGGGAGTGGTGGCAGGCTAACAATCCACCATGCTTTTCTTAGAGAGAAGATCAATAACATACTTCCTCTGGGTTATAACAAGACCATGTTGGTTCCTAGCAGACTCAAGTCCTATGGGATAATGTAAATCGCAAGGTCTTTGGTGACAAACCGTTGTCCAAGGAACACCTCTAAAATGGTCCTCAAGATGGACGATGTCAATCATGCTCACCTTGGAGAAACACCTCTAAAATGGCCCTCTGGCTAGAGCCTTGGTGAACACATTTGCTATCTATTCCTTTGAGCTGACGCAGGAAGTATAGATAGAGACCTTTTGAATCATGTCACAAATGTATTGACAATAAACATCAACGTGCTTGGTTTTCTCATGGAAGGCATGGTTATTGGCAATGAAAAAGATCCGTTTGGTTGTCACATTGTAGATGCATGAGGCGCGCCAATAGCTAGGTCAGTCAGAATGGAACTGACCCACACCATCTCAGTATTCCCCTGTGCCATGGCTATGTACTTTAACTCTTCACTATATCTAGCAACCACAATATGATTTTTGCTCTTCTATGACTCCAAATAGCTCCCTATGAACGCTGCACCATGGCCTCAAATTTCAGCGAAATTCGGTCGAATTTCTATTGAATATCGATATCCAATCGAAATCGAAATTCGACCGAAATGATCGAAATATGGGGGTCCTAGTACAAAAAATGTCCGAAATGACCGAAATTCCGGTCGAAATTCCACCGAAATTCTGTTTTGGCCGATACCGAAATGGTGTTTGAAACCGATATTTAGGGCCTTGCGCTGCACAACCTGAGGTAGATTTCCTATCCTTGGGACATTTTGCATGTTATGCTTCTGCAAATGCTGTAACAACGAGGGATGTCCCTTTGCTAAAGAACAATCCAATATAGGAGAGGACTCCAGATACATCAGAATCCTATAAACTGCATCCATGTACGCATGTCTAGGCTGCTCCACAAATTAGTTAACTCTGCTTACTACGAAAGAGATGTCTGGCATGGTGATGATCACAAATAGGAGCTTTCGAGTGAGCTCCTTATGCCACCTCTTATCTACCTCCTATGTATTATCATCATTTAGCTTCATGCTGTGGTCCATGGGAGTGGTGGCAAGCCAACAATCCACCATGCTTTTCTTAGAGAGAAGATCAATAACATACTTCCTCCGGGTTATAACAAGACCACGTTGGTTCCTAACAGACTCAAGTCCTATGAGATAATGTAAATCGCAAGGTCTTTGGTGACAAACCGCTGTCCAAGGAAATCCTTAATCGCACGGATATCCTGCACATCATCCCATACAACAATATCAACATAGACCACTATATCAATTATAGCTCTCAGTCATCGGAACAAACATTGAATGATCTGCAGTCAAACTCACAAATCCCCTTTCTGAAACCATGCTTTGGGACTCTGCTTAAGACCATAAATAGCCTTATGGAGTATGCAAAACCTCTAACACTCTCCCTAAACAACGATCCCAACTGGCTACTGCATGTAGACTTCCCCCTGTAAGTCACCACAAAGAAAACAATCTTTACATCAAGTTGAAACAAGGACCAGTCCCATAAGACTGCAAATGAGAGAAGGATCCACAATGTAGAATGATGAGTCACGAAAGAGAAAGTATCATGATATTCCATCTCATACGTCTGGGTGAACCCTCGAGCCACAAGCCTTGCCTTGTAGTGGTCAACATTGTCAAGGTCTTTGGTGGCAAACTGTTGTCCAAGGAAATCCTTAGCCGCACGGGTACCTTGCACATCAACCCATATAACAATATCCACACAGACCACTATATCAATTATACCTCTTGGTCATCCGAACAAACAGTGAATGATCTGCAGTCAATCTCACAAATCCCCGCTGCTCTATCAAGTCCGAGAGATTCTGACACCATGTTCTGGGACTCTGCTAAAGGCCATATATAGACTTATGGAGTCTGCAAAACTTCTGACACTCCCCCTCAACAATGATCCCAGGTGGTTGCTGCATGTAGACTTCCCCCTAGAAGTCACCATAAAGAAAAACATTTTTCACATCAAGTTGAAACAAGGACCAGTCGGCAGTCCCATATCACTGCAACTGAGAGGACCCACAATGTAGAATGGTGAGTCACAAAAGAGAAGGTATCTTGATATTCCACCCCATATGTCTGGGTGAACCATCGAGCCACAAGCCTTGCCTTGTAGTGATCAACGTTGCCATCTACAGGTACTTCACTGTGAATACAACTTGTACCCAACCATAGATGTCCTTGTATTGGCAGTAACAAGGCCCCATCCATGCGTCAGTAACACTGCCATCTCCTCCTCCATGAGAAGACGATACTGATTGTCTCACATAGCCTCCTGGTATGTTCATGGAATCTTTATGACTGAAAAACCGATGATAAACCTTTCGAAATATTCAGAAAAATGTCTCAAAGAGACATGGGTTGCGAGAGGATACATGGCACATATATGCCTCCTCTTCCGCAGAGCAATGGGCACATTAATGTCATCTGCATCCTCATAACTTGTAAAGTAGCCTCCTGTGAAGGTACCTGTTCGTCCTGTAAAGTAGCCTATTGTATAAACATACCATGAGTGCTATTAGTAGAAATAATGTTCTCAGAACATACCTGGGACGTGCTGGATGATGAGAAAGGCCCTTGAGTAGAGGAACATTGGGAGGCTTTTGAATGTAAAAATGTGGCAAAAACTGAACCAATGAAGTGGGCGACAGTTATGGAGGTGCCACATCAGTAGGTGACGGTAGAGGTGGAAGAGCCAGTGAAGCTGGAGGTGGTGGTGTCATAGGAGGAGAAGGCACACAGATATCCTCTCTAGAGTCAAACAGAATCAACCTATCACTTGTAGGAGAAAAATACATGACAAAATAAAGAAAAGTAATATCAACACTAGGATAGTACTTCTATCGGACTGGTTCAAAACATCGGTATCCCTTCTAGGTCCGAGAGTGGCCAACAAAGGCACAATTGACAGTTTTGGGGGAGAGCTTGTCATGATTAAGAGTCAGGTGGTGAACAAGTGCCAAAGAACCGAAGATATGTGGTATAAGGGAGAAATGATCCTTCTTTGGAAACACAATTTACAAAGAACCATTTCCCCTAAAATAGAGAATGTCATATGATTCACCAAGAAACAAGCAATGAGAACTGCATCACCCCGAAGGAGCTCCCCCAGATTGAATCGGAGTCGCACGATCATGCCCTTTTTCAGAGCGTCAGATCAGGTTTTGACGTGGATCTGACATGCACGCTCACCTACGATAAGAGCTGTCAGATCCACGTTCCAACGATCATCATGACCGTACGTCAACGCTGAGCCCTGAGTTGTCAAATCTTTTCTCCATAGGCGCATTAGAGCCGCACGTCAGAGCACGCACCTCGCACGCGCCTGTGGGGTATATTTCTTTTTTACCCCATGTCATTTTATTTCGTTTTAGTCCAGTAAATAAAATGTATAGTTAAGAACATTTGCAATCAGACCCCTGTAGTTTATGTATTTTCACTTGAGTCCAGTCAAGTTTGAGTCACGTGTCTCCGCGCGTGATTATTGGGATATTTGCAGTATTTACCCTACACTTTTCAACTGTTATAAATGAATGTTATGTTTTGATATTTGCATATATGCCTCTGTGAGCTGTGAGTCATGTGTGATGCTTGTACTTGTTGGAACAATTGCATTTTTAGTCCTTGGACTTTCTTACTTGTTATCCTCTAGGCCCCAGACTTAAAATAATTGCAAAAGGGTCCCTGTACACTGTTTTTAACTAGTTTTCTTTTATTTAGTGTAATAAATATTAAATCAACTTCAAAAATTCTATAAAACTTACTTGCATGTTTGATTTATTGTAAATTTTGCTTGTTAATTTTCTTATATTTTCTATTATTAAAAATTCAAAAACTCCTAAAAAGAGTCTTGTTGGTCTTAGAAAAAATATAAAAATTTGAAAAATCACCCAAAAATTCCATAAAAATTAGGGTAGTTATATGTTAGTTTCTTTTAGCTCCAGTATTAGTTTTGCTTAAAAATACTTTATAAAAACCATAAAAATACCAAAAAAATTAAAACTTATAAAATTATATAAAATTGTTGAAAAATCCAAAAAATAGTGATTTCAATCTCTGTTTGTAGATATTTACCTATATTTTATCATAAAAATCATCCTCAGAAGTTTTGGGCAATTTAGTTATTTTTAACTTGCAAATTACTCCTTCTGTGCACTGTTTGTTATTTTTGTCACTGTTTGATTTTTAGAAAATTGCAAAAAATATTTAAAAATTATATATTACCAAAAAAACAATATAAAATATATAAAATCAAAAAATTTTTTGTTGCAATGTTCTGAATATTTTTGCCCCTTTAGAAAAAAATACAAAAAGAGTGTTTGTGTGTGTTTTTACCGCTTGTGCTTATTTATCTCATATTGAAAAATAAAAAATTCAAAAATAAAAAACCACTAAAAACAACAAAATTCCTGCGAAATCAATTACTTAGCTCGTAATTGTGCTCATCGTGTTTGACCTTGGTCGCTATACTGGGTAAATAAAAGTAGCGAAACCGCTTACATTGATTGTTGACTTTAATAGTTCTTTAATTTTCTTATTGATTTACTCGATTGATTTGGGTCATAACGACACCTTAATTTCATACTTAACCCTAGTTGGTCAGGCGGTTCATTAGCGACCTTCATGCAAGAACCCTTGCAAATTTCGGAATGCATCCGGGCAGTGGTGCTTCGGAACTAGCTTATTTACTCGCATGCATTCCTTATGCGAGAACTCTTGCACATTTTGAACTGCATTCGTGCATCGTTGTGGAGATCCTTGCCAACTTCTTGTTGCATTCGGACCATGCAACACGTCGCTAGTAGGGATTGCCCCAACGAAATCTAAATGTTTGCTTAAATCCACGTTGAAAAGATCTGAGCTGTTTTGAGACAAATTAATAAATAGTGTTCTTTTTAGGAATTTGTCTCTCTTGCGCCGGCTATTGACTACCTAATGCACAACCCTCATCAATTTACCCATGCTTGAGATCATGTCTGAGTTATTATAGAAAAACAACCAAGATAAATAATTCTTCTACCTTGATTTATATCTTCATTAGACACTAGTACTCTTTCATCCTTGCGGTTGATGCACCTAACTTGCATAACATCTTTGGTCCTTTATTTCCGGTCTTTAGTTTGAAAGAATTGCACATTTTCCTTTTAGTCAAATTTCACATACAAATGCTTCTATCTTTCATGGCTTCCATCTTTCTTTTTCGTTTCACGAATTACTCTTTTCGTTTCTTGGCCTTCTTATGCTCTCCACCAATTCTCTATCCAAAAGAAGACCTTGAAACTATTCGTTATCATTTTAGTTTTGTCTTGCACTTTGCTTCATCACCAATCTTCTGTTTGTGCCATTGCACTACTTTGGGTATTCGAAATCTCTTTCTCAACTTTTTAAGCACAATCACATGTTTAATACCATATTCTATCAGTATTTTGAACATTTTCCCTTTCAGCTTCTTATAACATATTTTTCTTGAAACCTTATAGATATTCTACAAGTACTCTTCTCTGTGTACACTTGAATTCTTTGGTAGCATTTTTGTATCAACGTCCAAAACCAAACCCATATACTTCGGGATCATGATGGAAAAATTGAGTGTTGATGGCTATAAAACCAAGTCCCAAGGATTATTTTATACTCTGCATTTGATAGACAAAGCTTCCTTCTCAAACATGTTTTGTACAATGAAGTGCCAAGTCAATTGTGTAATTGGATCTATTAGAACCTTTATTTTCCTACAAGCTTAAAACCCACTTTATTTGACCTTAGCATTGCAGACCACGACTTATCAGGTAGAATCACATTACAATGTCAACGCGAGAAAAGATATTTTTAGTTAATGCGCCAACTTATTTCATGTGACCATATTCCGTTAATGTTAGTTACTGTAATGAAACTTGCATCTGCTGATCTGAACAAACATGCTGGTCCTTTGGACCAGGGGAGCCTCAAGCTGGGTTACCACTGAAGGAGAACTTGAACCTCAGGATTAAGGAGACCTAGTAATTGGGAATGGATATATGATTTTACGGGGGTTCGTCTCTCTTGCCATGCTGTTTGGCCATGAGGTTGTTTATCAGAAATCTTGTATGCACAAATGAACAGCATATGTGGTGTCGAGACCTACTCTTGAAGTTCGCTACCACTTCCTCGCTTCCCCCTTTGCAGGAAATGAACATCTTTAAAAACCGTCTGCATATAGAGAGTTGGCGCATGGTACGCGAGTTTTCACTTTTCACTCTTCTGTTCAGGCACCATCCATGTAGGTGATCTTTCTTGTTGCGACATCGCCTTCTTGAGGGTGGGAAGAGGACTCATTTCGTACATTTGGATTTTCTTTTTACCGCCCAGAGTAGCACAGGAGAGAATCAATCATGTCCACGCCAATGAAGTTGACTGTACACATCTCCAAGTTATAACCAGCTCTCCGAGTAAGCAAATAACTCATGAGTTATTCTTCTTCCTCTGTGTATGCAACTGCGGTACAAAATTTGCGATATCTGTAAACTTCTGCTTCATTTTGAAATAGTTCTCTAGCTTGGTTAGACATAACTTCGAGAGAAGGCCAAGTAGCCAACAGCAAGTACAGTTGTACCTGACCTGAATAGGGCTAGTCGGTCCGATTGAAAGCCGACTGCTATTGGCTGACCCGACTAGTTGATCTAGTAGGTTTTGTTTTGACATGACTCCAAAAAACAAAAAAAAATTCTCGAAAAAAAATATTTTTTCGTTCACAAATTTATTGTAATAAGATTCTGATTTTTTCATTACCAAAATATTTTTGTCATATTTGCAATTAGGTATTGTGTGGGAATCCAATCCTTCTTTATAATTGGAAGGATAGAAAAAGTAAACTTTTCATTTTTTGTGTTATGAGATAGATCAAAGTCTCGTCCTATAAGAACTCAGTGGGTTTTACCCCTTAGTATCATTCGAGGGGTAAGGCCACTGAGTTCTTACTTTTTCATGTCTACAGGTTCATCCGATCATTACAGGGTCGGTCTTGTAGGCCTTCTAGGTGGTTGACTTTTTTTAACCGTACTTATATTTGAGTAAATTACACTGAAGTCCGTGAATGGTACACCCGATTTCAATGTCATAATCTAAACTTAAAGAGTAGCAATATAGTACCCAAACTTCAATATTTATCTCAGTGTGATTTTATGTCTTGATTTAATGTTAAAAGAAGAAAAATGATCCACTAAATTTCAATATTGAGAAAAATCTTAAAGATCGGGCATCACATTGTTATTTTTCAAAGTTCATGTATGACATTGGAATTGGATGTATACTTCAAGGGATTTTTGTAATTGTACTCTTTATATTTCTCTTGATTTTATAAAGCTTAACTAAATTTAAGATACTTAAATGTTTGGTTGGAATAATAATTTTTTTATTTCATTACAATAGTATCGAAAATGTTCAAATCTACGAAAATATATAAGAATATACGTGAAAAAGCTATATATATTGAAAATAGTTTTTGGAAAACAAAATTGATGAAATCTGATTAGTCGTCTGATTGCTGGTTGATCATTTGATTGTGTGAAATCACTTGTCTGGTAAGACTTTCTATCTCCACATAGAACAATACGAACGTACCGAAATTTTGGCCCTAGAAAATGACAAGTTGGCTTAATTGCCAACCTTGTTCGATCTATTATGAACTGCTGATTGATTTGTCGTGCTCTCTTACATTTTATTCATGAAACATTTTAAAAAGCACAAAACATGTGATGCGATCTCTCCTGCCATTTTTAATTTGAAGATACTCCATGTCGCCTTCCTGATTTTAACTGTCTTCTAACTCATTCATAATTCTTTTTTATATTTAGGAATATTTTACTTAATTCCTGATTTTAACTGTCTTCTAACTCATTCATAATTCTTTTTTATATTTAGGAATATTTTACCTTAAATATACAGAGAGACAAGCCCATTCCACGGTTTAATGACGACATTGTCAATATCAATATTGCAATGACTGACAGGTAGAAACACTAATTGTAAGAAATATTGCAAAAGCAAATAACAATTAATTGATTCCGTTGTCAATTTTACTTGTTCCATTTACGAATATGAAATTCATCCGATTATTTTTGGACGGGTTTGAACTTCAAAATTAATACCATGCGTGTATGAGGTTGGGATTTTCTTGTGGGTGCTCCATTCCGGAATACAAATATAGATGTTTGTGTTGCATCTTGGTCAAATTGGTGAAACCCAATCCGAATATGATGGTTTTCAATCTTTTTATAAGTCCGGCTTGATTATCCCCTCCCTCCATTAATTTTGATTCAACAATCTTTTTTTTAAATTTCTGACGAACAAAAGTTACCAATCCAAAAGAGAATCACAAAATATATCTGAATCTTCATTATCATCTACACACTGCACATCTTTGTGTTCCACTATATTGTCCCTATCTGTTAGTCATATGTGAAAAGATCAATGGAATCAATCTATCCAATCGGTGATAACATTAGATGTTTATAAAAAAAACTTGGATCTATAAATAATAAACATATAGATTGGCAGTACAAATATCAATATCTTTTAAAAAGTATGCAACTATACCTATATCCTAAAAAATGAAAACGATATCTATATCTATATTCATATCTGCAAAAAATAAAAATCCATATCCCTATCTATATCCACCACAAAATCATGGTTCAAATCTTGGGATGATAAACACTTGTGCGTGTTGCCCTCTTGTGTAAAAAATCCATATTGATCAAACTAGAAAAAAAATACAAATCCATATTGGTTTAAAATGGACATGATATGTATGTTTGTATGTAAATGTTGAGATGAAAATGAATTGGATAAGGATCATATATGGTTATTTCCATATCCATATTCACTTCATCTATAGAATTACTAATACGGATACAGATATGAATTAGATAATAATTTAACGAACCACACATAATCAGATACGAGTTCGAATTGAGTATTCATCGAATACGAATCCGAATCGAATAAAAAACGAATATGAATGGGATATGTACCAAATGTGAAGTGATTTAAAAAAGATACTGTTACAGAGCACATATTATAATAAACATGTTTAGACCATCAATAAAAGTTATAGTTATAGAGGAACACTCTCTATATATAGTCACCGAACTGTTGAAGCATACTTCTTCTTATATCATGATTCCTATGAAGTTGTCGAGGTAAAGAGACATAGTGGTTGTTGGAGATTGAGAGGATGCATGGATTTGATTTTAGCTTAATTGTTTATTAAAACAATATTATATGTATGTAAGTATGTATTTATATGTATATGTATATATTATTTTATATTCAGATATTCGAATCCGAATTTGAATCTTTTTGTTGTTACCATATTCATATCCATATTTGGATTTTTTTCAACTGGTATCTATATTCGATCAATATTCGTATACATGTATCCATTTTTCGTATTTTTTCGAATATGGTAAGAAAATATTCAGATATATCCATATCCATTTTTATCCTATACATGTGTGTGTGCATTTTCATCAAGCATTTCATTATCCTATCTATGTTAGCATTTGCTCCATTTATTCATGCAAAATTAAGCATCCATATAATGACCAAGTTAGATTGATATTCAAAGAATCAATATCCTCTTCATGTTAGGAGATAGTCCATCAATTCATTCATGTAAGACTAAAACTAGAGCATTCATGAATTACAATAGATATATAAATAGAAAACATAAAAAAATAGATAGTGACCCTAAGAAACTTCACCAATTAGTGGTGGCGGTGATGAAGGGGGATCTTCATGGTCCTAGACAGCAACAAGGAGGGAATGGTGATGAAGTGATTCTTGATAGTAGCGACCACAGAGACAGAGGGACGCGATGTGATGTGGGCAGTCGCCGGTGATGAAAGGAGGGAACCGAGATGGTTGTCGCTACAAAGAGGGAGAGAGTGAGGGTATTGACATCAATATAGGAGGGATGGGGTGCTAATTGTTAAGGGAGGTGACAGAGAAGGATAGGGCAACTAAGAAGGGAAAATGGGCTAGGGCAAGATTGGGAGCAAAAAAGTGGACAAAAGGAGGGAGGGAGCACCACATGATCAAAAACTCGTCCAAATTTTACTATTGCATCTTGCGACTATATGTAGTCCCAATACCTGGTCGCAAGTTATGCGATTGCTATAACGACCATGTATAGTCACAACTGTAGATGCAATAAGAATTTCAAGTATTGCGTCTACTTGTGGTGGGCGAATAATGGCCACATGGTTGCAATAAAGATAGCAACTAACTTACCATCACTACTATGCACAACTTTGTGGTTCAAAAACTTTTTATTATAATGTATGTACTATTAGGAGTAGGAATTTCAAAAGAAAATAAGCTCTCAATCCTAATAAGAATTAAGTTGTATTTTATACAGAGTATGTTTAGGAATTGGCTATAAGTTTGTACTTGGGCTATGTATGAAGAGGAAGTGAGCATTACCTCCAATACACCGTCATAAAAGATAACAATGAGAGAGGGGAAAGGGAGAGATCAAGAGGACCGAGAGAGGGGTACATGTTCTTCTCCTTAGTGAATTTTCTTATCCCGTGGTTATTAAAGGTGATTGACTGCCAACATATTATGCCTCTTCTTCTTTCTGTGCTCCCATGGTGGTTGATTGCATATCCAAATTTATCTCCAACAACTGATATAAAAGTGAGATTTGACATCGATGAGAGAGTATGTGACACAACATGTGCGCATTATTTATAAGATGTGAAAATTGATAGTTATGTTGAGTCATTGAGATTAGGAGCATCTGAAGTTTGATAGAGGATATTCAATGGTCTAGGTATGGATTTTTTTTCACGCCCTGGTTGAGTTGGATGATTCATATTGGGAGGACTTCACTCTAATTAGATCTTGCAAAATAGTTAGATTTTACTATTTCGTGGTAATTGGTGGTGGTCCAATCTAATCAATGTATTGAATGATTCATGTTAGAATAAGATCACACCACACCTTGTAGATATGATGACGAAGTTGACATTGTATGGTGCATCAATATCTGTCGAATCTTTCAATGGAACGACTTCATCTTGTGGAAGAAATGGGTGATGAACATAATCACACGACAAAGACTTGTGAAAGCTCTCCAAGAAATAAAGGAAAAACTAGATAAGATAAAAGAGGAAGAGTGGAAAAAGAAGAAAGATCTATTAATCATTACAATGCAACAATTCTTGACAGGCGAAACTCTTCACACAGTGGAGTGACCTAGATGATCCCGTGGAAGTCTGCAAGAAGCTCAAAGGGAGACAAAAAATCAAATCTTGAACAAACATGCTATTTCTAAAAAAGAAGCTATATAATCTAAAGATGATTGACGCGACAAAGCTATAGACACACTTAGATGAATTTAATAAGATCATGATGTATGTGCTCACACTTTAGTAGAAGAACGGGAATGGAGAGTTTCAATTCAACAAGGAGGATAGACTATTGGTCTTCCTGTGATATTTTTGTCTTCTTATGATCATACTATGACAATGTTACTATATAGAAAACTGACGAATTTCCATTTCACCATCTTTATTCTTTCATTTTAACCTTTAAACCATAATTAAATGCATGTATATAACTTAATTTGCAGAAAATAACATCTAGTATTTGCATTGTAAATATTGTATAAAATGATATATTTAAATCCAAATAAAAGAATAAAGAAAAGAAAAGAAAAAATGATTAAATACCATAGTATTGAATGACTCCAAACCCCGAGACCTAGGCATCATGATGATTGGATAGATAAGGAATAAAGTTCGGGGAGATAAGAGCCAAAACTAACTCAAAACCCCAATTTATAATTCACCAATAAATAGGTTTTGGGATCCATTTATTCTTTATTATTTATACCTCAAATTAATAAACTTTTTAACATGAAAATTTTAAATAAAAATATCAAGAAAAATACAAAATTTATTTCATCCAAAAATAATGTACAATATGCTCTAAACGCTCACAATAAAATCCAAAATAAGAACTTCCCAGACCTGTTACTATTCCTAAAATTAGATTATCTATTTAATGAAGGTGGTTTCATTTTATTTAATATTAAAATGAAAAAGTTAGGTTTTGGAACCTCATTGTGCAATATACTTGAATACAATAATCAATTTGCTTATTCTTTATATTTTTCATTATTTTATAATTGTATAATTTTGTAAATATTATTTATAATACATGTACATGATTAAAATAGAATAAAATAATTAAAATCATAATAAAATAAATAAGTATAGAGAAATACATAAATGAATTATTCATGCATATACATATAATATATATATATAAAAGTGTACATATAACTTCAGAAAAATACAATAAAAATCCATTTATGTTTATATAAATAAGTTATAAATATATAAATTACGTATATAAAATAATAAAATCTAAAATAGAAAATAAAATAAAATACACTATATATAGCTAAATATACCTATAAACGTATATATAAAAAGTAACCTATAATAAGCAAACTCGAAAAAATAACTAAAACCTTATTAAAATACTACATAAAATAATAAAAATTCCATATTTTATGAAAAAACAAAATCATTTATTATTTATTTTTGATTTATCTTTGAATTTCATTCTTGTTTTATCATTTAGTGACCTATGTTGCCTAATGGGGGGCTAACCTTGGTTGCCCCGCCGATCAACTGGCCTCTTGTGCCCTAGGTATGTTAGACTTTGCTGACCACTATTTTATCCTAATTTTTCCCCATTATTACTTGCGTTTTCATGGAAAAAATCCTTCTTCATTTTTGTTCCTCAATCTCTGGTTTTTCACGCCATATTAACTCCTCGATCGATGGAGCTCTGCCACGAGTCATGGCCTTGGTTGAAGTCCGCCATGTATAAAACTCATCCACCGAACACATTTTGAATTTGATCCCTCTTCAGACTGAAAATCCACATATTTCCTTGATCCGCAAGCTCCCTGGTGAGAACATGAAGCGATCCAAGCAGTTTGGCATGGAGGAAGAGACCTGAAATAGGAGATATGAACTCGTCGGCCATCTCCAACGCAGCTCTACATGGGCTCCTTCATACTTGAGGCTGAGGCCTAGTTCTTAGTTTCTTTTCATTCCCAGGAGTAATGGTAGCATAGTTTAGCACTTTATTTCCTTTATTTTTGTCTTTTGTTTTGTTGAATCCCTTGATCATCGTTCACCGGAGCTCCAGCTTTGGCAAATATTCCACCGTGCTCCAACAGTTCTCCGACTCGCCTTTCACCCCCATTTCGTTCCTTGTTGATTCTTCTACACCCCACACCATTCCATTCACCCTGATCTTTTCTATATCGAGAGATCATATCTCCTTCTCCGTCGCTTCACCGGAGATATCCACCGCACCTTATTCTCCCTCATATTGGCCCCAAACTGAGCCCCAAACCTTTGCCTTGTTGTTCCTATGCTAACCATGCAAGTTTGAGTGTTCGAAGACCCCTTTTGGGTCGGTTTTTATTCAACTGAAGTAGGTCCAGGTCCGTCGCCCTCCTTCGAGCACCAAGACCCTATTGATGGGTCCTGGATCCTTTTGATACCTCAAACTAACATGGAGGAGTATCGACTCAATTTTGAGCTACATGGGAGCTGCTAAGTTAGCCAGAATTGGCTTGGAATGGAGTTTGAAGCTCCCTGACTCACACGCTTCGCTTGTTTTTCCAGCTAGTGCCTCTACCGTCCGATCAAGAACCATCTCCAACAACTTCAGCTGCCGTCGGATCGCACCACGTTCTACCATTAGATCTCTAGTGGAGATCTAATCTCTATTGTCCGCTCACGAACCGTTATCCACCATCGAGGGGCCGTCACGTGTATAAGTGATCAGTTCTCAACCATTCGCCTGCGCATCTTTGGGGGCAATTTTGCAATAGATCCCCTAGTTTTTGTATTTTCCATTTAGTACATGAACATTTATTTGAAGTTATATTTTTTTTATAAAATTTATAAGTTGAACCCTGAGCTTTTATTATTTGCACTTAGGTCCCTCCCCATGTCACCTTACGTGCACATACACGTGAGGGGACACTGGTTTTGCAAGAAACAATATGCGGGTTTTGTTATTATTTTCTCTCGGAACTTTTTAATTACGTGTAAAACTTTCTGGTTAATTTGCAAGTAGGCCCTAGATGTTTTTGAAAATTGCAAGTATACCTCTACCAACATTGTATTAGTTAAAAATTCAAGAAATTTTATGCAGAGGACCATATACTTTCATTTTGTGTTATGTAATGCATTTTTAGTTTATTTAAATTGTATTTAGGTCCCTACCGGTCTATTAATTTTTATTTTTTGTATTTAGATCATTAAAAATATCATTTTGCATCTAAAGCTTGTAGGAAAATTAGTTTAAGTGTCTAACATTATATTAAATCACATATATTTTTCGAAGGACAATTAAAATTAATTTCCTATATATAAAAATTCAAAAAAATTATATTTAATCCCTACTTGCATTAAAGAATACATAAAAATTAGAAAAATGTTTGAAAATGTTAAAAAACTACACTAGCTTTATTATTATATTATACAACTATACACCAAAAATCTCAAAAAATCTCAAAAGAAAAATATAAAATTGAAAATCAAAATTATTAAAAAATCTTAAAAAATTGAAAATTAAAAAGAGTCACAAGGTCCATATGTACAATAAGATATATCAGATACATGTGTACAATATAGAAGAGTTTGATCATTAGGATCGAGTCACAAGGTCATCCACTAATGGGAGAATTCTCAGAGCAAGTAAAGGAGCATTCATGATGATGCGAGAAACGATGACGTTGAATAGGGTGTAGAAGTTCGAGAAAAGGGTGTGGCAGATGATGGAGCTTCAATTATTCCCCAGACGAGTAATATAAGAATATATCAACATCAACATATTGATTGCAGAAGCATGCAAAAAGAAAAGAAATTGTAGTTCACTTGGTTAGAGGATTATAATACACCCCCTAATCATGATGGATGTGCAGTGCCATGTCAGAAAGTACAACAAGGACTTGTGTGAGTGTTTCCAGGAGGCGGCACATTAAGGTCATCCAACGATTGAAATCACACCCAATAGCGTTGACAACTTACAAGATGAGCTAGCAAATGACATGGATAAATCAACTCAGACTTAATACATTGTGGATATTATAATGAAATTCAACTCAAGGGAGGATTGATAGGATGGGAAACAATAATAGGATCATGAATCATAAAGAAAATAGATTCCCAATCCTAATAAGAGTTGATAGGAATGTTAGCTCCTTATAATATAACATGTGCATCAATCTAAATCCCTCATAGGATTAAGATTCCAGTCTTTTTTTGGCGATCTAACATATGCGGAGCTCCTCGTAAAATAAAAAGCCTTTATCTCCCTAGTAGAATGGTTACAAACACTCGAATGCTCAAGAACATAAGCATGCACACAAACTATTCTTCTCTTATAAGAAGAAGGAGGCTCACTTTGGAGTGGAATGTGTACAAATGAGCCATTACCCCTCCTTATATATAAGACTTAAGGAAACCAAAGGTTACTCTCATTCTTACATTTACATTACTAATAACATAAAGATACACGACTCTTCAAGTTCCATGGCAACCCTTCTCTGCTTGTTTTTTTGACTCCCGGGTTGTCCTTTCATCTTATCACGGATGATGCCACATCATTTGCTCAGTAATTTTATCCAATTATCAGCACGCTTGCGCTCCAATACCTTTCTAATGCTAGCTTTCGAAATTCTCAGTTGGTATTGTCAAACATTCGGTCTTCTTCCAAAGGGAACCCACGATCTCCAGACCCTTGTGTGGTAAACCTACACTTAGCTCTTTGCATGCTAAGGGGAAGTCCATCAGAACTTCTCTACCATGACCTCCAGATGACTCTCGTATGTGCACTACCGAGCATGCTCGCCGACGTCTGAACTCAACACCTGCAAAGCTCCATTCCTCCTTGGATCACCATGCATGGTTACTGATACTTTGCACCTTCTTGCATGACCGCATCTCTTTGCTCCTCAACATATGCTGCTTAACTATGCATACTGCCCTACTACGCTCTCATTTGTACCGCTGTGTACATCTGATGTTATGTCTTGCACTGCTATATATACTTGCAGTGCTCGCACTGCTACAATCTTCACGACACTATGCATCCATGCTAGTGTCTTTTGATGCATCTCCATCACCAATTGTTGAATCTTCAAGACTCCAGTGGATAAACTATGAGCTAACCACATACTGTAGAGTCCTCTTGAAGTTGCTCCATCACTCGTGTCCATGCAACCGTTACTGTGTCTACATGTACAATCTAGATTAGGGAATTTGGGAGTGTGACAAGCCTCCCCCATTCCACCATCTGAAGAATCAAATGTCCTCAATTGAGCATCTTTCTTCAGTTGGCATCCTGCCATGATCCTCCTTATACTATGCACCTCCTGATGTGTCCCAATGTGAAGGGTAGTGCAAGCATGCACCACATCCCTTCTTCCACTTATTCTTCCCATGAACCACCATAACTCTTCCTGACTTGGTTTTTGCCTTGAGAAGTAGATATTCCTCTCCTATCATTGGTGTATTCCTCCCATCTCCATGAGATGATTTAACACCACCATAACTGGTGTGTGGTAGCTCCAACTCCACCTATGGAGTACTCACCTCCACGCTCACTCTCTGTGATCTCGACTGCTCTCCATGGGCATCCCCACACCTTGGAAGATGAGTGCATCCTATGATCCAAGCATCTTTAGTATCTCACTCCATGCAAGATCTTCATTGGTGAAGTGGTTCGTCAATACTTTACCCACATGGATGTCCGTCACCTTGTCCATGTTCCATCACCCTCTAGGGTTCCACACCATCTTCTCATTCGCAAATGTTCTCCTATTGATAATTTTTGTTGTGCAAATCCAGTGCATACATTGGCACTCAACATGTACCTTCGCACTCATATGCAATCTTGACTGAGCCTTGGCACCTCCAACACTCTTCGTGGTAGAGGTCCCTACCTCCATCGTGTTCGAAGTTTCATTGTGAAGTGTCATGAAGCATACGTTAAATAGAACACTGATTGCTCCCAAGTGTACCTTACCTTCTTCTTCTTCCTACTCTTCATCCATACAAAGAGAGTTAATCTTCTCTTTATTTGGGCATTCTTGCATCCGATGCGATCCATCACATATAAAGCACTCCTTGTTCTTGGATTGCTCCTTCTTTATGAAGTACTATATTTCCTTTGTAGGTGTCTCATAGACAATGCCTTTGTCCTTTTTCATCGTTCCTGCCTTCAACATGCTGGTGAACTCCTTCTCTTCAACATTGTGTCCTGGTTGGGCATCATAGTTGACCAATACATCCGTCACCCCAATCGCTGAGTTCAAGTCATTCACTCCATTTCTCCACAATTCAACTTGTGCCCAACTTTGCATCCCAGTCATGAAGTTGAACAACTTTTCTTCCTCCAACATGCCCTTAATGTCCAACAACAAAGACATGAACTGCTTCACATATTCACGAATAATGCTTGTCTACTTCATGTGTTAAAGAGCTTCTCGTGCGATCCATGCAAGATTCTTTGGTAAGAACTGCACCTTCAGTTCCTTAACTAGATCCTCCTACCTGGAGATCTTTGGTTCACCTCATATGCTGCACAACTCCTCCACCATAAGTTGGCATCGCTCAACAAGTACATTGATGCCAAGCCCATCCTCCTAGCTTCCCTTATCTTCATCACCTTGAAGTAAACTTCCATATCCCATGTGAAGTTCTCCAAATCCTTTGCACTCCAAGTGTCTTGAAAGGTTTGGGTACATGTACCTTCAGTCCCTGCAACTCTATGGAGCTTCCACCACTCACCAATGCCTTCTTGATGAGGGAGATCTAATCATGTATATTCTCCATCATTGAGTTGAATACATCTAGATTGTCCTCCAAGGATTTGACCTACTCTGACGGATGGGGGTATTACCTTTAAGACACCACAACGAGAGATAGCAACGAGAGTGGTGGAGAGACGAAAGGAAGAAAAAATGGAATAAAGAGAGTTGTAGAGAGTGGTACTTGTTCTTCTTCTTCTTAGTGAATTTATATTTTCGGTGATTCGAAGTGACCGATAACCATCACTTCATGTGTTCTCTTCTTCATGTGCACCTGTGATGGTCGATTGCCCATATGTTTTTGTCCCGACATGTACCCATCTTCATTACATCCTTTTTTTCCATTATTGTTGCCATTTACTACAAGAATCGAGACATTTTATTTAAAACTACATGTGTTATTTACGAGCAATTGTTTGGTATCTCACATTATTACTGACCACACTACATCCTTATATATTGCGATAGAGATGTGCATATTGTGGTAGACGAATATCTTAGAAGGCAGAATTGTACAAATCATGGTCGAGTTTTGCGCTATGGGAAGGATACATGTTCCAAAAAGTGGCAGCATCAACCAATACAAATATACATAGGGTGGAGCATTTGGCCGGGTCAGTCCGAACTCGATCCTAACTCGGCCTGCAAAAGTCCAGGCCCAACTCGAAGCCGATGCACATGTGAGACGGGCCCAGGTTTTGATTTTGTCGATCTTTCAATTGCGTGCCAGGCTCACTTCGAGCTCGACGTGGCCTGTGGAAGCCCGACCCGGCCTACCATGCATGCACTAGGCAAGGAATATAGATGCTTGGAAGGATGGTTTTGCTCCGATGACCCTCAAATCAGTGGTTTAGGGTTTTGTCATCGAATGTTTTGTGATATAGGGTGCTAGCATTGCCTTGTGTATGACCCGATTTAATGATATTGTATATATTTTGTAATTTGAAAATCAAGGTTGTCTCGAACATTTTTTTACTAATATATGAATCCTTTTGGTATTCCCTCAATAATTGCAACTTGTGAGATCCGGAACTTGATCTTCTTGCTGAAGTCACATGTCAAGATCGAAAATATTTCCACCATCATAATCATTTTGTGCCTCTAATTCGTAACTATGGTAATAATTTTTTGACTTCTGATAATTTAAATATCTCACATAAATATTTGTTGGAAGCAGTTAACCAAATAATTGTGATGACATTATGGTTGATGTCTTTCTTTTGGCAACATTGCAAAATCTAGCATAGCTAATGCACCTCCACAACTTAAGTAATTATGGAATATTTAATTTCAACTAATAGAAAGAGAAATTGTTATTCAATGAATAGGAAAACATGATATCCTTGTGCATCCATTTCACATGTTAGACGTAGTTAGTTTATTCGTCGCCATTGTGCATTGGAAACTCTGGGTTATCTTTCCATATTCTCCAACTAAACATACGGTCCTCTAACTGTAAGAAATGTTTATAATGATAATAATTTTGGTTAACATCGTCATATTTTCTAATGCTTAATTTTTATGATTTTCATACACGCATTCTTCTATATTTTTTTCTATTTTTTAAGTGGGTGCAGGCTGATCTTGACCCGAACTTGAGCCTGTCCTTATGGACCTTGGGTCGGTCCTGGCTCCTCAATTTAACAAAAAAACGTGGCCTCGACCTGGCCCAAAGCTCGAGGAAAATAACTTATGCTCGGGTCGAACTTTCCCAGGTTCGGTTGGGTCAACACCTATGTTCCACCCTAATTATGCACATAGCTACTATGAAGTGCAGACAAATGATACATAGATTCTATGAACCCATAGTTACTAAATCGTGATTCAAATCTTATAATTACCATTCCATACAAAAACGATTTTGAACTATTAAAATAACAACCTCGATCCGGTACTGCACACAACGCACGAGAATCTCATGGTGCCTTTTCCAAGCCTAATATTTCTGTTTTCTCACATAACATAACACGTGCTCTAGATATACAATCTATAGGTAATTACACAAACAAAACGTCCAAAAGCAATGCAGGCGGATAGAGATTAAAGTATGATTAACGATTCCGACAAAGGTTGTGCATGCAGTACTGTCGATCACTGTGAGTGAGCACCATGGCTTCTTTTGTCGCAACTGAATATATATATATATATATATATATATATTCGATATATTGTTTAAACAATAATATAATATTATTAGTGAAGTAGGCAAGATTAAAACATGGGCTGCTGTATTAATATACTCCTTGATGGATTTCTGAAGTCATCATTTTCATTCACATCACTCTCGTAAACAGCGTTGGAGATTCTGTTTCGTTTCACATTTTTTCTTGGGAATGATTCAGATGCACACATTTTTTAGCAAGTAATCCTAAGCGATTGTTTGTTCTATATCATTCTGCAATCTTCTCAGCATCTCAAACATGAGTTTTGCTGACATATACATTGTTTATAGGGTGTTAGATCAGGGGAAATGGTTCTTCTCGTTCTCAGGATGTTCCACCATGAGATTTTTCCCTGACAAGACATCCTTAGTACTCAAATGCTCTGTTAAAGCATCTGACATCAGTATTTCCCTGCCAGGACATCAATCGGCAAACAGTTTGCCGATTGTGCATAAAAATAATATATAATATTATTCTGAAAAATTTTCTGAATTTATATTATTAAAAATAATATATAAAAATATTTGGAATTGAGAATCAGCAAATGGTTTGATGATTCTCATTCCAAATATTTTTATATATTATTTTTAATAATATAAAATTCAAAACTTTTTTTGGAATAAACTTCGATCCGATGTCCTGACAAGGAAATACTAAGGTTAGATGTCCTGACAGGACATTTGGGTGATGGAGATACCCGGTCAGGGAAAAAACCCTTCCACCGTGGGTGTGCTCTCTCTCTCTCTCTCTGTGTGTGTGTATGTGTGTGTATTCGCTACACATGACTTTTTCAAATTGCATTTTCTCTATCTCACCTTGTTATTTTGTTGATTTTTTTCTCATATAGGTGGTTGAAAAAAGGTAAAAAAATAAATTACAACAACTATGCCAATGAGCTATCATAATTGTGTATTTGACAAAAAAACAAATTAGATTATGTTAGTTAATAAGTCGTCACAGAGGTTCATGAGAAGAATTCCTACCTCCACCATTTCTTATAATTCTTATGCTGATAAATGGAAACCTGGTATTTTCGATGCTTTTTAAGGCTCGAAAATCGATTGGAAGTTGAAAAATCTGAATTAGGAGGGGGGGGGGCGAATAGCCATTCATCTACCTTTATTCTTCTATTTTGCATTTATATCCTTATCAAAATACATGTAAATACATATAAATTGTAAAAATTAACATTCATTATTCATATGTAAATAATACCTAAATACTTGTATTTAAATCCAAAATAAAATAATAATAAAAAGAAAAGAAAAATAAATGATGTGCAAAAGATACTGAATGGTCCTAAACCCCGAGACTAGGTCAATATTGATGTGGTCGACGGAGAATAAAGTAGGGAGAGATGAAGGTCAACACACTTCACAGAAAACCCTAATTTTCATTCTTGAAATTAGCCATTTTTACATGATTTTATTCTTCATTCTATATATCCCAAATAATAAAATGATCTACACGAAACTTGTACATAAAAATACATAAAAAAACTATAAAATAATTACACGTAAAAATAATACACAATGCAATTGGGACATACATATAAAGAAGCCGTAAACCAAACTTCACATATCCATATCTTCTCCATATAAACTCAAAATTTATCAAACTCACCTCCATTGTATCCTAAAATAAATTATCTATTTAATGAAGTAGTTAACAGACAAAAGTTGGCTTTCTGAGGTCTCATTGTACTATATACTTGTATATTTTATTCATATATTTCATTCTTTTTATTTTTTCTTTTCTTATATTTTTAAATACTTTTAAATATTATTTGAAACATATTAAAAACATAAAAATAAAATAAAACTATTAAAAATACATTAAAATAAATAATATAAAAAACTATATAGCTATACCATACTTACAATGTATATACACTTATTTATTTAAGTGTATAAATAAAATCAGAAAAGTAAAATAAAAATTTGTAACTATGTATTTAGTCATATTATAAATATATAAATTATGTACATATAATAATAAAATATAAAATACAAAACAAAAGTATAATACGTAAAATACATGTATTTATACCCATAAAATATGTATACACTTATAAAAATGAGCACTTAATAAATAAGTTTTTAAAAATAAATAAAAATACCCATAAAATAGTACATAAAATAAGAAACATTTTTCATATTTTGGCTTTTAATTAGTAAAATCATTTATTATATTTAACCAAATTAATAAGGGAATTTATCCTCGAATTCCGTGACTTTCCACGTGGACCAATCAAAGCCCTCGGACAGTTGACCTCCGATCAACTATCCTCTCCTCCTTCTGATGCATGTTAGAGCTCATGTGAGTCCCTCCTCTAAATTTTACCCTTCGGTCATCACTCCTTATCCCTTGAGACCCTCACCAGCATGCAACCCCCGTAACCCTAACCCACGCCATCTCTATAGGCTCCACCAACCACCTTGCCTCTTGACACCATCTCCCTTTGAAGTTCGTCAGACCCCATGTCTATAAATAAGACCTGAGCTCCTTTTTTGCCGTTTTGATCCTTATTCCTCTAACGTAACCCTAAAGGAATTCTCGGGTATGAGTCTTTGGTGACCACTGAGTCTCCCCGACCTATTGACATGGATAAGGAGGAGAAAGAGGTGGCCCAAGCCATCACCAGAGTATCTCTGACGAAGCTTCAACTACTCCCTGGATCTCCTAGGTACGAGCTATTTTTCTTGCATTCTAGGATGTATTTCATTCCAGCATTCCAATTCTATCTTTCATTTATTGTTTACATCTTGATTCTAATGTAATTTCCAAGTTTTGAGTACGTCGGAGCTTTAGAGCTTCGACCATCATTCCCCTGTTAATCATCCCGGTTTTCACTCACCTCCACCCTCATCTTGAAGCCCATCCACTTTTCCATCATCCCACACCACCTTTCACCCTTGATTTCGCAAAAAATCAAGGAGATCAGAGCTCCTTCTCTGCCGTACATCGGAGCTCCTTGCCCTGTTTCTCCCCTTGCTCTCAAGCCTCAATCTAGGGTCGAGAGCCTTGTTCTCGAGCTCTAGAATCTTTTTATGCAGGTACGAGACTCAGACGAGTCACCTAGGGTGGAATCGAAGCCTTGACATTAGCTCCAGGTGGTCGTTTACAAAAGAGAGCTCAAGGTCCCCATTGCTAGGACCCAGACCTCAATGAGGACCCCTGCAGGTGCGACCATTCTCCAAGAAGGTGTGGAGATGCTCAACATCGAAGAAGACCATCATGGGCATGAGAAATTAATGCTTTAAGGTCGAGGAAGACGACATTCTTCCCTATTCTTCTGCCCCTCTTGGGAGCAATCAAATCAGAGACAACCAGATCTAATCTGGGTTGTTTAAATTGAGTGAAATGTTGCATGATCTTAGCCGTCGATAAGCTCAAGCGGTGCCTACATGGCACACTCACATCTGTCTGATCGTGCACTAAAGGGGTAATTTGCTTAAAGATCCCTTCACCTCTTGCCTTTTGTATTTGATCCTGCAAAAATTTAAATTAGAGTAATATTGTGTGGGTAAATTATAAGTGAGGACCTAAACATTCTTGTATTTTCAAAATAGTCCTTCCTTATCACGTGTGGGGGTATGTGTTTGCACCATAACATTTATGAGCACAGCCTTGGATTATTTGGACATGTTATTCAATGAAGCTTAAGTTTTTACATATTTCAAGCATGTCCTTGTAAGTTATAATTTTTAATTTTGTGCATATCTGTCTTTATAAATAGTTTTATTGCTCTAAAATTGTAGGAAAATTATTTTAAATGCATGCACTTGATGACATATTTTTCACATGTCATTTTAATTAAATTGTCTATCTATTAAAAATACAAAAATACATTTTTTATCCCCTATCTAATTATTAAACCCATAAAAAATATGAAACCATATCTCAAAAATTCCCCCAAAAATATAATATTACCACATACACTAAGATCATTAAAAAATACAAAATACCAAACTTTAATAAAACCCTAAAAAACCTTACAAAAACTAGCAAAAAATAGTAAGAAAGATCCATATATATATATATATTTCTCTTTGGGGATTGTTTATATAGAATGAACTATATATTAATAATAATTTTAAATTAATTTTATATTTATTTATATTTAATAAACTTAAAAATATCTCGAATAATTAATGCGCGCATTGTTTTATACATTTCAATACTAAAAATACATAAAAATTGTTAAAAATTCTATAACAACAACCTAAAATAGAGAAAAATATAAAAAACAAAAAAACATTTTATGTCATGTACTTTGAGCATATTTAATGTATATATGTACTATATATACCTATTAATTTTATTTTATCTATATATATATATATATATATATTATTTTTTTTAAAAAATAAAAAAGAAATTAAAGAGTTATAAAATAAAAAAGAAAATAAAAATTTGAAAATTTAAAACATAAAATATAAAAAACACTTAAAAATCCATGAAAAATCACATATAATTAAAATCCTAAAAAATATAAAATATAAAAATTATTATTATTAATTAGCAATAGTTATTAACAATCAACCTACTTACCAATTTACACCTCATAGTTTGACACTCTACTACTTGTTGATGAATCCATGATCTATCGCCTTTATTCTTTCATTCTGGCCAAAATCCTTGATAAAATACATGTAAATATCCACTAATTCTCACTAATTAACATCATATATAACCATATTTATTAATATTATATATTTAGTACTTATTTTATCTAAAATAAAATAATAAAGAGAAAAAGAAAAATAAAAGAAAAGAAAGATGTAGATATGTAATATATATATAGACTGATCCTAACCCCAAGACTATGTTAATATTGACTTGGTCGACAAAATAAATAAGTAGGAGGAGATAAGAATCATAATTTATAAAATGATAGAAAATCAAGATCATCAATGTACATACACATTTTTCACCTTGTACAAATATTCACATGTTTCATTTATCATTCATATCATCTCAAACTAAAATATTTTCTTCACAAAAGTTGTTTATAATAATATATTAATGTATAAAAATATCAGAAAAATTATTTAATGTATAAATAGTTAATTACAATGAACCAAAAAAGCCCTAAAAGTGAACTTCTAAGGTTCATAACTATTTATAGAAAACTCCAAATTGACTAAACTCACTTTTAAACTTCGTTTTATAATTAATACTTTTTAATAAAAATATCAAAAAATTAAAATAACACGTGTGAATTTTGGTATTTAGACCCCTTTTGTATATAAATACTATGTGTATAATCTTCCTGATTTTTTATTTAATTATTTCAAACTTTATTTAACTTAATTTTTCTTTTAACGTGTTTCCAAAAAAACAGAAAAAAATGTAAAAATATAATTTAAAATAAATACCAATAAATCCCAAAGTCATAAAGCCATGATCTTAAACTTCTGGACCTCATAACTCGTCCATATGTATCTGAATTGGACATGCTCACTTTTATCCTTCGTTTATAGAATTATCAAATGAAACCCATTTCACTAAAATCGGAGTTAATATGCAAAAAAAGGTTTTGGGACTCTATTGGTATAAAATGCACAATGTATCTTATTTTTATTTTATCTAATGTAGGTCATTTCTTATATTTTTATACTTCATTAATATTTTATTATAAAAATAAATAAATAAAAATTATTTATTCATTTAGTTATTTATTTAATTACTAAATTATTTAATTATTTCATTACATATTCAATTAATTAAATACTACTCATTTCATTAGATATTTATTTATTCATTTATTAACTTTATAATTAATAATTTAATTACTTATTAATTAATTAATTAATTTTATATTTTTCTTCCTTTTTCTCTTTCTTTCTTTCCCCTCTCCTCTTTCTTCCTTCGCATGTTTATTCTCTCACTTGCTTCTTCTCCTGCCATTTCCCACTTCTTCTTCCTTCCTCCTTTCTTCTTCCTCCATCTTCTCAATTAGCCCAACAACCTGGTCGTTGGGCCGGTTGCCCTACAACCCTGCCGTCAACCTCCCTCCTCCTCTATAAATAGAACCCATCACCATCTTCTTAAGCCCATCCGCTATTTTCAACCTTCAACTCCCAGAGCTCCGATGAGTGAAGTACATGGGTAACAACCACCATTTTTCCACAGTTGAGCGAGGTTGAGCGAAGGAGAATCAATGAAATCTCAATGTCGGTGTGGACCTCCTCTCCTCACCGTACTCAGTTTCCTCCCACCGCGAGTCGAGGTGAAAACCTGGAGGTTCGCACCTCCACCCTAAGCGCATCCTCCTCTTAGTTCAGGTTAGGTCTATTCTCTTTCCTATTTCGTTTCTCTTCTCAATCTCTCCTTTCTCTCAATTTTCTCTTCAAACCAGTATCAATTGCACCACCGATATTCTTTCCGACCATCATCTCCATCTTTGAATCCTTCTCGTTTCTGCTCTATCTATCAAAACCTCTCAACTCTCATCACAAGCGATCGAAGCTCCTCTCCTTTTCCATCGCCTCCGCTAGGATCAACCTATTAACCTCTCCATTTGTACATTTGGACCGAGGTTCACCTCGAGTCGCTAACATTTTCATGTCTCCATCATTGTGCATCATCTAGAGCATCGGTCCACATTATCGCCATCATCAAGTACCTGCAACAAACACACAAAACTGCGAGCAGCATCATTGCAGATCATCGTTTATCTAGAATCCAGAGGAGTCACACATCCGTACCTCCACCATAAATCAAAGCATGTCGCCTTGCCTTGACAGGTAAAATCATCAAGGATATGAAACGAAGAACCACATATGTAGAAACTAATCACAATTTGATCCGTAGACGAGCACTTTCGTGAACAGTCGTCTATGATATCTGGAGTCTATTAGACAACCATCTCGTGTCTTCTAAAGCATACACCTTGGAGCAAGAGATTCGAGGATGAAGAGCTCTGTCCATCGATACTCCACTGCTAGCAACCACCAACTGGAGAACCACGAGCCACCGTTGGAAGATCGAGTTCGCCTCTTCGAAGTCATCGCCGATTCATAAATTGGGGAAAAATAACGTGCTCATTGCTAACAACCATCGCACGATTTTCTAGTAATCAGTCAGCCCTCGCATTGCCACGTGTCGCAAAAGTAGCTCGTCCACTGCTCCACCGCTGAAGGCATCACGTGATTTTAGGCAAATTATGAACAACCCCTGAACTTATACGAACATGTCCAGGTCAAGCAAGCTCATACGTGATCTGGCACGTGAGGGTATGGATTTTTACGAGTAGACCCCTAAACATGTTGAAAATTACATACAGGTCCCCTACATGCTCAAGTCACGTGAGCAACACAGATCTTCTAGGATTTTTGCGTGATTGACCCAGATTCTGCCAATTTTACATACACACCCATATTTTCCATCTAGTTACATATATGGTTAAAGGAGGCTACTCCCTGGATAGCCAATTGGCTACTCCCACCTTTATTTTTCCCTATATTTTTTATTTTTTTGGAAAATAAAAAACGTAAATTCATAACTATATCCCCCAAACATGTCATTCCAATTTTGTAAGAAACAGAGACTCCTATGCCCTCCATCTGAAGGGGGTCAATTTCAACAATTCTGAGATCGTTAAAATTTGACATTCTTGATAGAGGGGATAGAAGTCTCGAATTAAGTTGAATTTTGAATGACATCACGGTGACATATTGTGATCTAAATTCCAATAGGTTTCATTTCATCAAAATAAAAAAATATAGGAGAAAAGGGGTGGGAGCATGTAAGTTGGCTACAACCATGGAGCATACCCCCTTTTCCCTGCATATATACCCCAAATACAATATATTAAATAAATACATCTTAAATAAAAAATTTAAAATTATTATAAATATATGTATAAATACTCAGTTTTACACTATATACGGTATATTTAGTATTTTTAAAAAAAAGTAAAAAATATTTTTTATTTTCTTAAATAAGTTATTACTAAACAAAATAAACATAAACTCATAAAATACATAAAAAGTATAAAATACATTAAAAAAATCCACAAAAAACTATTTGCAATATACTTTAATATATTCTACTAATTAAGCCAAAAATAAAGTAAAAATCGAATATTAAAACCAATAGAAAATTTAAAATACCTAAAAATTTTTAAAATACAAAAAAAATTCTACAAAAATAAAAAAATAAGTACAATACCTTATTTGAAAAATCATCTATTTCTTAATAAAAATTAAATAAAATATTTTCTTGTTGTTTTATATTTTAAAATAAAAATATGTGTCTATTTTCAATAAAAAATATATCTCTATTTTCAATAAAAATGAGTTTTCAACTTAAAACTAAATTCAAAGCCATAAAAATTCTAAAAACTTCTAAAAATTCATAAAAAACATGAAATAAAAATGAAAATATAAACAATAAAAAAATAAAACCAAATGACAAAAATTATAAATATATATTGTTACATAGGTATATTATAATCATAAAAACAATATAGAATTCTTATCACTAAAAATTCAGAAAATTCACGTAAAATAAAAATCAGGAAATCCTCATACCTTAGATTCTCTATTATTTTAACTTATTTTCCATAATTTCCCTCTCTAAGTTCGACACTCCCATACTAGCACTATACACATTTAGTTTATGAGTATAAATAAAAAATATATTTTTTTTGTGAATTTCATCTCACTGATACAATGATGATAGTCTCTTCCGTTAGAACTATCAGGTTAGATGAGATTTTCACTTGTCCACTACACACATTTTGTAGAGTTAAATAAAATAAAATTTTATTCCAAACATATTTTTCATTGCATATGTATTGTTGTGGGTTAATTATTGATTGAGAAGATTAAATCAGGTACGTGATTATTCAGAAGATCAGGGATCCTAGCATTCGGTCTTGGAGGGCATGCGACGTATGACTAGTTAGATATAATAATCATTGTATTGATGCCTCTCTTGGCTCTTGGAACCCAATTAATGAATCTTCGATTCTCATTATTTACTCTTTTTTTAGTTTATCTTTTGGCAAAAACATATAGAAATGTATGTAAATACAATAAATTATCACTATGCATACTCTTGTTAATAATGTATATTTAACACATATTTTCTAAAAATAAAAGAACAAAAAGAAAAAAAGGAAAGAAAGATGTAATTATAAAATAAGTACATACTGATCATAACCCTGAGAGAAGGTCACTGATTGATCTGATCGACAAGGAATAAAGTAGGGGGAGACATGGTGCTTGTATATTCTTCACTATGCATTCTATGAACTTATCACTGAAGGATATGGAATTATCCTCAAGCGCATCACGGAAGCGTGATCGTCGTATCGGATACGACGAAGAACGACTAGTCGTACTAGTTGTTCGGTGCAGCGGAATTTTAAAAAATTTTATTTGATGAAACCACATGATCCGAGAACCATTCTCAGATCGTTTCATCTATAACCATAACAAGTATAATGCAATACCTCTTGAAGCGTGGTTGATCAAGTCTCAAAAGAAAGAGACCTCCTGTCTCAAGTCCGATCGTCGGCGAGACCGCTTGCGAGCGCGGGGATGAACCGCGTTGTCCTCGCAATCCAAGAAGATGATCCAAGCATGGTTGCTCCTGATCTCGTCGCATGAGATCAAACGTCTCCTTCGTGAGAGGAACTCTCCAAGAAGACGGAGAACCGAAGAACGTCGAAGCGGCAGCGCGGTGGCGATGGCGACGACGGTTCTCTCCTCTAGGGTATGGTGGACGGCCACCAATAAGAGAGGGAGAGAGGGCTGGCGTGTATGAAGAAATGAGGGAGAGAGAGAGCTCCAATATTGCTAGTCATTAGAGAGCATAGTATGCCTCTCTATTTATAGGGTTTTGGGATCCATGGATCTCAATCCATGGGACACATAAAATCAATGGGTGAGATTGATTTGTGTCAATCCAATGGCCAAGATTGTTGTTGTCAAAAGCAACAAATTTAGGTCAAAATTTATTTGATAAAATCAAATATAATTTATTCCTAAATCAACCCAACAAATAAGGAGAGATTACACATGGAGATCGAATCTCCATGTGCAATTAAGAGGGGACGGCCACCCATTCCATATAGGAATTGGGTGCCGCCCACTTGTTTCCCAATGGAGAGCAATCTCATGGATTTCCATGAGATTGCATATCTCCTTGGATTTCTCTCCTATTAATTTGCAACAAATTTTGTTGGGTTTTATTCTTCAAAAATAATTCACAATTATCTTTGAGAATATTGCATTCTTGCCATGGAAAAAATTGTGAATCATATTCACAACCCAAAACAACATATAATTCATATTGTTAATTAATTACACAATGTGCATCCAATACACATAATAATTAATCAACACATATAAATTATAATTAGCTCTCTCTAATACATTATAAATCACATTTATAATATATTATGAATAATTGGATATTTCTATCCACATTATTCTTATCCACATTAATTAAATCACATTTAATTAAATTAGATAATTTCTTCACACATCAAGATGATTAAATCACATTTAATCATTATTTCTTCATTGCTTAGATCTTATGGAATTATTCTTGAACCCTTCAAGAATAATGCAATCTCTCCGCAGATACTTGGAGATAAGGACAGGGCGATTGTATTGTTCCACGTATAGTGACATGGATATTGAGATCATATCTCAAATCCAGATCGCGGGCCTCTCATAGATGCTTGATTAAACAAGACCGTAAATCTAATCTTCTCATTGTATCTGAATCACATTCAGATCAATGTCCAACACTTGGACCAAGATCAGATCACTTCTCTACTGAGAGGAGTCACTAAAATCCAGACCCGTTTCATCACTCCCTAGGAATGGAAGCGTCATGGTTATACAATCGTTTATGATCAAATCACCCTCAGGTATTCCCAATACCTGTACATCCTGCATACTGGAAGATTCAGACTAAAACCGAAGTATCGGATCAACTTTATACTGTCTACTTCATGGTTTTATCAGTAAGTTTCTCATTCGATCATTGGGAGTTGGTATCGATCATACACTTTCCAAAAGTGTATATCATACCTAGGTCTTGATCATATACTAAAAGTATATATCAAACCTACAAATTCAGTCAAGCTTCCAAAGCGAGACGACCATGCGCATGGAATTTGATTCATCCCAATATCTCATGAGTGAGCTCATGTCTTCCGGTTCACTAACTGAACCTGTATGATCCCTTTGAGAGATCGTATTACTCATATGCCCTTATATGCACACCAGCGCGCCGGTGTATAGACCTTGATTAGGTCATCAACCTATTGGTCTGCCAAATGTACATACTTAGACATATAGCAACACATCTGTCTCCGGTCAGAGGATGCGTGCCTATATCATGACAGCATATGATATAGGACTTTGGTTATCTCGATCTCGTTAAGTCAACTCTTTGACCTAACTAATCTGACACCTCCGAATCTCTATTCCTATGCAGAGGACCTGCATCAAGAGGTCGGTCAGATATCAGCCTTCAGAGATAGGATTGCCATCTCCTACTCAGGCTGGAGATCATCTCTTAATAATCATTTGACGGTGCTTGATGAGTCCTCAATCTAACTCTTTAGATATTCATCCAAGCACCAGCCTCTATGATTCAATAGTTGAATCAACAGCTGTATGATCATCAAGATGGCCATGGTACATAACCCTAATTGTACTGAGGGACCTATTATACAAATTATTCATTCTTCATTTCAGATCAGGGAATGATATTTGCAATAACATTTATTGCATAATGGCTCGCCGTGGGCTCGCATTTCCAACAATCTCCCACTAGCCCAAAGAGCCATTAATGGGCTAATCATTTAAACCCGCACTCATGTGACAATCATAGGCTATTTAGAAAATAGCTAGGTAAGCTGATCAGTCACTCTGTTCCCACGAGACTATGCCAAGTCCTTTTACGGCACTTGCATATCCCCAGTAACAGTGCTCGCATCCAATGCGAATGTTGCATCTTATGCAATCAATACTCAATCTTGTTAGTTATAGTGTCCTTGACACTACAGCTTAACAATTATCATAACCAGTATTTCCATAATCCTTATAAGAATATCCTTATTTCTGGAGATCTCTATCTCCTAAGGTATCTTTAGTTAAGACCTTTTAGATCACTATCTATAAAGTCTTAAACTTTTTGAAGATAAGACTTTGAGATCACTATCTCAAAAAATCTTGTCATCTATGAAGATTTTGTTGTTACTGCAATCAAGTGTTTTATTTCTATAGTAGGACTAGTAACAGTTTACTACTCCCACTGCATGGCACCCACCTGGCTTTTGTACACATCTAGCACACACTTGGCTTCTCAGAACTGATGCCCAAGGGCAAGTAGTTCCAGCATTCACTTTCTCAACTCTTTGAGGTGTTATCCCTTTAGATAGGTATGTACCATATCTTAAGGGTTAGAAGCCTTTCTTGGAATTTCTATGAATAGAATATGTCCAAGGTGTACTACAAATGTGACAGTCCCATTATCCTCTTCTCTTTGCTTCTGAACAACTTCAGAACTAAGATCTGAGGTATCTTTGAAATCATATTTCAAGATATGGAATAGCCAGTCCATGAAACACTTATTATTATCCTTATATCATTCCAAATGATTAGGATATTATCTACATTTAGCACGATGAATACAAAAGCACTCCCACTAAGCTTCATATGGTTCATCAAGATTCTATCTGAAATCATAACATTTATAATTTCATCAAATCTTATGATCCAACTTCAAGAAGCTTATTTGAGTCCATAGATGGATTCCTTAGCTTGTACACCTTGCTTTCCTCAACCATGAAGCCCTGGGGTACTTCATGTGAATATCCTCAAAGAGGTATTCATAGAGGAATGCAATATTGACTTACATCTTGAAGATGCAATAGTCAAGTTGTGTAGCTAAGGTTAGCAATATTCTGACGGTTTTAAGCATGGTCACCGAAGAGCAAGTCTCATTGCAAGCAATGTCTTCTCTTCTAGTGTCTAGCTCATGGCTACAAATCGTGCTTTGAAGGTCTCTACCTTCTCATCAGGTTCCCTGTCTCTTGAATATCCATTTACACCTTTTACAGGTCTTACCCATATAGGTGGATCCTCGAGGGTCCATATACTACACTTGTATATGAAGTCTACATTAGACTTTTATTGCTATCCATCTATCCATGCTATGATCTTCAGAAGCTTCATCACATGAAGTTCGATCATTGTCAGATTTCTCTAACACATGGAATCCATCCTCAAATTCATTTGAAGAGGTATTAATGTTTCATCTTTAATTGTCCTTTTAGTTTCCAATTTCAGGAGTCTCATTATAAATGAGTTCCTACACTTCATTTTCATCTTGATTCTCAAGAGTCTCAACATCTAAAAATCACATTCTCGGAGATGAGATATTTTAAGAATCTCAAGTCATAAAGTAGGTATCCAATACCATCCTTTATTTTCCTAATGAAGCAGCACTCTCAAGTGCTCAATTCCAGCTTACTTGCATGGAATTATATGCAGTCTCTACTACATATATACCTGGATACTAAGAGGAATTTATGCTAAAATTTCATCATTGATTGAATCATGTCACACATGATCCAATTGTATCTCCCTATAACTCTATTGAGTTAAGGTGTGTTAGGAGGATTGAGATAGAAATGATATTCATATCTCCATAAGGTATTCTTCGAATTTATCTAGTAGGTACTTGCTACCTAGATTAGATCAAATTCATTTTATCTTCCTTCAAACTTTGGTTCTAAACCAAAATTAATGAAATCTTTGAACATTTCAAAGGTTTCTTAGGTGAAGAGAAGAGATCTCATATCATACATAATCATCAACAGATATCACATATCCATAATGTTTACTATGATATAGATGATCCGCATACATCAATATGTATGAGATCCTGAATACCTTGACATCTTACACCATTCCTAAAGAAGGGTGTATTGGACATTTTTCCCTTTTGAATACAATATTCATAAGTATGTAAGTTTTGAAATTTTAGACATTCTAAAGTTTCATCTCTTACTATTCTATTGATCAAATCAATAGACAAATGTCCAAGGCTTGATGCTAGATCTTTGTCAAATGATCTTCATCCTCCTATTGATCTTAAGGTTTAATTTCAGTATTCAGAAATGTTAATGAACCATTCATTAATTTTTCTAATGTATGTGGAGTCCACTAGATTTTAGATTACTATCTGAAATATCTTCATCATAACTCTTTATGATAGTTCTATCTCAGAATTCATGTTTATTTCCAACATTTAGAAACAAACAATGAGTGTATTCTTATATCTAGGTCATAGAGACATTCTCTACGACTAAGGGCTCTCCCACTGAAATTAACAAGTCTATTAATCCGACAGAGATTGTTGCAACAATTGCATCAATATTCATGTGGACAACTATAAACCTTTAAGATCAAATTTTCCAGTCTTCTAAGACATATGCAACCCATTGCAAATGTCATCAGAAGATTGAGATACAATTATTTGACTTTATCTTATTAAATAAGTAAGTCAATATCAATGATTTATGTAGATTATTCTGATGCTCCATCCGAGTCCTTTTCTAAGGATTCTAGACAGACTTGATAGTCATACTATCAACACATCAACTTATTACAGTATTGGCATTCATCCAACTCTTTGGATGTCACATGGAAGTCACAGAAGTCCAGTCAACTCTTTGACTTTCCTTCTTTCTTGGGTCCAACCCATGCTTCCATTGCGCTCCCTTTATCTATAAGCAACCATTGCTTTAGATTAAGGATCTCTTACAATAAATTCAAAAGAATTCAAAATAAGAGTATTTCAACATTTATTTATGCTTCATTAAATTCACACAATATGAGTACTATGAAGCTTCACGAATGACTAGAGTATAGATAGTAGAATAATGACACTCATCATCTACATCCATCTAAACTCATAAAACATAGGTTCAGGTAGGTACTCAAACAATTGAATACATCATCTCTTATAGAGCTACCATTCTACATGATGCAGAGAACCATGTCATCCATGATTAAATGTCAAGAGCACATATGTATGCCAGAAAATCTTCATTGATTTTATAAGGATTATATGACAATTATGATCATCATCAACATGTCACTTCCAAAGTACATTTGATGATACCAAGACTATAGAGACATACAAACCCTAGGGTTGTAGTCCTATTATCTATTTAATTGTCATTCCTCAATATTATGAGGAAACTTGCACATTGCAACCACATACATTATGTGTCCATTTGCAAGTACAATATCTGGATCATGAGTCCAATCCAAGATATTTCACTGGTTATTATTTAGTATATCATTGAGTGGGTTTTAATGAAGGATTATCTGAAATAAGAAATTTGCATAGATGTATGTATTTATATATACATATTTTACTTTGATTTAGGAATTTTTATATCAAAGTTGTCTTGCCATGTCAACATTGAAAGTTCATTCCCTTAATCACTTTCAATGTAAGAGATATACTTACCATTATATCTCAAGCAAGATCTGGGATCTCCTTCCTTATCTTTGTTGCATCCCAATAATATGAGAACCTACAACTCGGATAAAAAGAAGCGGGAACACATTCCGCCTTGCAAGTCCAACTTGCATCTCCCAATTCGGTCTTTAACACCCGGGCCCACCACCCCTAAGGCGATGTTGACCCGTCATTAATTGAACCAACCGTCAACAGGAATACAACTCGCTATGCGCAATCCAATATCGCCCCAATAATATGAGGACCCGATATTGGGGTCACTACGCATACGTCCTTACTCTTTCGAGAAGCGACGAGCCCGATCCAGATGCGCTTGCATACAGGAGCTGTCACTTCGGACAGGCGTCTCCCACATGCAATCCCTGGCGACGGAACCCTCCGCCTTGACGGGAGACCTTGGATGTCACTTATGTGATCCTCCATATCATATTCAAATTTTTTAATTAATTATCGTGAATCTCATTCACATAATTAATTCTTCCAAGGGAATTAATGACTCTAATCATATTAGAGTATTTCAATTGGACATAATCAATTTAATCATATTAAATTAATTATCAATCCAATTCAATCAATCAAACTTGATTATTTTACTTGAATACATATATGGTAATATCTCAAAATACGTATTAATTCGAATTTTAATAATTAGAAAAATACATCTTAATCCCTCGGACATTATCTCGGCCCTACCCGCTGTCATGGCCAGTACCGACGAGAGTGGGACGGACCACATACGTTGCAACCCGCAACCCCAATGCTCTCCGACTAGGCACCACATCCGCCTCGGGAAAGGATAATGCCAAATTGATTAATTTGTACTTGAGATGATCATCTGTTTTTCAACCGAAATTGTACCATATAGTAATAATCAAAACATTTTTGATTATAAGGAAATTTGCTAGACAAATTCCCAAATCTTATTCAAGCATCAAGTTTGAAAGATTGTGGTTTCCAATTATGATTTAGATCACATCTTAATCAACTAATTGGTTGGGTCAATGTCATTTAAGGGAATAATGATCATCAAATATTTCACAAATATTTATGCACAATCATTCTAGGAAATTAAACAATTTAATTTCACTAAATGATTAAATGACAATCACCAATCAAACATTAAGTTTGATGAATGTGTTTCCAATTAAGATTTAGATCAAATCTAATCAATTAATTGGTTGAGGCCAAGTCAATTATGTAAATAATCATCTTCAAATATTTCACAAATATTTTTCATGATTATTTCATGAAATTAACAATTAATTTCACTAATTGACAATCACTTGGTTCTTGATTAGGACTGTAATTTCAGCAGTGACCCCTTCTTACTAAAATTAGCATATCTCAATCATATTAAATCCAAATTAGACAAAATCAATTTTCATAGATTGCTAATTTGATTTAGGACAGAATCCAAGTGTTGTTACACGCATTTCGAGGCAAGTCTAAACAGTAATTAACATTTTAATCACGTTCAGATCTACAGTTCCCGCAACAGTGTATATATGTTCATTAAAACAACCATATCTAGAGCATACGAAATCCGATTTACGTAAACTCAGATCCTATGGTTTCCTTATTTAATGGGGAACAAAATCCAAGTATTAAATTCGTGTTTAAACAATTTAAACAGTGCCGAATTTATTTACTAAACAGATCTGCGAAATGAAATGCGATAAAAACTTTCGCGACCTTAACGAACCCAAGTCGTCCTCGGTTTTTCGAATCATATTCGAAACCGTCAACCTAGCTCTGATACCACTTGAAGGATATGGAATTATCCTCAAGCGCATCACGGAAGCGTGATCGTCGTATCGGATACGACGAAGAACGACTAGTCGTACTAGTTGTTCGGTGCAGCGGAATTTTAAAAAATTTTATTTGATGAAACCACATGATCCGAGAACCATTCTCAGATCGTTTCATCTATAACCACAACAAGTATAATGCAATACCTCTTGAAGCGTGGTTGATCAAGTCTCTAAAGAAAGAGACCTCCTGTCTCAAGTCCGATCGTCGGCGAGACCGCTTGCGAGCGCGGGGATGAACCGCGTTGTCCTCGCAATCCAAGAAGATGATCCAAGCATGGTTGCTCCTGATCTCGTCGCATGAGATCAAACGTCTCCTTCGTGAGAGGAACTCTCCAAGAAGACGGAGAACCGAAGAACGTCGAAGCGGCAGCGCTGTGGCGATGGCGACGACGGTTCTCTCCTCTAGGGTATGGTGGACGACCACCAACAAGAGAGGGAGAGAGGGCTGGCGTGTATGAAGAAATGAGGGAGAGAGAGAGCTCCAATATTGCTAGTCATTAGAGAGCATAGTATGCCTCTCTATTTATAGGGTTTTGGGATCCATGGATCTCAATCCATGGGACACATAAAATCAATGGGTGAGATTGATTTGTGTCAATCCAATGGCCAAGATTGTTGTTGTCAAAAGCAACAAATTTAGGTCAAAATTTATTTGATAAAATCAAATATAATTTATTCCTAAATCAACCCAACAAATAAGGAGAGATTACACATGGAGATCGAATCTCCATGTGCAATTAAGAGGGGACGGCCACCCATTCCATATAGGAATTGGGTGCCGCCCACTTGTTTCCCAATGGAGAGCAATCTCATGGATTTCCATGAGATTGCATATCTCCTTGGATTTCTCTCCTATTAATTTGCAACAAATTTTGTTGGGTTTTATTCTTCAAAAATAATTCACAATTATCTTTGAGAATATTGCATTCTTGCCATGGAAAAAATTGTGAATCATATTCACAACCCAAAACAACATATAATTCATATTGTTAATTAATTACACAATGTGCATCCAATACACATAATAATTAATCAACACATATAAATTATAATTAGCTCTCTCTAATACATTATAAATCACATTTATAATATATTATGAATAATTGGATATTTCTATCCACATTATTCTTATCCACATTAATTAAATCACATTTAATTAAATTGGATAATTTCTTCACACATCAAGATGATTAAATCACATTTAATCATTATTTCTTCATTGCTTAGATCTTATGGAATTATTCTTGAACCCTTCAAGAATAATGCAATCTCTCCGCAGATACTTGGAGATAAGGACAGGGCGATTGTATTGTTCCACGTATAGTGACATGGATATTGAGATCATATCTCAAATCCAGATCGCGGGCCTCTCATAGATGCTTGATTAAACAAGACCGTAAATCTAATCTTCTCATTGTATCTGAATCACATTCAGATCAATGTCCAACACTTGGACCAAGATCAGATCACTTCTCTACTGAGAGGAGTCACTAAAATCCAGACCCGTTT
This sequence comes from Ottelia alismoides, assembly GCA_037367405.1. Classification (NCBI taxonomy): domain Eukaryota; kingdom Viridiplantae; phylum Streptophyta; class Magnoliopsida; order Alismatales; family Hydrocharitaceae; genus Ottelia; species Ottelia alismoides. The sequence continues at coordinate 834,949 of JAZKJV010009307.1, forward strand.
CATCACTCCCTAGGAATGGAAGCGTCATGGTTATACAATCGTTTATGATCAAATCACCCTCAGGTATTCCCAATACCTGTACATCCTGCATACTGGAAGATTCAGACTAAAACCGAAGTATCGGATCAACTTTATACTGTCTACTTCATGGTTTTATCAGTAAGTTTCTCATTCGATCATTGGGAGTTGGTATCGATCATACACTTTCCAAAAGTGTATATCATACCTAGGTCTTGATCATATACTAAAAGTATATATCAAACCTACAAATTCAGTCAAGCTTCCAAAGCGAGACGACCATGCGCATGGAATTTGATTCATCCCAATATCTCATGAGTGAGCTCATGTCTTCCGGTTCAGTAACTGAACCTGTATGATCCCTTTGAGAGATCGTATTACTCATATGCCCTTATATGCACACCAGCGCGCCGGTGTATAGACCTTGATTAGGTCATCAACCTATTGGTCTGCCAAATGTACATACTTAGACATATAGCAACACATCTGTCTCCGGTCAGAGGATGCGTGCCTATATCATGACAGCATATGATATAGGACTTTGGTTATCTCGATCTCGTTAAGTCAACTCTTTGACCTAACTAATCTGACACCTCCGAATCTCTATTCCTATGCAGAGGACCTGCATCAAGAGGTCGGTCAGATATCAGCCTTCAGAGATAGGATTGCCATCTCCTACTCAGGCTGGAGATCATCTCTTAATAATCATTTGACGGTGCTTGATGAGTCCTCAATCTAACTCTTTAGATATTCATCCAAGCACCAACCTCTATGATTCAATAGTTGAATCAACAGCTGTATGATCATCAAGATGGCCATGGTACATAACCCTAATTGTACTGAGGGACCTATTATACAAATTATTCATTCTTCATTTCAGATCAGGGAATGATATTTGCAATAACATTTATTGCATAATGGCTCGCCGTGGGCTCGCATTTCCAACAATCACTTCTCCTATTTTATTCATCAATAAAAAGACTTCAGATCAAATTAAATTCTCAATACAAGTTGTACATAGAAATATTTTCAAAATTAAAAAATACTTTAAAATAAATTATTGTAGATAATACAAATAACCACTCATAAAAAGCCAAATAGCAAGAACTTAAAAAATCAATTTCGACTCCATACAAACTCAAATTTTGCTAAAAATCACCTTTATTGGATTCCAAATTAATATCTTTCAAATTAGAGTGGTTCCATAAATTTAAGAGTTATGAGGTAAAACTTGACTTTAGGGTGCATTGCATAGTCAAATGGTACATATACTTGTAAATACGTATGTTTAATTACTTTAATTCATAATTTATGCATATTTTATTTTAAACACTTGTACATATTACTAACAATAAAATAAAAATAAAATAAAAATAAATTTAAAAATTCATTGTACAAAAATCACACATGTATATATGGTATACAATACCTATTTATTTAACACCTCTATTTAATTCGTAAAAATCAAATAAAAATCATTTTATACTCCTCAAATTTTTTTTTGTAAATAAATAAAATGAAAAATAAAGGATTTATATACAAATAAATCAATTAAAATAAAATAATAAAATAATTGATATATTATATCTATATATATTACCCCATATTGTATATATGGTATATATATATATATAATTTCATAAAAATAATTTAAAATAATAGAAAAATACCTAAAATGATAAACATTTTCATTTTTATCATTTTTTATTTTAATTTCATTTACTAATTTATATATGTTTATCTTTTATTTTTAGTTTCGAATTTTCTGATTGGTTGGCTCGGGTCTGTTGACCCGGGTTAGCCTTCCCTCTTCAGAGCAGACCCGACAACTCCATCGCCGGACCTGATTTCTCCACATTTTCTCGGTCGGGTACGACCCCCTTCTCCCTTGATTTCAGTTCCTGACTCCTCTCCTAAGATCTGTGGTCCTCACGGATCCCAAGGTGAAGTCGGATCTTCCTAGAGTTTTACACTCTTCGTCGATTCTTCTAGACCTTGTAATGTCCTATAAATTATCTCCTCCACCACCCTTGCTCTGTAGCTCATGCCTTACCACCTTCTTACTCCCTTGCCACCTCTAGAAGATTTACATGTTTCTGCACGTCCCTTCGGAGCAAGTTTGGTGAGCATTTGGTTGTAGATCAGACGTGGCCGGAGCCCCCCTCCGATGTGTGCAACCTCCCAGGTCTTCTGCAACCCGATCGAGGTCAGAACCTTGCCTTCTTGTCCGAAAGACTTCTCTGTTCATTGTAGGAGCTTCAGGTATCCCCTATCTTTTTCGCAATTCCACTTTCATCTCGATTTTACATTTTTCTTCGTCGTCGCTTCGTTTGCTCTGACTAGTCGATCGGAGCCCCATCTTGCCCATCCAGCTGATTCGATCAACACTTTGACTAACCCTCATAATTATCCCACATTTTGATCATCCTTAGCTCCAACCTTAGGGTTGGATTCAAGGCCGAGATGTTTATTCTTCACTTAGCCGAACGTCGAACTCCACCTGTACCGCTTCTCTCTAAGTTTACATGCAATAACTCGACTGGAGCGAATCCTATAAGTACCTTTATCTTTTGCATGTGCTGGTTCGTGCAAGGAGACACAATCTAAGCTCCAGTCGAGGTGGTAGTGCACCTCTAGGTGCACCACCCTTGCTACGACCATCCGATCATTCATTTTCTCAACGGTCCATCTAAAGACCCTAGTCTACGCGAACCTCTTCCAGGAATGTGGGTGAGACCATTCGCGAGCCTAGTAGAGCACCGGATATGCCTATACATGCGATTGAAGCTTACCAGACATACCCTTCTTCCCTGTTCTTGCAGACCACCTATTCATAGTCGGATGAAGGGACCAGCACCGGATCTTCTCTGATCTGCATGATCAGGTTTTAGACCCCAGATGTCGGATCTTTTTAGCATGCAGATTAGAGCCGCACATCTCGTAGATTTTGAGACCATTATATCTTCCTGCCAACGATCATCAGGACCGTACATCAGAGCCGCCATGCGTGCACGTCACTTGTCTCGAAGGGTATATTTCTCTTTTTACCTCGTAGTTGGTTTTATTTTGTGTTAGTCCAATAAAAATTTCTGTAGTTAAAACATTTGCATAAAGGACCCTGTAGTTTTACTATTTGCATGTTTGTCCATATGAGTTATAGTCACATGTAGCCACACATGTTTTCCGGTGTATTTGCTTATTTTATCCTGTACTTTGAACTTGTTATGAAATGAAGTAAAAGTTTTGATATTTGCACTTACACCATGTGTGTTTGGTTTCATAAGGTGTGCCTGAATTTTGTGGACAAATTGCATGATGACCCTTATACTTCTGACTATGTTTACTAATATGCTCTAGAACTTAGAATATTTGCAGTTTGGTCCATGTGCAATGTTCTTAATTGTTGTCTTTCATTAATGACAATAAATAGCAAGTTAACTCCAAAAATTGCCTAAAAATTACTTGTGGTTCTTGGTTGCATGTATTATTTGTGGTGATTTTTGCTTGTTAATTTCCACGCATTTTCTATTATTAAAAATTCAAAACCACCCTAAAAAATCATTGTTTGTTTTAGAAAATTTATAAAAATTCGAAAATTACTTGAAAAATTATATAAAAATTACTATAGTTTCCTTTTATCATTTTTAGCTTCTTTGTAAATTTTTTGAAAGATACCTTGTAAAAGCCTAAAAAATTGTAAAATACTTGAAAACTTACAAAAATCATATAAATTAAACCAAAAATTCAAAATTTATGATTTCAGTTCTTATTTGTAGACATTTCTTTCTAGTTTATCATAAAAATCACTTCCATGTATTTTAACCCTTTTACCTAATTTTAAATCGCAAAACATCTCTGGTGTGCAATGTTAGCTTATTCTATCGGTAATTGTTTTTTAGAAAATCACAAAGACATCCAAAATTCCTTAAAAAGTACCCAAAACTCTAAAAAATATATAACCCAAAAATATTTTTACATTAATTTTCTGATCATTTTCTTCCCATTCGAAATATACAAAAAGATTGCCCACGCGTGATTTTATCTTTTGTGCATACTTCTATTACATTGAAAGATTAAAAATTTGAAAAATAAAAAACCACTAAAAAGTAATAAAACTCCTTTGATTTTTTAAATTAATTTCTTAGTGTATAACTATGCTCTTTGAGTTCGACCGTGGTCGCTATACCATGTTAATAAAAGTAGCAAAACCACTCGATTTCTCTATTAATTCATTAGTGTTTATTTTCTCGTTAATCGGATTGATTGATTGGGACACAATGACAACTTAATTCTACACTTATCCCTAGTCAGTCTTTGTGGTCATCACATTGACAACTTAATTATAATTTAATTGGATTACAGACCACTTGCCGAGAGAGGTCGTATACAACACTTGCAAGACTCACTGTGGTGGGCATCGATCGACATCTAAGATCGGACTCAGGTCTCTCTTCTGATTAGTTAGCACATGTTCTTCCCGTTAATACAAGCTACTACCTTAGGGATATTTCCTTGTGCATTATATATATTACTTTTAATTCTATCTTTAATTTATGCACGTATCACTTTGCATGTAGACTGCTGGTGTAAGGTACACATTTCTAACTCTACATGTATCATTGATTTCATCACGCATTAGCTTTTCCGTATTCCTCTCCATGTTTTATTGGACATAAATAAAAGGGAAATTGGAAAATTCGTTAGATGTTATCTTTATTCAGAAAAATACATAAAAGTGATAACCAATAAAATTGAGACCACTAAAGCACACGACCTAAAAACATACTTCACTTCAAAAATTTTGTGTTGGGGAGAGTAACCCCCTCATTGTCTGATTTTACCTGATGGGTTGAGACCACACACTAGGATAGAGCCACGCATGAACTTTCTTCAGACTACCAGTTCTAACAAAAATGATTAGCTATTCTCAAGTGAGGATTTTCGGGTAGCCGATAAATGATAACCCGCCTGATCGACAGAGGTAAAGGTCTGAAAAGGGTCGTTGCGACCTCAATCAAACAGACGGAGAATATCAAGAAAAATCAACCACTCAAAGAGATCAAATCAATCAAAACAAATACGAGCGGTCTAGCTATGTGATTAACCTGGTATAGCTCCCAGGGTCGAACACAAGGAGCACGGATTGGCCGAAGGCCTACGAAGTAGTCAAAGAATCAGAAAAAGGGAGAAAACAATTTTTTGTGGTTTTTAATTGTTTTTTAAATTTTTTTGGATTTTTAATATGTGAAGGAAATAAAAGAAAGTATAAACAAGCACACTTAAGCAATTTATTTAACACACCAAAAATCAAGCAAAAATTCCAGAAAAATTGTTTTTATGTTTTTTAAGTTTTTAAATGTTTTTGGTAAATTTTTGATATTTTTCTAATGGGTAAATTATTTTCTAAAAATCAAACAGTGCTAAAAATAAAAGGTACTGTCCAGCAAGGCTTAAGACCCAAAAATAAAATACTTAAGGATCTTAAAAAGCCCTGGAGGTAATTTTCCTGTAATCTAGGAAGAATAAGGAAAATTTAGGCACCTTAATTATTGTTTTTGGATTTTTCAATTAATTATTATAATTTTTATGAGTTTTTGAGGGTTTTTCAATTTTTAGGGTTTTTACTCAATGAAAAATAACCAAACTTGGCTAGAAAATCAAACAGCAAGCAAACAACAGTATCTAATTTTTTTAGAATTTTTGGTGGGGTTTTTATATTTTTTTGGTATTTTCAAACCTAGACAGTAGCTAAAAAGTAAGTTTTTGAATTTTTAAAAATACTCAACGAAATCAAAAATGTCCTCAAAAATCCCTAAAATTCCCACACCATGGCAGGAGCCATGTGTCAAAATCTCATGGAATTTGGAGGTAATTTGATATTTTATTCAAAAATGAAAAGGGGGCACAGTGCACAGGGACGTAAGTGCAAATACCCGAGGATCTGGGGGCCCAGGTGCAAAATACCCAGCAAGTCACGCGCGTGGCGCGTGGCTGGGGCACTCAGGGGCCTCTTTGTAATAAAAACCCACTCCTGGGACCTTTTGGTAACTGGTACCAAAAAGTCCGAGGGTACGGGTGCAAAAAGCCCACTAAAATCAGCACATGTCCAATAAAAACGCTCACAGGGGCATCAATGCAAATACCATAAAATATTTCTTCATTTCATAACAACCCAGATCTACAGGATAAAAGATGTAAAAAGCCCAACTAAACACGTGACGAAGCACGTGGTCACATACACACAGGGGCATACATGCAAATAAAACTAAGCACAAGGTCCATCATGCAATTTACCCTACGTAAATAAAGTTCTAAAAATATTTACAGGACTAGGACGAAAAAGACAAACTAAGAGGGGGGCCTAAGTAATTTACCCCTTTATTCGTCGACGGCCAGATGCGCGCCACGTGGAAGATCGGACGATCCTAGATGGCTGGAGCTTCTCTTTCGTTGTCTCTTGGGCTCGATCGACGGCTGAGGCGAGGCCACGTGGGTGATCTGACGGCTAGGGCTCAGGTGCCTCTCTCCTCTGCTACTAACGGTCCAGATGAGATCCTCTGGATGATCAACGGTCGCGGCTCCTCGAAAGATGGACGGCTGAGATCAAGACTGGAGCGGAGGCCTCATCGGACGGTTCTGGAGGATGATGGAAGAACTCGACGCCGGCAAACTTCGCCGGCCTCCTGCGTGAACTGCACTCCTCCTCAGCTGCTCCTGATGATCGGAACGGGTCCGCGGTGAAGCCCCGCAGCTAGTGGTAGCCTCCGATGGCCCACCTGAGCCCTGGAGGGGCTCCGACGAGCTCGGCGGCGGTGAGCCTTCGGCCTGAATGAGAGGGGGGCTCAGATGCCCTCCTCTTGCCCTGCAAAACACGCCAAAAGCTTCGCGGGTCGAGGGCAAAGTGCCTCGACCCAAAGAAGCGAAGTGAAAGTGGCTGGTGGGTCGGTGCGAAGGAGCTCCGGCGAGCTGGGGATGGAGGAGCTCGACTCCCAGCTCCGGGGCGAGCTGGGTTGAGTGACAGTGCGAAGAACGTGCGTGGAGGAGCGGCGAAGGCGTGTGGGGGTTCCGATGATCGAAATAATGCACGAGTAGGCCGGAATCAAGGGAACACGTCGGAGGATGGATTTGGGCGAAATCGGAAATTACACTAAATGGCTAAGCGAAATGGATACCTGGATGATGCGGGAGACTGGGCTGGAGCTTAGCTAGCTCCTGGTCCTTGCCTCAAGGGTCGTCAACGCCCGAGGCTCGAGCTCCGGTCAGACGTCGGAGCACGGCTGCAAGAAGCGGCCGGATCGATGGTCCAAGCACCTCCCCCTCGCTGCGACACCGGCGGAGGCAAGCTGTCACCTTGCTGGTTGCGATGGAGCTCACTGGAGAGAGAATGGGGAGCCAAAGATGGCGTGAGAGTGCGGCGGAGCTCGGGCTTTATAGTGCTAGGGGTCCGGGAAGAAGAGGATCGGGCGAGCTTGGGAGCGCGCGGATCCCGAGGGGGCGGCTCCGGCGAGCATGCCGGATGCAAGAGGTACAATCCGGACCCGGGGTTTGGTGATTTGGCGGTCGGATCTGGTGGGGGTAATTGGAAGGAGTCGGGTCGAAACAGAGATCCGCGGCTCTGGTGGTCCTGGGGGAGGTGTTGACCGGGGGTCAACAATCCCCCGTGGACCAATCAGAGCCCGCCAATTATTGAATTTTTATTTGATTTTTTTGGGGCTTTTAATGGCCGAATTTTTAAAAACTCAAAACATAAAAAATGTTTGTTTTAATTTTTTCTATTTTTTTGTGATTTTTAATTAATTTTTGGAAACGAAAATAAGGTATTTACATATTATAGCTATACATAGGTATATGTACAATGTATGATTTTTAATTTTGATTTTTAATTGGTTATTTTTATACAATTTTATTCCTATTTTATATTTTATTTATTTATAGGATAAAATTAGGAATAAAAGGCTATTTTTATTTTATTTTTATTATTTTTATACATCTGGGAAATAATTATTTATGTATAACTATATACATGGTATATTTACAAGATGTTTTTGTGTTTTTAATTTTGTAATTTTTATTTGATTTTTGTTTTGTTTCTTTCTATTTTATTTATTCACAAAACATAAAAAAGAATATTTACAAAAAGTTTTGAAAACAAAGAAGTTTATTTACCAGGTGAAATAGACAAGGTTGATGGACCATGTACATGATGAAGGGTTCTTTTTGGATTTTTTTGATTTTTAAGTTTTTATTTTGTTTCCAATAGTCTATAAATATGTACAGAATATATACAAGTATTTACAACATATTTTTGTTTGAGGAAAAATATTATTTATTTATTTACATAGATATGTACACATGAGCCCCTATCTCTCTCTACTTGTGGCTTTTATGCGGTCAGGCCCATGCTGAGCCCTCCCTTGGGTTAGGTTGCTCAATATTTATTCTAAATATTTCCCTCTTTTTTCTTTTTCTTCTTTATTCTTTTATTTTAGCACAAAAACATGCCAATTATTTATATTTACAAAAATGCATGCTTTTGCTAACTTTCCCTATTTACACATATCTACATGCATTTGCATAGGTTTTTGTAGCTAAAATATAGGAATAAAGAGTGATGAATGGGTATTCATCACCCCCCTATACTATACTTTGCTAGTCCCTTAGCAAACACTTATTTGAAAAAGAAGTGAAAAAGAAAGAAAAAGAAAAAGAAAAAGAGGATGTACATGGATTAAGGTTGAGTTATTAAACTTTCCTTCATTAAATTGAAATATGGAGCTCGATCAGATCTTTGGATTATTAATGTGTCGGAACCTTATTTAGACTTAAGCTTAAAACTCAACAGCCTCCAAGTTCCACCAATCTATGGGCAAGACTCCTCAATAAACCAGATCAGAACAAGTCTACATACACAAACTCTAATGACCATGAATCTTTCCAAGCAGTGTAAGTGATATGTGGCTCCCCACCTCAGAAGCAACAAAGAAACAACCTCCCTCAACCTGGTAACTCTAATGCCTCGGTCTAGCAACTCTTTCCTCGAGAAGCGGGGTATTCCCTTCTAAGTTCAAGTGCAACCGGCTCAAGAAGAGGGGGTAGAAGTATAGAGTTTTGGAAGCCTAGCCAGTGTAGCTAGGTCTCCCGCTGCAAGCTTCATGAGATGTAACATGGATACCATAAGCTTTGCTTTATTTGACTATGTACACTCCGGTGGGGTTATTAAATTTTCAATCCGACCCACCACTTTTTTGGAGTTCTTTTTGCATTTTTGCATTTTTTTTTCAAGAACTTCTGTACAACATATCTACATGGTGCAGCATATATACAAGAAATTTCCCCTTGAGCCAGTAGACTATCCCTCTTTTGAAGCTTTATTGCAACCCACGACTTCTGTCTTTAGCCTTCATCACCACTAGACCAAGTTGAGGTGCACTTCCTTCACTAGAAGAAGAAGAGAGGTTCCGCCTAGAAGTACTACCCTCATATGCTACCCCAAGCCAAAGGAAACTGCCTCCTCACTACCTCATCCGTGGAGAGCCATGTGTAAGTGCAGGTGCAAGTCAAGCCATTGTCTCTAAGAGTCATGCGTGTGTTGTTAAGTGCTCTACTTAAGCTCATCAAGATGACATATGCTCATAGCCTAGTGGACTCAAAGAATTAAGTCCTTATGGACCTGAAAAGCCTTAACCCTAAGTCCTATAAGGTTCCTCTTAAAGTTAAGTGGATTAAGATCTTATTCAAGATCCATTTCTCAATTTAATTCCAGGCTTAGTTTAAATGTCAACTCTCATCCAGGAAAAACTATATACATATATGTACACAAGATGCTGTTTACAAATATTTTACAATCATGCAAAATTTTTGAAAAATGTTTTGAAATCATGGATGATGATGATGCATGAGGTGCAAGTTTTGCAAAAAGATATTTACAAACATTTACAGAAGATTTTTGCAAACTTTTGATTTTCAAAACATTTTGGAAAAATTTTGTACTATATACATAATTTTGATACAAAATATTTACACAAACTTTACACAAAAGATTTTTGAAATCCTTTTTACAAAAATACTTTGTACATTAGCTACATATGTGCAAGCTAAAAGAGGTTTATGTACATGAAAATTTTTAAATTTTGTGATTTTTAGCCATTTTATTTATTAACACACTCACACAAAGTACGAGTTATGGCTAAAGTATATATGAAATATATACACACCCCCCTATACTTAGCTCGAACGATGTCCTCAGAGTGATCAAGAGCGATGAAGAAGACATAACTCGTGCTTAGTAAAAGGGAAGTGAAAAGGAATGGCTATGTACAAGAACGAATGAATGAATAGAATGAGAGGGACTCGGTGGTTTCCCCCTATACTTAGGATTAACTAATCCTAAGTATAGCAAGCTGTACATGAAGGGAAAGCCGAGTGAAGAAGATACAGAATCTGCCCCCCCTATACTTAGGGTAAAATATCCCTAAGTATGGGCAGCAAAACAGGGGCAGAACGAATGAAAAGAATACCCGCAGGTCCGACATCCCCCCTATACTTAGGGTAAAGTACACCCTAAGTATAGCATAATCATAAGATGAGGAAAGGGATGTGGGACTAAAGAATAGAATGATATGGACAACTGGATTTATACAAGCGGAGGAACAGTGAAAATCAGGCGTGAGATGCAAAAGATGTGAGTCAAGAGACCACATCTCACGCAAAATGAATAGGGGCACAAATAATAACGTCCCGCGGCTCATGATCTAGAAATGGCTTGAGCCGCTGGCCGTTCACTCGAAAGGTGCTCTCAGAAGACAACTCGGATATATCAATACTACCATTGTCGTGCACCTTTCTGACGAGAAAAGGTCCCTTCCATTTGCTATGTAGCTTCCCTGGAAATAGTCTAAGCCTCGCATCAAACAGCCATACCCTCTGTCCAATCTCAAAATGCTTGTGGCTGATATGAGAATCATGCCACTCCTTCACTTTTTCCTTATAATGTAGGCTGCTTGAGAAAGCTGCATCTCTAAGCTCCTCCAGGGCAGCTAACTCTGCCCTCCTCTGGTCTCCTATACCATTTGGATCCATAAGAATATCAGTGACTGCCCAAAGTGACTTGTGCCTCAGCTCAACAGGTAGATGGCATGGCTTGCCATAAACGAGGCGAAAGGGAGATGTACCCAATGGAGTCTTGAAAGACGTCCGATATGCCCACAAGACCGAGTCCAAAAGCTGTGACCAATTCTTTCGGTCAGGGCGGACGACTTTCTGCAGAATAGTCTTGATCTCCCTGTTCGACACCTCAGCTAGACCATTCGTCTGTGGATGGCAAGGTGTGGCAACACGATGGTCTATACTGAACTCGCTAGCAAGGGCCTTCACCTGGTCGTTGATGAAATGAGACCCCCCATCAGAAATAAGAACTCGTGGAACCCCGAACCGCGTGATGATATGCTTCCTCAGAAATCTGCAAACTGTCCTCGCATCAGCGGCTCGGGTGGGGATAGCCTCAACCCAACGACTAACATAATCTACGGCCAACAGAATGTACTCAAATCCCTGACTCTTAGGGAATGGACCCATGAAATCGATGCCCCATGCGTCAAAAACCTCACAGAAGTGAATGGGCTGCATCGGCATCATATCACGCTGTCCACAAGTGCCCATCCTCTGACAGTCAGTACACCTCTTCACGAACTCATCCGAGTCCTTGAAGAGGGTAGGCCACCACAAGCCGGATTGGAGCACTTTCTGTGCCGTTCTCCTCCCAGAATGATGTCCTCCTGCCTCAAACTTGTGGCAGTAGGTGAGGACGCTATGGTGTTCCTCCTGAGGAATACACCGCCGCCAGACGCTATCCCCTCCCTCGTGGTAAAGGATGGGATCCTCCCAGTGGTAGGACTTGGCCTTCACAAGGAAGGTCTCAAGCCTCTGCCTGGGCCAATCTTGTGGGACTTTCCCTGCAACGAGAAAGTTCACAATATCGGCATACCACGGGAGTGAGGCGATAGCAAGGATCGCCTCATCTGGGAAGGTATCACGAATAGGATCAATCTGCTCAGAATCCTCAGGCTGCTCTAATCGGGAGAGATGATCCGCCACCACATTCTTGACTCCAGGCTTATCCTTAATCTCAATGTCGAACTCCTGGAGTAGAAGGATCCATCTAGTCAATCTGGCCTTGGCATCCTTCTTTGCCATGAGGTACCGGATGGAGGTATGATCTGTAAACAAAGTCACTCTAGATCCAATGATATACGATCTGAACTTATCTAGGGCAAACACTACTGCTAGCATTTCCTTCTCTGTGACCGTATAATTCCGCTGGGCGGAATCCAATGTGCGGCTAGCATAGTGTATCGCAAATGGTACTCCATCCCTCCTCTGTCCCAGCACTGCCCCCACGGCAAAATCGGAGGCGTCCGTCATGATCTCGAATGGGAGAGACCAATCAGGCGGCTGGAGAACAGGAGCCTCAATAACGCACTGCTGGAGAGTCGCAAAGGACGAAAGACACTTGTCATCTACAAGGAACTCGGTGTCTTTCGTCAAGAGATCAGACAACGGTCGGGCAATATTGCTGAAATCCTGAATGAACCTCCTATAAAATCCAACGTGCCCCAGGAATGACCGTAGCTGCCTCAAATTGGACGGCGGTGTGAGTTTTCTAATGACATCAACCTTGGCCGGATCAACCTCCATGCCCCTGTTGGAGATGATGTGGCCAAGCACCGTCCCTTGAGTCACCATGAAGTGACTCTTCTCCCAAGATAGCACCAAATGGAACTCAATACATCGCTGGAGTACCCGGTCTAGGCAGTCAAGACAAGAATCAAATCCGTCGCCGTAGACCGAGAAATCGTCCATGAAGACCTCCAAACATTCCCCTACCATGTCCGAAAATATCGACAGCATGCACCTCTGAAAAGTCGCAGGGGCATTGCATAGCCCAAATGGCATGCGTCGAAAAGCATATGTGCCGAAGGGACAGGTAAAGGTGGTCTTCTCCTGATCCTCAGGAGCGATGGCCACCTGGTTGTAGCCCGAGTACCCATCCAGGAAACAATAATGGCTCTTCCCTGCCAGTCTCTCAATGATCTGGTCAATAAAAGGCAGGGGGAAATGGTCCTTCTTGGTGGCCTGGTTGAGTCTCCTGTAGTCAACACAGACCCTCCAAGAAGTGGGTACTCGTGTAGTGATCTCCTCTCCCGACTCACTGATCACAGTCGTGATGCCCGTCTTCTTGGGCACCACATGCAAGGGGCTGACCCACTTGGAGTCGGAAATGGGATAAATAAAATCTGCGCTCCACCATTTGGATATTTCCTTCATCACGACCTCTCTCAGGTTGGGGTTCAGTCGCCGCTGGAACTCACGCGACGGCTTCGCCCCCTCCTCAAGATAGATATGGTGGGAGCACACTGCTGGACTGATCCCATGGAGATCCGCTACGCTCCATCCGATCGCCTTGCGGTTCTTTTCAAGAACCCCCATCAGACGGGATTCTTGCTCTCCAGTCAACTCGGCTGAGATGATGACTGGGTACATCTCTGGATCGCCCGCAAGGAATCGATACTTCAGCGAAGTAGGGAGCGGCTTTCGCTCTGGAATGCTGGGTGCTGGCAAATCTGGCTGTGGAAGAAACCGAGTGAAAGCTGCAAGGTCGGCCACATCTGCCTGAGAAAGTGAAAGCGTACTCTCGCAAACTGGATCGGGAGAAGGCGGCTCAACTGTACTGTCTCTGCTCTGCTCTGCCTCTACCTCCTCCTCTGTAGGCTCAGGTGAACTCAGGTCTGGCATCTGATCATAACAATCTGCCCAATAAGACTCTGAATCCGAGGGATCTGCATCAGAAACGGTGGCATCAGTACCACCGGAAAACAAGGTGGCTTCAGCACCACCATCACGAGTCACTGTGCTGCGATCGAGGACCGGCTCTGCTGCCGTAAAGGTATCCGGAACCAGGTCTGTGCTCTCCAGACCCTCCTCTGCTATCGTCTCTGCATCAGCTGTATCTGAAAGTGAGAGGGTGGTCTGTGTCTCCAGGTCTGCCCAAGCTGCCTCATCGTCTGAAATCACAAAATCGCAGTCCTGGTGGATGTCTGGCTCTGCGTCTGTCAGCTGCTCTGAATCGGTACTCGCATCTGAGCGGGCTCTGAGTCTGGCTCTGTAGTCCTCAACCGTCTCTATTTGTATACTCTCGCCCTCGACGCGAAAGTACACCTTCCCGCTATCATGATCAGTCACCGCCTTGGCTGTGGCCAAGAACGGACGACCAAGGATGATGGGGGTATCGGTCACTGACTCAGGGATCTCCATGTCCAACACTACGAAGTCCACGGGGAATTTCAGGCCCTGAATCGTGACGATAACGTCTCGTAATAACCCCTTCGGCCTCTTGACAGATCGATCAGCGAACTGAAGGACTGTCCTGCTCTGTCGAAGAGTGCCCAACTCGAAGCGGTCGAGAAGGGCTGCCGGAAGAAGGTTAATCGACGATCCGCTATCTAGAAGAGTACGGTCGAACCGCTGCTCACTGATCTGGCATCTGACATACGGGGCCCCTACATCTGGCCTCTTGGCTGGCAGTCGGTTCTGGATCGCGAAGCACGTGGCTTTCGTCAGCACATGTATCTCTGAAGTATGGTTCCTCCTCCTCCTCCTAACTGTAGTCCTCTCTCTCAAAGATCTCTGGAGAAGGGGGATGTGCTGCAAAGCCTCCTGGAGGGTCAGCTGAATGTGGAATCGATCTATCATGCTCTGGCTGAACTCCTCGAACTCTCTCTTTTTTGTATTTTCTTTTTTCTTCCCCTTCCCCATCTGAAGGGCTCTAGGGAAGGGGATCACTGGGTCCTTCTCAAATGAAGGACTAGGAGAAGATCTACGCGGTTCAAGGACCGGATCCACACATACATCATGCACCACAGTGGGACCAAAAGAATGTAAACCTTTTCCTTTATTCATCACAGAATCCTGAGATACATGACCATGAGGAAAAACAACAACTCTCTCTCTACACACACCGGTGGCCTCATTACCACCACGGATGGGCTGCTCTGCTGCTGCTGGTGAAGGTAGACGTCGGGCGGCATCAGTACCGCTCGCTGGCTCGGCTGCTGCTGGGGTGGCATCAGTACCACCTCCTCGATCTGGTGAAGTGGCGGCCTCAGTACCGCCTGTGGGATCAGCATCATCGGTGGCCTCAGTACCACCGTCATCGACTGGAGCGGCCTCAGTACCGCTCTCCTCCTCCTCCTGGGGCGCCTCTGGATGGTGCTCAGCTGAGGCGCCGCCGCCGGCTGGGGTCCTACCGCTCCTAAGCGTGGCAAAATCAACATCAAACAGATCTGAAGAAGTATCATCAAATGGATCGCTAGGAGTGGCTAACTCAGTATGTACTACCTGCTCAGACTTCCGCTTCAGGTTGTTCGGATTGGGCTCTATCTGTGCAGGTATGGCGGCCTTCCCTCTCACCAAGTCCCGCATCTCCTGGCGGAACTCATCCATCTCCCGTCTGAAGGTCGCCTGCTGGTCCGTGAGGAGGCGGGCGATATCATCCAAGGCAGGGCTCTCGTGGGAGCCCGACGGGTAGCCTCTCTGTGGGTGAGGCTGCTGGTACTGCTGTGGGTGAGAGGGGTAGGATGGAGGGTGCTGCTGGTGCTGGTATCCCGGGTGAGCTTGCTGCTCACGTCTCCCAGACTGTCCCTGCTGCTGATAGGGACGAGGACCGTAGGATGGCTGCTGCTGATACACTGGGGGCTGCTGCTGCGACTGGTGCTGGTCTCTCTGATGGGAGTACTGCCCTCCCTGACCTGACGGCTGCTGCTGGGGCTGGGCACCACCACTCCCCCACCTGAATCCGGGATGGTCTCGTCGGATCCCAGGCTGGGGACGGTCGTACCAGATCCCGTTGACATCCATCAACGGCTCTGCATCCAAGGGGGCTGGGGGTAGTACTGCCAACGGCTGGTCCGGCTGGTAGAGCACCATCTGCATCTCTGAAGATGGTGGAGACTGGTAGGTGGGCTGCGACTGCTGGTACGGCTCCGCCTGTACAAAGTGAACCTGTCTAGGCTGCTCTGAGGAGCTGGAGCGCTGGGACGAGCTGCTGCTGCCGCCGGTATCGCCTCGCGACAGAAGACGGGGCTGCGAAGCCGTCTGTGTCTCCTGGAGACACATGAGCTGTGTCTTTATGTCGCTCAAGACCTGTGCCATCTGCTCCATCTGCGTGATACTCTGGCACTGCTTCTTCTCTATCAGCTCCATGCGGTCCAACTTCTCGCTGATAATGCCCATGTCCGCAGCGGACGACTCGGCCTGTGCTGCTGCTACTGCGGACGAACTGGATGGACCTGCATCTACCCGTGCTATCCTCTGGTACTGCACGGGTCCTGGCTGATGTGGCTGGGTCTTCTGCGTATAGAGCCTGGTCTGAGACATCACCATGTAGTTCTCTGACATCTCCTCGTAAATGGCCCAGACCTGCTCGTGGTCCTTGGCGAAGTAGGACCCGCCGCAAGAAGCGTTCACCAGACCCTGAAGCTCTGGCGTCAACCCGCTGAAAAAGCTCTGAACTAGGTTCGGCTTCGATATGTCGTGGTGCGGGCATCTGTCTAATAGCTCTCTGAACCTCTCCCAAGCCTCGTGGAACTGCTCGTTGGGGAACATGGAGAAGTTGCTGATCAGGGCCCTCGCTGCATTCGTCCGCCCGAGTGGATAGTACTTCTTCAAGTACTCGGTGCGGAGCTGCTCCCAGGTGTGGACGAACTTCCCTAGATGCTTCAGCCAGGTGGCTGCTCTATCTGCCAGTGAAAACGGGAAGGCTATCATCCGGATCGTGTCCTGGTCCACGTGACGATCGTGGACAGTGCTGCAGATCATCAGAAACTCCTGGAGGTGGAGGTGGGGCTCCTCAGTGGCTAGCCCATGGAAACGGGGCAGTAGCTGCAAGGTGTTCGGGGGGAACTTGAAGTCCCCCACGATAGCTGGCACTACCACCCAGTGATGCATCAGAGTGGATCCGGGGTTGTGTAACGCCCGCATCGGCTGTGGTACTCCTCTCGCAGCAGCGGCTGCTGCTGCGGCGGCGGCTGCTGCTGCTGCTGCTGCGGCTGCTGCCTCTGCGTCCTCTGCATCAGGTATATCCTCAGGCTCGCTCTGCTCTGAACCTCGCTCTGCTCGGAGCCTCTCCAACTCACGCCTCATCTCAATCATAAACGCCCCCTGATCGCGTAGCTGCTGCTGAACCGTCTCTAGCGATGCGATCAGGGTGGAGTTGATCGCTCCCTGGTCAAGTATAACATGCTGGTCTCCCTGTGGACCTCTGGAGTGATCATCTGATCTGGCTGCCATAGCGACGTCTGCAAAACCAAACGAGCCCAACTCAGGTGCTGTCAAATGTATCAATCTCTCCTCGGGCTCGTGTCTCTCAGGAAGGTCAGAAAGGGGGTCGAGGG
This sequence comes from Ottelia alismoides, assembly GCA_037367405.1. Lineage (NCBI taxonomy): Eukaryota > Viridiplantae > Streptophyta > Magnoliopsida > Alismatales > Hydrocharitaceae > Ottelia > Ottelia alismoides. Next base: position 852,414 of record JAZKJV010009307.1, read on the forward strand.
GGAACAGGGCGGAATCGTACTCGGGCTCGGAGAGCTGGTCTGGGCTCTCACTAGCCAACCTAGATGATCGGGTAGACGTGCCCGAAAGCGGTGCAGCCAGAGGCTGCCTAAGAGACCGTCTACCCATCATCTTGATCTGGGCGAGTAGGGCGGATGAGATCTGGAATCAACTATGATCACAAAACAAACCCCCGGTTCACCAACGCAACACGAGCTGAAGACCGTGAAAGTTCGGTCAAATTATCTTGTCTATTTTATTTTGGTGAACACACAAAGTATCAGAGCGCTTACGTGACCTGTTAGGATATCCGATACTAGCCCCAACCGACTGGCCCGCACTAAGAAGTCGGTAATCAGTCGGGTCTAGCACCGGGAGGCTCTACCTAGGGTGCGGGTCACTCTCTCGCGCATCCAAACCAGACAATGAGGGGGTTGCTCTCCCCAAGACAAAGTTTTTAGGGTGAGCGGTTTTTAATGATCAAGTATGATTAGCAGTCCCGATTTTATTGTTTTTCTTTTTAATATTTTTCAAAGCAAGCAAAAGGCCTAACGAATTTTTCGGTTCTCCTGATTATTTAAGCCGAAAACAGGGGGGAGAAGACGAAAAAACCGATGCGCGAGAAAATCAATGATGCATGCAAAGTAAGGAAGGCGTACCTGACTCCAGCACTCTACATGCAATTATGATCCGCGCAGAATTTAAAGACAAGAAATAAACTACCTAAATGATGCAACGGGAAAAACCGAGGCCCTAAACAGCAGTGCTAGCGTAGAACCGTCTAACCGATCACCGACCTCCAAGCCAAAGAGTCCGGTCTTGGCTTACCCCTCCTCTTCTCGACAGGTCGAGTTCAGGAGTTAGCGCTTGTGGGGCAGGCTCGCGGCACGTAGGCTGCGAAGGCAAATGAGTCGGTTATTTTTATTAATTATTTTTAGTAGGTCCAATTAACGATCTATAGGAACAGATCAGCAATTAGGTGTGGGGATCCTACTATTACGGCACAGTCACCAGAAAATCCTACGGCTAGGGGCTCGATCAAAAAGCCGCGTAAACACCGGAAAGGCAGTAAAAAGTAGAAAATGAAAGCCGCGAAAAACCGCGAAAAACCGCTAAGTTCTAAAGGGTCCCCCGAGCACACCGGTGCTCGGCGAAACAGACCCGAGAGTGTTCAAGTCCACAAGTCTGAGTGTACCTGTATTATTACAATAATAAATGAATAAACCTAAGCTATCCTCACCCACTCAACTCTCTCTCCCTCGCTCTCTCCTGCGGCTTCGTGAAGAAGGAAGCCGCCTCCGCCTCGCTCGGGTGCACCGGCGCTCCTAGGAATGCCGCCCTCGCTCCTCGGGCCCTCGCAAGAAAAAGAAAGACAAGTGGTCAGTCCAAAAGTTATTCAAAAATATCAGAAGAATATATATATACAAAAATCTATACAAAAAGCCGCGAATCAAAAAGCCGCGGAAAAATCTAAAAGACTACTAAGCCGTGCTCCCCGGCAACCGCGCCATTCTGATAACCCGCCTGATCGACAGAGGTAAAGGTCTGAAAAGGGTCGTTGCGACCTCAATCAAACAGACGGAGAATATCAAGAAAAATCAACCACTCAAAGAGATCAAATCAATCAAAACAAATACGAGCGGTCTAGCTATGTGATTAACCTGGTATAGCTCCCAGGGTCGAACACAAGGAGCACGGATTGGCCGAAGGCCTACGAAGTAGTCAAAGAATCAGAAAAAGGGAGAAAACAATTTTTTGTGGTTTTTAATTGTTTTTTAAATTTTTTTGGATTTTTAATATGTGAAGGAAATAAAAGAAAGTATAAACAAGCACACTTAAGCAATTTATTTAACACACCAAAAATCAAGCAAAAATTCCAGAAAAATTGTTTTTATGTTTTTTAAGTTTTTAAATGTTTTTGTTAAATTTTTGATATTTTTCTAATGGGTAAATTATTTTCTAAAAATCAAACAGTGCTAAAAATAAAAGGTACTGTCCAGCAAGGCTTAAGACCCAAAAATAAAATACTTAAGATCTTAAAAAGCCCTGGAGGTAATTTTCCTGTAATCTAGGAAGAATAAGGAAAATTTAGGCACCTTAATTATTGTTTTTGGATTTTTCAATTAATTATTATAAGTTTTATGAGTTTTTGAGGGTTTTTCAATTTTTAGGGTTTTTACTCAATGAAAAATAACCAAACTTGGCTAGAAAATCAAACAGCAAGCAAACAACAGTATCTAATTTTTTTAGAATTTTTGGTGGGGTTTTTATATTTTTTTGGTATTTTCAAACCTAGACAGTAGCTAAAAAGTAAGTTTTTGAATTTTTAAAAATACTCAACGAAATAAAAAATGTCCTCAAAAATCCCTAAAATTCCCACACCATGGCAGGAGCCATGTGTCAAAATCTCATGGAATTTGGAGGTAATTTGATATTTTATTCAAAAATGAAAAGGGGGCACAGTGCACAGGGACGTAAGTGCAAATACCCGAGGATCTGGGGGCCCAGGTGCAAAATACCCAGCAAGTCACGCGCGTGGCGCGTGGCTGGGGCACTCAGGGGCCTCTTTGTAATAAAAACCCACTCCTGGGACCTTTTGGTAACTGGTACCAAAAAGTCCGAGGGTACGGGTGCAAAAAGCCCACTAAAATCCGCACATGTCCAATAAAAACGCTCACAGGGGCATCAATGCAAATACCATAAAATATTTCTTCATTTCATAACAACCCAGATCTACAGGATAAAAGATGTAAAAAGCCCAACTAAACACGTGACGAAGCACGTGGTCACATACACACAGGGGCATACATGCAAATAAAACTAAGCACAAGGTCCATCATGCAATTTACCCTACGTAAATAAAGTTCTAAAAATATTTACAGGACTAGGACGAAAAAGACAAACTAAGAGGGGGGCCTAAGTAATTTACCCCTTTATTCGTCGACGGCCAGATGCGCGCCACGTGGAAGATCGGACGATCCTAGATGGCTGGCGCTTCTCTTTCGTTGTCTCTTGGGCTCGATCGACGGCTGAGGCGAGGCCACGTGGGTGATCTGACGGCTAGGGCTCAGGTGCCTCTCTCCTCTGCTACTAACGGTCCAGATGAGATCCTCTGGATGATCAACGGTCGCGGCTCCTCGAAAGATGGACGGCTGAGATCAAGACTGGAGCGGAGGCCTCATCGGACGGTTCTGGAGGATGATGGAAGAACTCGACGCCGGCGAACTTCGCCGGCCTCCTGCGTGAACTGCACTCCTCCTCAGCTGCTCCTGATGATCGGAACGGGTCCGCGGTGAAGCCCCGCAGCTAGTGGTAGCCTCCGATGGCCCACCTGAGCCCTGGAGGGGCTCCGGCGAGCTCGGCGGCGGTGAGCCTTCGGCCTGAATGAGAGGGGGGCTCAGATGCCCTCCTCTTGCCCTGCAAAACACGCCAAAAGCTTCGCGGGTCGAGGGCAAAGTGCCTCGACCCAAAGAAGCGAAGTGAAAGTGGCTGGTGGGTCGGTGCGAAGGAGCTCCGGCGAGCTGGGGATGGAGGAGCTCGACTCCCAGCTCCGGGGCGAGCTGGGTTGAGTGACAGTGCGAAGAACGTGCGTGGAGGAGCGGCGAAGGCGTGTGGGGGTTCCAATGATCGAAATAATGCACGAGTAGGCCGGAATCAAGGGAACACGTCGGAGGATGGATTTGGGCGAAATCGGAAATTACACTAAATGGCTAAGCGAAATGGATACCTGGATGATGCGGGAGACTGGGCTGGAGCTTAGCTAGCTCCTGGTCCTTGCCTCAAGGGTCGTCAACGCCCGAGGCTCGAGCTCCGGTCAGACGTCGGAGCACGGCTGCAAGAAGCGGCCGGATCGATGGTCCAAGCACCTCCCCCTCGCTGCGACACCGGCGGAGGCAAGCTGTCACCTTGCTGGTTGCGATGGAGCTCACTGGAGAGAGAATGGGGAGCCAAAGATGGCGTGAGAGTGCGGCGGAGCTCGGGCTTTATAGTGCTAGGGGTCCGGGAAGAAGAGGATCGGGCGAGCTTGGGAGCGCGCGGATCCCGAGGGGGCGGCTCCGGCGAGCATGCCGGATGCAAGAGGTACAATCCGGACCCGGGGTTTGGTGATTTGGCGGTCGGATCTGGTGGGGGTAATTGGAAGGAGTCGGGTCGAAACAGAGATCCGCGGCTCTGGTGGTCCTGGGGGAGGTGTTGACCGGGGGTCAACAATCCCCCGTGGACCAATCAGAGCCCGCCAATTATTGAATTTTTATTTGATTTTTTTGGGGCTTTTAATGGCCGAATTTTTAAAAACTCAAAACATAAAAAATGTTTGTTTTAATTTTTTCTATTTTTTTGTGATTTTTAATTAATTTTTTGAAACGAAAATAAGGTATTTACATATTATAGCTATACATAGGTATATGTACAATGTATGATTTTTAATTTTGATTTTTAATTGGTTATTTTTATACAATTTTATTCCTATTTTATATTTTATTTATTTATAGGATAAAATTAGGAATAAAAGGCTATTTTTATTTTATTTTTATTATTTTTATACATGTGGGAAATAATTATTTATGTATAACTATATACATGGTATATTTACAAGATGTTTTTGTGTTTTTAATTTTGTAATTTTTATTTGATTTTTGTTTTGTTTCTTTCTATTTTATTTATTCACAAAACATAAAAAAGAATATTTACAAAAAGTTTTGAAAACAAAGAAGTTTATTTACCAGGTGAAATAGACAAGGTTGATGGACCATGTACATGATGAAGGGTTCTTTTTGGATTTTTTTGATTTTTAAGTTTTTATTTTGTTTCCAATAGTCTATAAATATGTACAGAATATATACAAGTATTTACAACATATTTTTGTTTGAGGAAAAATATTATTTATTTATTTACATAGATATGTACACATGAGCCCCTATCTCTCTCTACTTGTGGCTTTTATGCGGTCAGGCCCATGCTGAGCCCTCCCTTGGGTTAGGTTGCTCAATATTTATTCTAAATATTTCCCTCTTTTTTCTTTTTCTTCTTTATTCTTTTATTTTATCACAAAAACATGCTAATTATTTATATTTACAAAAATGCATGCTTTTGCTAACTTTCCCTATTTACACATATCTACATGCATTTGCATAGGTTTTTGTAGCTAAAATATAGGAATAAAGAGTGATGAATGGGTATTCATCAATAAACGGTCAGGACTTCCTTAGCAAAGTGGGTGGTTTTGAGGACATTGTGTAAGGCTCCGTCCTCACAAGTAAATCAGGTAGACGGAAATGGTCCGTACTTACACCCATACATGCTGGAAATAGGTGCAACTTGTCGTAAGAATCTGGGCCAATCTTGAGGGAGAGTAGGGCTCCTAATAGCTCGCCAAACTCGCTCTGTAAGATTGGATTATCACTAAAAAAGATTTGACAAGATAAACGATCGAGCTTTCACGGTCATCATACTGTGTTGAGTAGGTGAACCAATGGTTTGTTTTCTCATCCTCCTCCTTTCAGTCCAGTTCAAATATTTATAAATCCACAGATCAAGATGATGGGTAGGAGGTCTCTTAGGCTACCTCTGGAAGAACTGATTTCCAGCACTCCTCCCCGTTCGTTTAGGACGACTTCAGAGAGCTAAAACCTGCTCTCTGAACTGAGTTTGAATCCATGTTCCCCCTCGATCACCCTTCTTCCACTCCTGAGGTACAGACGGAAAGGCCAATACATCTATACATTTATTTAATGGCACCTGAGCTAGGGCCTTTGCCTTTTCCTTTGCAAAGACCAGAGATATGGCCAATGATGAAAGGATTGACGAGCATCCTCAAACTTCATCGTTTGTATTGGATCGGGTTGCCATTAACAACACGATGTTATCTTCCTTGGAGACCGTGCAGAGACAGATCATGGGCCAAGGGATATTCCTGGAAGAGGGGAGGAGAGATCTCATGTAAATGCAAGTTGGGAGAGAAGAACCAGAGATACCAATCAATGGTGGAGAAATACCACGCAATGAGAACTGAGCAAATGGCAGACACCAGGACGTTCCGTGATATCCTCAGAGTCCAACATACACCATGAGGCAGTTGCACAACCCTAATGCAACTTTCACTCACCGATGGATCCAGCTTCTAGCCATCTTGGGCGACTCTGAGCTTCATCCCCAGCGATCCAGCTACTACCCCAATTCCATGGGCACGCCACCAAGGAACTCCATCTCCATCTACAAGAATTTGAGCTGATCAGTTGCACCATCCACAACATGCTAGTGGACGAGGGCACCATCAAGACGATAGCCTTCCCATTCTCTTTAGTTGATAAAGAAGCCTATTGTCTAAAACACCTAGGGAGGGTTGTCATCACTTGGGAGCTATGATAAGTAATTTCACCATAATCCCCACTGAACAATTACATGAAGTGTGGGATCGATTCCGAGAGATCGTAGATAGATGTCCCCACCATGATATCAACTAGCCCAACCTCGTTCAGAGTTTCTTCTGTGGGCTGACACCTGAATTGGAGGGGCTAGTAAATGCCTCTTGTAGATGTTCCTACTTCTCCAAGGATGATGCCCAAGTTTGGGCCAGCTATGATGAGATGGTTGAAAACTACACCGTGATGTCCCATACCAGGGTTTACACTCTGAGGAAGCCTCCCCACCAGGCGACTTCATACTAGAGGATAGCACGTATTGAGGCCGGTCCTTCTTCCTCTTTTACGGTAGCAGCACTAGCAGAGTCTTCAGTTGTCGATATGAGTATCATCAACCAAAACTGGATCGGATGGAGATTATTAAGAAAAAGACTTGCCAGGGTCTTGATAATATCAATATGATTGATGAGATGGCCTAAACATTGAGTGATATGAAGACCCGGATCATGTGTCTCTAAGAGGCATAAATGGCTTCTCAGCCACATTTCAGGTCACAGACTGATCTAGAGAGCAGTTCATCTTAACCATCTGCCTTGTATCGTCAGGTCCATCATATTTTGGTGGATCTGATCCAGTCACTCCCATAGTACTAGTTGCCACATCCCCCTTCTTCAGATACTCAATTGGTGGTGTATCATCTGGATCAGCCCTTGGCGTCCCTTCCCCCGCTAGTTCACGAGCAACAGGAGCCGTTGATGGAAGTCAATGGGATTTGGTACTCCCCAGTACCAACATCAGCCTGGGATCCAACTGATGAATCTACGTTTCATCATCTTTATTCTATCATTTTGACCTTAAAAAAACCTCGTAAATGCGTGTAAATAGGCTTAATTTAGGCATTTTAGCATCCATGCATCATTGTGTAAGTATTGTATAAAATGCGATTTTTAAAGCCAAAATTATAGCATAAAGAAAAGAAAAAGAATAAAATATTTTAAATATTTTATGACCCGAAACCCCGAGACCTTGGCATCTTTATGAATAGGTCGACAAGGAATAAAGTAGGGGGAGATAAGGGTAAAAATACAATGAAATTCCTTCATTCTTCATTCATTTTGGGACCTTTTTTGGTTCCACTTTTTATACCTCAAATAAAGAAACTTTATACATGAAAGTTGTAGATAATTAAATAAAGAAAAATACACAATTGATTTCACTGAAAAATAATACACAGATAAAAAAGTTATGATCTGAATAAAAATCCAGAACCCAACTTCCCAAACCCATATCTCTCAAATAAAAATCGAAATGTACCAAACTTACCTTTAATTGTATATAGCTTAAAATAATCTATTTAATGGAGGTGGTTTCGTATTTTTCAGAATTGTGGTTTGAAAGTTGAGTTTTGGACCCTTGTAGTATACTTGTACAGATTAAAATATTCAATTTATTCTTTATTCATTATTTTTATTATTTTATATTTTTATAATTATGTAAATATCACTTATAATATATTTGTATATTAAAATCAGAATAAAAATGCAAAAGAAACACAAAATAAAAATACATGTATATATAATACATAGGTATAAGAACTATACACATACCTATAGATTTAATTCTTCTATTTTATTAAGTGTACAAAATACTTCATAAAAATAAAATAAAAATATATTTAATTGTATAAAAATATTCTATAAATTTATAAAATAATAAACATAATTAAAGAAATTAAAATACACAAAATAAAAATCAATTAATAAAATATATAGGTATTATACCTATAAAGGGCATAAAAGGCAACTTACAAAATTATACATCCTAAAAATAAATAAAAATTACCATAAAATAATTTATAAAATTAGAAATATTTTTTATTTAATAACCTAAAATTAATAAAATAGTTTACTATTTTTTAATGAATTTAGAAATCATTGTTTCAGGATTTTTCCTGGTTGGTCCACGTGGACCAACCAGGGAGGTTGGAGAGTTGACCAGCGGTCAACTCTCGGACCCCAGCCTGTTCCCTGTTCAGACTTGGTTTTGTCGCCGTCCTCTCCCTTTTTTCTAGGCCATTCCTTTCACCAATAGACTTAGGTCCCTTCACGACTTTTGATCATGGACCATTGCTCTTACACGCCTATAGGTTTTTTCGAGGAATGGACCCAAGATTCATCAGATATTCCTCGTTCTAGGAGCCCACTCGGCCAGTGTTTCAAAAACATCCCCAAACCTTCCATTGTCCCTTGAACCCCTTTTGGTCCCTGTTTGAGCTCTTTCTTCCACCTCCGGATCAACGTCGGTGACAGGGATGCCTCCAGCTGGGCTAGGAGCGCTCAGGCGAGGACCGAGGAGGTCTCCACCCCCATCTCCAGCCTTTGGCCGTGAGGTCCATATCTCCTGGTTTTTTTCTTGCCAGTCGAGGTGCTTTTCCTTCGATTTTCTTTGCTCTTTAGTTATCTATAGGTCTCAGCTTCAAATCTATACTCTTCCAACGCATGTTTGCCCGATGAGTTAGCTTAGATTCACATCAAGAACCTTCGCTGGAGCTCTGGAGCTCCGACCACCACCACTTTCCTCTTCTCCCGCACTTCAGAACCTCGGGACCATATACTGTCGTCTTCGTGCTTTTCTTGCAGGTTCTAGGTGCCAAAGACCCCACATGGGGGGTCGTTTTTGTTGACGCCCGTGCAGCCTTGAGCCATCCTCCTTCACCAACCTCGCAGCGGTGCCCCGACGGACTACACGCCATTTTGATGACTCCCCTCGTCGGTGGAAGCTTCCAGGAAGTTTGTTGAACCATCAGCGGGGCATAAGAAGCATCGAGCGTGGAGAGTTTGGATCTCAGAGTTCATCCCGGCCGAGTTCGTCGACCGTTCTTCCTCCGCGCCTCAACGCCGTCAGATCCTCTCTTGTTCTTTACGAGGTGCAGCCATCGTCGGATCTCGCCACACCTGGGCCGCCCGATCTTCCTCGCCGATCTAATCGTGGCCCTCCATTGCCGAACGGGTACGGGCCGTCAGTTGCTCGACACGTGTATTAGTGGCAACCGATCCATCGTCCGCCAGCACCCTTAGCTTTGGGTATTTTGCGTAAACCCCCTCGGTAATTTTTGTATTTGATTATAATTCCAGAAACATTCATCTGTCGTGTTTTATTATTTGTAGTTTTTGCTCAAAACCCCCTGCGATTTTCGTATTAATATTCTAGCCCCTTCCAGCTATGCGCACGTGCACGAGCACGTGCGCGTGGCTATTTTGCGGGCAAGGGCCTGTTTAGTTGTATATTGATAGTTAGTCCAACAACATTTTTCTTTAGTTATATATTTTGTGTGGAAATTGTGCTAAGGCCCTTGCAGTTTTTGCATGTTACAAAATACCCCCTGAAGTTTCTTGTTGTTAATTTTATTTATTTGGAGCATCATTTTAATTCGAAAAATTTCCAAAAATTTAATTTAAGCTCCTGTTGACTTGTGTGTTCACGTCATATTTTTGTATTGCAGTTTTATTGCATTTTCATATTTATTAAAAATAAAAACATACATTTTCAGCACTGTTTGCATTAGAAAACCCATAAAAATTATAAAAACATTTTGAAAAATTCCAAAATAAATTATATTTTGTGTGTTTTATCATCTATTAGCGTCAGTCCAAAAACCACTAAAAATTTTAAAACAATAATATTAAAAATTAGAAAACACCTAAAAACTTCAAAAAATCTAAAAATCCTAGAAAATTCCTAAAAATACAAACTCAGGTTCTGTAGATTATCTATTCTATTGTCTTTTATTTAAAATTAGTTTGGGAAAAGTTTGTGGCTGTTTGATATTTTTCATTCCTATTTTACTTTCAGCCAGCATCCTATTCACTGTTTTCCTCTATTTTGACTTTTAAGAACCCCAAAAACATTATGAAAAACCCCCAAAAATAACAAAAAACAGTAGAAAATTATAAAAAGACCAAAAACACTTTATTCCCTGATTTTTGGATATTTTTACCTATTTTTATAAATACATTATCCTCTCTTTCCCCTATATTGTATATATATACCTATATTGAAAAAGAAAATATAAAAATATAAAATATAAAAAGAAAATACAAAATCAGAAAAAAACCAAAATACAAAATTTAAAATTTAAAATAAAATAAAAAAATATAAAATTAAAAACCCATAAAAACATAACATTTTTGGACAAACACATCACATTCACATTTTTGAGCAATTCTGCCTCGTTTAACCTGTCTGCTCCCTGTGTTCGACCTCTACAATACTTGCACCTATACACATCTTTGTTGTAGAGTTATAATAAATTTTAACTCCGCACATTTACTTTCATTGCTTGATTTATCTGTTGTGGGTTAATTGTTGTTTGAATTAGGATTTCTCGCGGGTCGCCTCAGCAACATTGTGATGCCGCCTTGTGTGGATTACTTTAGACCCGTAAAAAATCTTGTTCAACAAATGGCGCCGTTGCCAGGGAGCAACAGCGCGTAGTTCGGCTTTTTGCTTGTGTTTGTGATTGATTGTCTACTTTTGTGGCTTTTATCATTTCCCTTATTTTTGATATATTTTTTGAGCTGTCTAACCTCCTCTTTTGTTGACTTTGTGCGTCGAACCGCAGATCGAGGGAGGCGCTCCATTCTAGGCGCCTGTGCACCCACGTGAAGCCGACTCTGATTGCCTTGCACCGAAGGAGACTTAGAGGAATTTTGAAAACCGAGCTTCCGTTTACTTTCTTGTATTTAGTTATTTGTGTAATTTTTGTGAGAGAGAGACCCTCTATTATTGTAATAATACATGTACTCGAACTCTTGGACATTCGAGCCCAATTTCCAAGTGTTTGTACACTTGGGGGCTCACCGCGACTTTTCTCGTGTTTTCTTCGCATTTTTTTCCTTTGTTTTCTCGGTTTTGTTTTTCTTATTTTGTGTGATTGAGCCCCTAGTTTTAGGATTTCTTGTGATAGATTAAGGCCAAACACCTAATATATTTGCATGTACCTATAGTCGCGTTTGGACTTAGTCAAATTTAAACAGTCGCTTCATCATCTTCGAGTCTCCGTGCCGCGAGCCCACCCCGTCAAGCGCTACTCCTGAACTCGATGTGTCGAGAAGAGGAGGGGTGAGCCTAGACCGGATTCTTGGATTGAGGATCGATGACCGACTTTTGGTTCTTCACGATAATAGCAATTTCTGGAACTTAAGGCGATTTCATCGGCTTTGCATTTGCATATAGATTAGGTTTCAATTCTGTTGAGCATCCCTGCATGTAGAGTGCTGGAGGCAAGGTGAGCATTTACGCTTTAGCATACATCATCGTTTTGCCGCTTGCATTGCTTTTCCGACTCTCTACCTCTGATTTTGCCAACCTAGGTGCTAAGTAAAATTGACTCCTCATTAGGTTCGTGCATTTCTCACTAAAAATCCAAAAAAAGTGATAACAAATAAACTTAGGACAGCTAATACTACTTGGCCCTAAAATCAATTAAAAAGAAAAATCTTGTATTGGGGTGAGTAATCCCCTCATTGTCTTCGTTTTTACTTGCTTGCGCACACACTAAGGAGTAGTGCCAAAATCCCATTTCAGCCTCCTAAGTGTTTGTGCAACTTCTTGACTTCTCGCCTAACTCTAAAATGGACAAGATAAAAAGACCGAATTTTCGATCTCTACCGAGTTGAGTAGGTGAATTGAGGGTTTGATTTGTGTGATTTTTTCTTGTGTTTGCTTGTGTGTATCCTAGATCGCCTCTGCGCATTTGTGCCTTTTCTCCACTTCTCTTGACTTGACCATCGTGCTCTCCCGATCACTTTCCTCTTGTTTCGAGATGGCCGACTGGAGCGTATTTCATCTGGACTTTGCGGATTCTTCGTTCACTCCAGCCGGTCCACCTCCTTTTTTCCAAGAGGACTTTGCTCCTGACTTTTGTACATATCCGACCAACCCACTATTTCCGGATTCGGACTTTGACTTTCACCAATCATTTCCACCACCGTCACCCTCACATTTCGACACACCCAATCATGAGATTTTGGAGTCACCTTTCATGATATCCACACTTGAGACCTTGAATCAGATGATGGAGCATATGAACTCGAGGATGAGCAATATAGTTAGCATAAATAAGATCCACAATGTAGCTCCATTCTTTGAGGATTCGGATTCAGATAAGGATTATCATGGGAGCTTGCAATCGCCTAAAATACAAAAAAATGAGAAAATTTTAAAAACACAAAAAGATTTCGGGAAACACATGATTGAGTCGGACTGTGAGGAGAGTGCCCACCTGCCAGACCATTTGACCACACAACCTTTCACACCTTGTCCCACCTTTGACCCCGAGGATGCCGCTGTACAGACTGCTCTTGGCATGCCTCGCGTAGATGATGATTCTGATGTCCTCCCTTGTATGGAGGAGGTCCAAAAATTCAAAAAATGTTGACGGAACCCGAAGTGGTGGCCACCATTCATGAGATCATCCGTGCCCCACTTCAGCAGGCCATGACTGATTTATCTGCTCCTCTTCCCAAGAAGAGAAAGCGGAGGAGAAGATCTGAGCGTCATATCTTGACCATGGCCATTGCCCATGCCAACACACACCGTCCCATTTCTCGAAAGGAGAACACTTCCACACCTTTCATTAGATGCACCATCTCGGACCACACATGTGATCACACTCTCCTCGACGGCGGTGCTTTGATTAGCATATTACCCTTCTCGTTGGTACAGTCTCTTCACTTAGGGCCTCTCAAGAAAACCAGGATGATAGTTCAATTTGCTGATGGATCTATCAAGAGGCCGAAGGGTATCCTTGAAAACGTCGTCATTTCGATTCAGGGCACGAGCCACAAAGTTGATTTTGTTGTATTGCCCATGGAGACCTCCACGAGGGAGCACTCTCCAATCATCCTGGGACGACCATTCCTCGCCTCTGCGAGGGTCGTTATCAATTATGGATCAAGAGAGATTCACTTCCGTCCTGTTGTCGAGAGCGAAGTGTTGATCACCGCACCCACTACCGACCAGAGACCTGCACCTGATGCGACTTTACCTATCTTGGTTGACCCTGAGGACCATGACCTTGACGAGACTATCCGAGAATTTTGCTGCTTATTAGATTCCACTGAGACCCAAGAATTCCTCTCCAAGGAGGAAGACTTGGAAAGCATGGACCTCGGAGTTCCTTCTGCTGGGACTTGGCGCTGTATTGATGACATCCGCGGGATTTACACGATTGACACCATTGAGCGGAGGGCAGATCCTGAGACTAGACAGGACAGACATGACTCGACTACTTTCATTGACGAGTCCGCTCCTGTTCACCTAGGTACTAAGTAGACAAGGACCGAAGTTTATTTGATTGCCTTTATTCGGGAATTCGGTCCTTTTGATGAGAAAGATGATCCGGTTGAGATTATTGAGGACGAACAGAGTTTGACTACTTCCACTATGAGTTCGTTCCTTGTGGTTTTGACCTGGACGAGACCTCGCAGGACGACACTGAGTACACTTCTTCTAATGATGATGAGTTCGTCCCATTTCACTTTGATACTAGCGAGACTTCCAAGGCCGGACCTGGTCGTACTTCTTTCACTGATACGTATGTGCCTCTTCACCCTAGGGCCACTAAGGACTTACACCCGGTCAACCCTGATCGGTTTGTGTCATCTGAGGACCCTGATGTCGACCTACACCAGACCAGATCTATCCCTCAACGGTCCCGCAAGAAGGTCTGCTTTCTACCTTTTTGATCATGTGTATATCCATCTCTGTTGTACATTCTCCTTTGTCTATCTCCATCTCTCTGCCGTATTTCTCGTCCACCCATCCTCGTGTTTGCCTTGCTTAGGACGTACTTTGTCCTAAGTATGGGGGGGGGGGTGGACGAGCCGAGTGTTCATTCATCGTTCCGTCTTATCACTCCTGTTGTTGCCTATAATTAGGGCTTCTTTTACCCTATGTATAGGGGGAGTGATGCGTACATCCTTATTTATCTTCTTCCATCTGTTGATATTTTCTTCTTCTTTTCTTCTTTTCTTCTTTTCCTCTTCTATATTCTTTATCTACCGAAAAGGTGTCGCCCCTTTTTGTCAGTCTTCTATACTTAGGACGTACTTTGTCCTAAGTATAGGGGGGTGTACACCCCGAGTGCTTCTATTCTTTGATCCTCTCCATTGTCTCCTCTTCTTGTCTATACTTAGGGATATCTTACCCTAAGTATAGGGGGAGACAGTCCGAGTATGATCTGTTCATTCCCACCCTTGACCCTCGTTGCTTTGTGTACAGTCTGCTATACTTAGGATTATTTGATCCTAAGTATAGGGGGGGACGGTCAACTTCTCATTGGTTTATTCATTCATCTCTTATCCCTTTATTCTTTAGACTTTTTCTATACTTAGTACGAGTTATGTCTTCTCTTTTCTCTCCGATCTATGAGGACATAGCTCAAACTAAGTATAGGGGGGTCGTATATACTGCGTATATACTTTAGCCATAACTCGTACTTTAGTATTTTCTTAATAAATATGGCTAATTAATACTTATAAAATTCATTAAAAACCTTAATAAAAAGATGTGATTATTCCTCGAATATTTCTTGTAATTACTGATTAATAAATCATGTTAAAATATTTTTTGCAGAATGTTTGAAAAATAGTTTGAAAACCTTTGTGAAAAATATTTTGAAAACTATTTGCAAAACATTTTGTTTCATGTTTTCAACCTGTGTAAAAAACATTTTGATTGTAAAATTATTTTTCTTGTGTGAAATAAAAAGTTTGAAAAATGATTTGCAAATGTTTTGAAAAATGGTTGCAAAAATATTTTGAAAAAATCTATATATACTGTTTTAAAAACCTTTGCAAAATGATTTTCAAATGTGTGTACATGATTGTAAAAATTGTTTGTAAAAGCTATTTTGGACTATAGTTTTCAAAATTGTTTGAAAAACCTGTGTCAAATAAATTTGAGAAATACATACATCACACCTAAAAATCATCTATGTATATACTTATAAAATTGACCACTTACCCTTGTAAAATCTTAAAATCCACTTCTCGTATATACAAGATGCACTCCCGTGTAAATATTTGTACCTAGTTTTCAGCCAAAATCTTTTGTTTTCAAAAATCCCAAAAACATTGGCAAAACTAAAATCCAAAAACATTTGAAAAATCTTTTTGAAAAAATCTAAAAAAATGCATACGCATCATCATCATCTTTTCAAAAATCCATAAAAAGTTCAAAATCTTGAAAATTGCATCACAAAAATATTTTCTGCATCGCATTGCATAGCATTAGCATTTTTCGGATTGAGTTTGATAGTTGAACGTGTCTAAGTAAAATCCGAAGATTGGAGCTTGGTTGGACCCTAAATCTACCTAATTAACAAGAACCTTATAAGAACTGGGATTGAGGTACTTCAAGTCTAGTTGACTTAGTTCTTTGAGAATCACGAGACTTGGTTCAATGGATTCTTGATTGTCTAAGTAGAGTATTTCAGAGCACACGCACGACTCTTGTTGATAATGACCTAACTCAGACACATGCACCTTTCACATGGCTCAACTCAGTTGGAGTGGTGAGGAGGTTGGATTTACCGGTATGAGACGCACACAGGTGGAAACACTTGTCCTCCTCTAGGGAGGGAAGTGCACGCCAACCCGTCCAGTGATGATGAGTTTCGAGGATAGGAGATCGTGGGTTGCAATAAAGCTTCAAAAGAGGGATAGTCTACTGGCTCAAAAGGAAAAGTTCCCTATGTAAATGCTGCTGTATTTAGTATTAAAAAAAACAAAAAGCAAAAACTCCAAAAAAGTGGACAGGCCTGTACAAAAATAAAAATGCATGCCGGAGTGTACATATGTGTAAAGTCAAATAAGCAAGCTTGTGCTTCAAAGTCAAATCATGTGAGCCTGCAGCTGGATGACATGACTACACTGGTCTTGCATCCTAGGATAGGTAGCTACACTGGCTACCGTCCATTCTTCTCTTCACCCCGTCCTCTTGAGCCGGTTGCCACTTGAACTTAGAAGGGAATACCCTGCTCCTTGAGGAATGAGTTGTTGGATTGGGGAATCATTGGGTTGTCATATTGGAGAAGTCATTCTCTTTGTCATTTCAGTTGGGGAGAGCCACCATCACTTACACTGTACGAGTCAGATTCATAGTCGTAAGGGTTTGCGTATGAGTTGAAATATTTCTGACCTGGCTATTGAGGAGATTTGAGCAGAGTTTTGGGATTCTCAGAGGCTGTTGGATTTCAAATCCGGTTCTCAGTAAGGTTCCGCCCGCACTAAAATTCAAAGGTCCGACTTAAGCTCCAAACTTTAATTTATGAAGACAAATTTGATTGTTAAAGTTAATCCAATTTTCTTCTTTTTCTTTTCTTTATTTTTCTTTTCTGCACTTATTGCATAAGTGTTTGCTAGGGACTAGCAAAGGCAAGTATAGGGGGATGATGAATCTACGTTTCATCATCTTTATTCTATCATTTTGGCCTTAAAAAACCTAGTAAATGCGTGTAAATAGGCTTAATTTAGGCATTTTAGCATCCATGCATCATTGTGTAAGTATTGTATAAAATGCGGTTTTTAAAGCCAAAATTATAGAATAAAGAAAAGAAAATAAAAAGAATAAAATATTGTAAATATTTTATGACCCGAAACCCCGAGACTTAGGCATCTTGATGAATAGGTCAACAAGGAATAAAGTAGGGGGAGATAAGGGTAAAAATACAATGAAATTCCTTCATTCTTTATTCATTTTGGAACCTATTTTTGGTTCCACTTTTTATACCTCAAATAAAGAAACTTTATACATGAAAGTTGTAGATAATTAAATAAAGAAAAATACAAAATTGATTTCACTGAAAAATAATACACATGGAAAATAACCTTTGGGGTATGAAAACCACTTATATATAGGTGTACATTGAAAACCATAATCTACCCCTAAAGTCTTTGTATATAGGTATCCTTAATAAAGCAAGTACAAAATATTGTAAATAAAATCCATTTGTACATAAAACTTGTAACATGAAACTGTTGGTAAATATGTACATATCTTTGTGAAAATTTTCTTTCTTTTACTTCTTTTTCAAAAATACTTAAAATTTTGAAAAACAAGAATTCCATAAAAATTTGCATAATTTAAAAAATTCCTACCAAAAAGAGTTTTTGTAATTATTTGCATGTGCATTCTTCAGAATCATGGTTGACATTTAAACTAGTCTGGAATAAAATTGAAGAATGGAGCTTGGTTAATACTTTAATCCACTTAACTTCAAAGGAACCTTATAGGATTTGGAGTTAAGAATTTTCTGGTCCATAGCGACTTATTTTTTTGAGTCCACTAGACTATGTTCACATCATCTTGATTAGCCTAAGTAGAACGCTTAACAATGCACGCATGACTCTTAGAGATAATGGCTTGACTTGGACACACACCTTACACGTAGCCCAACACGGATGAGGTGGTGATGAGCCGAAATCCGATGCGGTTAAGACGGATGTAATATCACAATGTGTCGTTGTTCTCAACCACTCGAATCGGTTAATGGAAAAAATTTTTGTTTTTAAACCACTTAAGAGAAAATCGATCAATCAAAGCAAATATAAGCGGTTTCTCTATTCTATTTACCTGGTATAGCGACCAGGGTCGAAACAAGGAGCACGATTTAAAAACATAGTACTCAAGTTTCATTATTAATTTTTAGTGGTTTTTGAATTTTTATTTTTCATTTATTATTTTTTAAAACAACAAAATAGTTTTGCAAACATTTTTTCAAAATATTTTTCAAAAGATTTTTAAAAATTATTTTATAAACACTTACAAATAATTTACAAACTATTTTTGCAAACATTTTATTTTCACAAAATTTTCAAAAAATTTGTATAGTACACCTAATTTTGATACAGAAAATATTTTATAAATCTTTTTGCAAATAAAACATTTTTACAAATATTTTTACAAAATTTGTACATAAATAATTTTTGCAAAGAATTTTACAAACAATTTTTACAAAAAATTTTTGAAAACATTTTCAAAACATATTTGTTCCTATTTTATAAATAGTAGCCATGTTATTAACACATAGAAAGTAGGAGTTATGGCTAAACTATATATACAATATATATGACACCCTCTATACTTAGGTCGAATGATGTCCTCATAGTGATCAAAGAGCGATGAAGGAAGACATAACTTGTTTTGAGTATAGAGAAGTGAAAAGAATACTATACTACAACGACTCAAAAGAATGAAAGAATAAGATCAATAGAAGTCGATGATTCCCCCTATACTTGGAATAAAGTATTCTTAAATATAGAAGATTGTACACAAAAGGAGAAAACTGAGTAGAATATATGTATATATATATATATATATATATTTGAGAAGTAGAATATACATATATTACCTCCCATATACTTAGGGTAAAATGTCCTTAAGTATAGGCAACAAAAGTAGAAGTAATGGAAAAATGTATAATCACGTGATTAATACCCCCCATACTTAGGATAAAGCGCATCTCAAGTATAACACAATCATAAGATGGGTCTGGGGTATTACACCAAAATGAATGAATGATATAGACAGTATGGATCTATACATAGGTGGAGTAGAAATGAAAATCACGTATGATATGTAGGTGATATGTGTCAAGAGCACCTCTCATACAAAATGAATAGGGGCAACATCAATGTCACGGGATCATGATCAAGATATGGCTTCAGGCGCTGATCGTTGACTCCAAAGGTGGACTCAGAAGACAACTCTGATATGTCAATGCTACCGTTATCGTACACCTTTCTGACCAAGTATGGTCCCTTCCATATCTGTAATTTCTCTAGAAATAATCTTAACCTTGCATCAAATAGACATACTCTTTGGTTGGCTCAAAATGCTATGGATGATGTGAGAATCATGCCATATCTTCACTCTATCCTTATACTGTAGTGTATTTGAGAAGGATGGTATCACTCAACTCCTCGAGGGCTGCCAATAATAACTCAGTAACATCCCAAAGTGAGTTATGCTTGATCTCTACAGGTAAATGACATGTCTTGCCATAAACGAGTCAGAAAGGAGATGTTTCCAAAGGTGTCTTGAAGGAGGTCCTATAGGCCCACAAGACCGGGTCTAAAAATTGTGACCAATCCTTTCAGTCTGTGTGAACAACCTTCTGCAAAATAGTCTTAATCTCCCTATTTGAAACCCCAGCAAGATCATTCGTTTGTGGATGAAAAAATGAGCCCCTCATCAGAAATCAAGACTCTTGGTACCCAAACCATGATATGATATTTTTCCTCAAAAATTTGCAAAGAGTCTTTGCATCTACGACTCGAGAAGGGATGGCCTCAACCCAACGACTCACATAATCCACAGTTAACAAAATTTACTCAAATCCCTACCTCTTAGGTATTGGACCCATGAAATCGATGACCCATGTGTCAAAAACCTCACAGAAGTGAATGGGTTGCATTGTCATCATATCTCTCTGTCCGCAAGTGCCCATCCTCTGATAGTCAGTACACCTCTTCATGAATTCATCTGAAGAGAGTAGGCCACCAAAAGTCGTATTGGCAAACCTTTTACGTTATCCATCTCCCGGAGTGATGTCCTCATGGTTTGAGCTTGTGGCAATAGGTGAGGACGCTATGGTGCTCCTCCTGAGGAATACACCAATGCCAGACACTATCCCCTCCTTCATGGTAAAGGGTGGGATCCTCCCAATGATACGACTTGGCCTTCGCGAGGAAGGTCTCAAGTCACTGCTCGATCCAATCCTGTGGAACTTTATTGGCAACAAGATAGTTCACATTGTTAGTGTACCATGGGAGTGAGGTGATATCAAGAATCTCCTCGTCTAGGAATGTCTTAGTGATAGGTGTGGTCATATCAGAATCGTTAAGATGCTCTATCGGGAGATGTAATCCTTCACCATATTCTTGACTCCATATTTATCCTTAATCTCAATATCAAACTCCTGGAGTAGAAGGATCCATCTTGTCAATCTAGCTTTGGCATCCTTCTTATCCATGAGGTATTGGATGGCGATGTGATCTATATAGATAGTTACTCTGGATCCAAGAATATAAGATCAAAACTTATCCAGAGCAAATACTACAGCTAGCATCTCCTTCACAATCACAGTGTAGTTCCTATGAGAGGCATCCAAAGTTCGGCTAGCGTAGTGTATGGAAAATGGCACATTATCCTTCCTCTATCTATGCATGACCCTTACGGCAAAATCGGAAGCATCCATCATGATCTCGAATAGGAGAGGTCAATCAAGTGGCTGAAGGAAAAGAGCATGTATAACCAAAATTTGAGAGTCTCAAAAGAGGAAAGGCACTTATCATCTACAAGGAACTCGGTGTCTTCCGTAAGCAAATCAGTCAGCGATCGGGCAATTCGACTGAAGTCTTGTATGAACCGTCGGTAGAAACTAATATTCCCTAGAAAAGACTGCAACTGTCTCAAATTGGACGGTGGAGTGAGCTTCTTGATGATATCCGCCTTGGCTGGATCAACCTCGATGCCCATATTGGAGATGATGTGACCAAAGAGCATCCCTTGAGTCATCATGAAATGACTCTTCTCCCAAAGATAAGACTAGGTAGACCTCAATGCACCGCTGAAGTACTCAGTCTAGGCAAGCAAGACAAACATCGAACCCATCGTCGTGTACCAAGTAGTCATTCATGAAGACCTCTAAATAGTTTCCCACCATGTTTGAGAAGATAGAAAGCATGCACCTTTGGAATATAGATGGAGTATTACATAATCCAAAGGGCATTCGTCTAAAATCATGCGTTCTAAACAGGTTGGTGAACGCCATTTTTTTTCTGGTCTTAAGGTGCACCTGAGTATCCTGAGTACCCGTCAAGGAAGTAGTAATGATTCCTTCTAGCTATCCTCTCAATAATTTGATCAATACATGGTAGTGGGAAACGATACTTCTTGGTGGCCTGATTCAATCGTCTGTAGTCCACACATACCCTCCAAGAAGTAGATACTCGGGTAGCTATCTCCTCTCCAGACTCATTCACAATTGTAGTGATTCTCGTCTTCTTAGGTACCACATGTAACAGACTAACCCATTTGGAGTCAGAGATGGGGTAGATAAAATCGATGCTCCAACACTTAGATATTTCCTTCATGACTACATCTCGATTATTCGGGTTCACCTCAGTTGGAACTCACGCAATAGCTTGGCATCGTCTTCGAGATATATGTGGTGGGAGCACAGGGCTAGACTTATCCCTTGGAGATCAGCTACAATCTATCCTATTGCCATGCGGTTTATTTCAAGAACCTCCATCAAATGAGATTCCTGGTCTTCAGTCAAATCTGCTGAGATAATGACTGGGAACATTTCTGGCTTCACGCAAGGAATCTATACTTCATGCTCTACAGTAAGGTCTTCAGTTCATGGCATGTGGGAGCTAGTAGATCTGGCTTCTGAAAAATCTGAATAAAGGTTACCAAATCTTCATATGAGAACTCTCACAGAATCAGTGAATATGATGAAGATGGCCCTACTAGTGTGTCCATCATCTGTGCTGGATCAATCTCCACCCTAACTATAGGTTCTGTGGACATCAGACACGGTAAATAATCATAAAAATCATGCCAATAAAAATCTATGTCTGAGCCCAGGGGATCTTAATCACAAAAATATTATGCTTTGCTACCCAAATCAAATCATCAGCCTCTAAGGTGTCTAGTGCCATGAGTGTGCTCTCCGAACTCTCACCTGTTGTAATATGTACCTCTGCAGTCTCTGAAGGTGTGACAAGAGCTCGCAAAATCGGGTCTGTCCAAACGACTTCAACATCTATAATTACAAAATCACACTCCTATTGGACATCTAGCTCTGAATCTGTCATCTTCTCTGAACTCTACTCCGAGCAAGCTAAATCTCTGGCTCTCAACTCCTCAATCATCTTTATTTGTATGCTCTCTCCCTCGACGCAAAAGAATACCTTCCCATTATCATGATCAGGTATTGCCTTGGTTGTAGCCAAGAAGGGTTGTCTTGAAATGATGGGGTTATCGGTCACGTATTCAGGGATCTGCATGTCCAACACAACAAAGTCCACAGAGAATTTCAGGCATTCAATTGTGATGACAACATCCTTTAGTAACACATTCAACCTCTTGACAGATCGATCTACAAATTGAAGATTTGTTCTTCTCTGTCTAAGAGGGACAAACTCGAACCGATTGAATAAGGCAGTCAGGAGGAGGTTAAATGAGGATAAGCTATCTAATAGAGTCTAATCGAACTGCTGCTCGTGGATGTGGCATCTGACATATGGATCTCCTGCATAAGGTCTCTTGGTTGGTAATCGGTTCTGGATGGCGAAGCAAGTGGCACAAGTGAGCAAATGGATTTCTGCATTGTGATTTCGCTTCTTCTTCCTATGATTGGTGGTCTTCTCTTTGAAGTTCTTCTGGAATAGAGGGATATGCTCAAGTGGATCTGAAATCTACCCATCAACTGCTCGTTGAACTCTATTTGTTGTCTCTTTTTGAGATTTTCTATTTTTTACCCTTCCCTAGGCGGAGTGCTTGAGGCAAGGGGATAGAGGGACCCTTCATAGAAGAATGAGGGTCAGGAATGGGTTTTTGATCATGCATAATGCTGGAATCCATGCAAACATCATCAAAATAAATGGATCTAAAGGAGATACAAAAATCTTTCCTTTATTCATATTTTTTATTTTTGAAGTTTTTCCATTTCTTGCATTTTTCTAAAAATATCCTCAGGTACATGAGAGGACAAAACAATTGTCTAACTCTTTGTGGCATCATTATCACTGACAACATCTAAAAAGACAGTATCAGTACCGCGCTCTGTCCTGGCATCTGGGAATTTGGTGGCATCAGAACCACCGTCTACAATTGGAGATAGAACGACATCAGCATCATTGTTGGGATCATCATCCTTGGTGGCTTCAATACCATCATCATCATGATTAACAACATTAGCACTGCTCCTAACTCCATTTGGCATCCTAGAATCTGCATCGTAGTGTCACCTAGACGAGTTATTGCCGACTAGCTTCCTATCGCTTCTAAGTGTCACAAAATCATCATCAAATAAATAATGAATGTCATCCAGAATATCACTAAGAGAGGCGGTCTCTATAGACTATACCTACTCAGACTTTCTCTTCAGGTTGTTAGGGTTAGATTCAATTTGTGCAGGTATGGTGGCCTTGCCCTTTATTATTTCACTCATCTTCTGTCGGAACTCGTCCATCTCTTTCTATAAGGTAGCTCGCTTCTCGGACAGATTGCGAGCGAGAATATTAAGGGATGGGTTCTTATAGGAGTATGAATGAGAACTAGATGGGTTGCCTCGTTGAAATTGAGACTGGCTCCGCTGATGTTGGTATGAGTAAGGAGGAGACTGGGGGTACTGCTGATGAGGTTGTTGCTGCCTCCACTGTTGACCCTAGTATGAGGGTCAAGGACCATGCTATGGCTGGTGGGAGTATTCGGGTTGTTGTTGTTGGGCACCCTGCCCTATCTGTGTTGGAGGATGCTGTCGGGATGAAGAACCTTCGGTGGATCATGAAAATCTGGGTGATCATGATGGTGTTGAACAAGATTTTTCACGGGTCTAAAGTAATCCACACAAGGTGGGATCACAATGTCGCTGAGGCGACCCGCGAGAAATCCTAATTCAAACAACAATTAACCCACAACAGATAAATCACGCAATGAAAGTAAATGTCGGAGTTAAAATTTATTATAACTCTACAACAAAGATGTGTATAGGTGCAAATATTGTAGAGGTCGAACACAGGGAGCAGACAGGTAGAACGGGGCAGAATTGCTCAAAAATGTGAATGTGATGTGTTTGTCTAAAAATTCTATGTTTTTGTGGGTTTTTAATTTTTTAATTTTTTATTTTATTTTTAATTTTAAATTTTGTATTTTGGTTTTCTTTTTTACTGATTTTGTATTTTCTTTTTATATTTTATATTTTTATATTTTCTTTTTCAATATAGGTATATACATACAATATAGGAGAAAGAGAGGATAATGTATTTATAAAAATAGTAAAAATACGTAAAAATCAGAGAATAAAGTGTTTTTGATCTTTTTAAAATTTTCTACTATTTTTGTGATTTTTGGGGGTTTTTCAGAATGTTTTTGGGGTTTTTAAAGTCAAAATAGAGGAAAACAGTGAATAGGCTGCTGGCTGAAAGTAAAATAGGAATGAAAAATATCAAACAGCCACAAAATTTTCCCAAACTAATTTTAAATAAAAGAAAATAGAATAGATAAGCTACAGAACCTGAGTGTATTTTTAGGAATTTTCTAGGATTTTTTTGAAGTTTTTTGGTGTTTTCTAATTTTTAAGATTTTTGTTTTAAATTTTTTAGTGTTTTTTTGACTGACACTAATAGATGATAAAACACACAAAATATAAAATTTTTTGGAATTTTTCAAAACGTTTTTATAATTTTTATGGGTTTTCTAATGCAAATAGTGCTGAAAATGTATGTTTTTGATTTTTAATAAATATGAAAATGCAATAAAACAGTAATACAAAAATATGGCGTGAACACAGAAGTCAACATGAGCTTAAATTAAATTTTTGGAAAATTTTCGAATTAAAATGATGCTCCAAATAAATAAAATTAACAATGAGAACCTTAACACATGGTAGGGGCTTTTTTGTAATATGCAAAAGCTGCAAGGGCCTTAGCACAATTTCCACACAAAATATATAACTAACAAAAAATGTTGCTGGACTAACTATCAATATACAACTAAATAGGACCTTGCCCGCAAAATAGCCACGCGCACGTGCTCGTGCACGTGCGCCTAGCTGGCAGGGGCTAGAATATTAATACGAAAATCACAGGGGGTTTTGAGCAAAAATTACAAATAATAAAACACGGCAAATGAATGTTTCTGGAATTATAATCAAATACAAAAATTGTCGAGGGGGTTTACGCAATATACCCAAAGCTAAGGGCGCTGGCGGACGGTGGATCGGTTGCCACTAATACACGTGTCGAGCAACTGACGGCCCGTACCTGTTCGGCGATGGAGGGACACGATTAGATCGACGAGGAAGATCGGGCAGCCCTGGTGTGGCGAGATCCGACGATGGCTGCACCTCGTGAAGAACAAGAGAGGATCTGACAGCGTTGAGGCGCGGAGGAAGAACGGTCGACGAACTCGGCCGGGATGAACTCTGAGATCCAAAATCTCCACGCTCGACGCTTCTTATGCCCCGCTGATGGTTCAACAAACTTCCTGGAAGCTTCCTCCGATGAGCGGAGGCCTCAAAATGGCGTGTAGTCCGCCGGGGCGCCGCTGCGAGGTTGGTGAAGGAGGATGGCTCCAGGCTGCACGGGCGTCAACAAAAACGACCCCCCAAGTGGGGTCTTTGGCACCTGGAACCTGCAAGAAAATCAAGAAGACGACCGTATATGGTCCCGAAGCTGTGAAGTGCGGGAGAAGAGGAAAGTGGTGGTGGTCGGAGCTCCAGAGCTCCGACGAAGGTTCTTGATGTGAATATATGCTAACTCATCGGGCAAACATGCGTTGGAAGAGTATAGATTTGAAGCTGAGACCTATAGATAACTAAAGAGCAAAGAAAATAGAAGGAAAAGCACCTTGACTGGCAAGAAAAAAAACCAGGAGATATGGACCTCACGGCCAAAGGCTGGAGATGGAGACCTCCTCGGTCCTCGCCTGAACGCTCCTAGCCCAGCTAGAGGCATCCCTGTCACTGACGTTGATCCGGAGGTGGAAGAAAGGGCTCAAACATGGACCAAAAGGGGTTCATGGGCCAATGGAAGGTTTGGGGTTGTTTTTGAAACACTGGACGAGTGGGTTCCTAGAACGAGGAATATCTAATGAATCTTGGGTCCATTCCTCGAAAAAACCTATAGGCATGTAAGAGCAATGGTCCATGATCAAAATTCGTGAAGCGACCTAAGTCTATTCGTGAAAGGAATGGCCTAGAAAAAGGGAGAAGACGACGACAAAACCAAGTCTAACACAGGGAACAGGCTGGGGTCAGAGAGTTGACCGCTGGTCAACTCTCTAACCCCCTGGTTGGTCCACGTGGACCAACCAGGAAAAAGCCTGAAAAAATGATTTCTAAATTCATTAAAAAAATAGTAAACTATTTTATTAATTTTAGGTTATTAAATAAAAAATATTTCTAATTTTATAAATTATTTTATGGTAATTTTTATTTATTTTTAGGAGGTATAATTTTATAAGTTGCCTTTTATGCCCTTTATAGGTATAGTACCTATATATTTTATTAATTGATTTTTATTTTGTGTATTTTAATTTCTTTAATTATGTTTATTATTTTATAAATTTATAGAATATTTTTATACACTTAAATATATTTTTATTTTATTTTTATGAAGTATTTTGTACACTTAATAAAATAGAAGAACTAAATATATAGGTTTGTGAAGGATATGGTTAGATCCTCAAGCGCATCACGGAAGCGTGATCGTCGTATCGGATACGACGAAGAATGACTAGTCGTACTAGTTGTTCTGTGCAGCGGAAATTAAAAATTTTATGCGACGAAACCACATGATCCAAGAACCTTCTCAGATCGTTTCGTCTAAACCACAAACAAGTATTAGGGTTACCTCTTGAAGCGTGGTTGCGATCGAGTCTCTAAACAAAGAGACCTCCTATCTCAAGTCCGATCCGACGGAGGAGACGTTTGCGAGCACGGGGATGAACTGCGTGCTTTTCGCAATCCACGTTGATGATCCAAGCGGTGGATCTCTTGATCTCGACACACAAGATCCGACGTCTTCTTCACGAGCAAGGCACGCCGAAGTAGACGGAGTTCCACGAGCAAAACACCGGGCAGCATAACGACGATGCCGCGGTGATGTAGTACCTCTCTAGGGCATCCATGGTGGACAACCATGAGAGGGAGAGAGAGAGAGAAAGAGAGTGAGAGAGAGATTTGCTTCTCAAGCATTTTTTGTTGTCTATGTGTCCAGAAGAGCAATGGGGTGCTTCTCCTTTTATAGGGTTTTGGGATCCATGGATCTCAATCCATGGGACAACACAAATCCAATGGTTCACGTTAATTTGTGTTTCTTTCAATGGTCATGATTTGTTGCTAAAAACACAACAACAATTAATTTAATTTGGATTAAATCTATATTGATAAATCAACATAATTCAATCACCAAATTAAATCAATCCACATTGGAGATAATGGAAAGGAGGCTCCTCCCTTCCATATTAGTGGCCGTCCCCCCTCTCCTATTAGGAAAGGGAGATTCCAATGCAATCTCCAAGATTGCATATATCTCCAATATTTGCAACAACTTTTGTTGCAAATTATTTCACAAAAATAAATCCAATTTATTTTGTGAACTTGCAATCATGCCATTGGAAATTTGTGAATCACATTCACAACCCAAAACAAAATGTAAATTACATTTTCAATTTAATGTCCAATGTGAATCCAATTCACATTAACATTTAATTAACAAATGTAAATTACAAATAGCTCTCTCTTATATATTATAAATCACATTTATAATATATGTGACTAATATGGATATTGCTATCCACATTATTCATATCCATGATAATTAAATCATATTTAATCATCTTGGATCTCTATTCTCTTGTGTCCAAATAATATGAATCACATTCACATTATTTACATCTTTGATAATTAAATCACATTTAATTATCTAAGATAACTCTCTTTATAGTATGAATCAAATTCATATTACTCATGATAATTAAATCACATTTAAATATCCATTTTCTCAATGCTCAGATACATATTATCAACAATGAAATTATCCTGAACCCTTTCAAGGATAATGCGCTTTCTCCGCGAATACTTGGAGATAAGGACATGGCGATTGTATTGTTCCACGTATAGTGACTTGGATATTGAGATCGTATCTCAAATCCATATCGCGGGCCTCCCATAGATGCTTGATTAAATCAAGACTGTAAATCTAATCTTCTCATTGAATCTGAATCACATTCAGATCAATGTCCAACATTTGGACTAAGATCAGATTACTTTTCTACTGAGAGGAGTCACTAAAATCCAGACCCGTTTCATCACTCCCTAGGAATGGAAGTGTCATGGTTATACAATCGTTTATGATCACATCACCCTCAGGTATTCCCAATACCTGTACATCCTGCATACTTGAAGACTCAGATTAAACCTGAAGTATTTGATCAACTTTATACTTTCTACTTCATGGTTTTATCAGTAAATTTCTCATTCGATCATTGGAAGTTGGTATCGATTATATACTTTCCAAAAGCATATATCATACCTAGGTCTTGATGATATACTTTCCAAAAGTATATATCAAACCTACAAATTCAGTCAAGCTTCCAAAGAGAGACGACCGTGCGCACAGAATTTGATTCTTCCCAATATCTCATGAGTGAGCTCATGTCTTCCGGCTCAGTAAATGAATCTGTATGATCCCTTTGAGAGATCGTATTACTCATATGCCCTTACATGGACACCAGCGCGTCGGTGTATAGACCTTGGTTAGGTCATCAACCTATTGGTCTGCCAAATGTACATACTCAGACATATAGTAACACATCTGTCTCTGGTCAGAGGATGCGTGTCTATATCATGACAGCATACGATATAGGACTTTGGTTATCTCGATCTCGTTAAGTCAACTCTTTGACCTAACTAATCTGACACCTCCGAATCTCTATTCCTATGCAGAGGACCTGCATCAAGAGGTCGGTCAGATTTCATCCTTTAAAGATAAGGATTGCCATCTCCTACTCTGGCTGGAGATCATCTCTTAACAATCATTTGACGGTGCTCGATGAATCCTCAATCTAACTCTTTAGACATAACCCTAATTGTACTAAGGGACCTATTATGCAAATTATTCATTCTTCATTTCAGATCAGGGAATGACATTTGCAATAACATTTATTGCTTAATGGCTCACTGTGGGCTCGCATTTCCAACAGTTTGTGTATAGTTCTTATATCTATGTATTATATATACATGTATTTTTATTTTGTGTTTCTTTTGCATTTTTATTCTGATTTTAATATACAAATATATTATAAGTGATATTTACATAATTATAAAAATATAAAATTATAAAAATAATGAATAAAGAATAAATTGAATATTTTAATCTGTACAAGTATACTACAAGGGTCCAGAACTCAACTTTCAAACCGTAACTCTGAAAAATATGAAACCACCTCCATTAAATAGATTATTTTAAGCTAAAACACACACTCACCACACTCTTTTTGTATTTTTCAGACTAGTAACAAATGCTCAGAAAATTAAAGAGATTTTTTTTGTGTTTTATATATTTTAAAATGTTTTTGGTATTTTTTTAGATTTTTATGATGTTTTTATTATTTTATAAAAATCAAACCGTGAAAATCAAGGGAAATATTGCACAATCAGGGGTATTTTACAACTTAAAAAATACTTTAATGCCCAATACTCTTGGAAATTATTTTTACTATATAAATATATACAAAGAGAGACCAAGATGATATTTTTTGGATTTTTCTATAATTTTATACAATTTTTTTAAGATTTTTTGTTTTTCGTAATTTTTTGGAGTTTTATAAAGAGTTAATGCACGAAAATTGGAGAGAAATTAAAAGACAAAAAACACACCTACGTTAATTTTTTTGGAATTTTTAGGCTAATTTTCCAATTTTTATGATTTTTTTAATTTCGAGAAAGAAAAAATACATTGTTTTTTATTTTTTAGATATATTATATGTCAACAAAAATTCATCAAAATTTATACAATGATAGAAATTCTTCAGGAGCATGCATAATTTTTTTGTAAATTTTTTGACTAATAAAAATATTTATTTCATCAAAACGATCAACCAAATTATTGTCTGGAATGAAAGGACTAAATTGTAATTATTGAAAGTTTCGGACTAAACATAAAAATAAATTACAATACGGATCGAAGATGCAATTCACCCAATTGGGGTCTTTCGTAATTTAAGAAACCTTCAGGGAACTTTGTGATATTTCTCTAATCTTTTTTTATTTCAACAAGGAACCCTCGGGTTCTTCGTTTCCTGTCTTCAGCAACAGGGAGGCAAGGGGCCAGTCGCCGTCGCCACTGAGGAGGGGGCTGAGAGCGGCGTGGTGTCAGCGAGCGGTGCGGAGGGCTGTCGTCGTGCTGGGCAGAATCGGGTAGCGTAGGGCGGTCCAGGCAAGGGTGAGCGACGAGCGAAAGGCTACCGCCTCGTGCGAAGAGGACGATGAGATGTCGCTGGGGGCTATACGGCCTCACGGGGCGTGGGCAAAACGCCTGGTGACGGTGGAGCGAAGCGCGGAAAGCTGGAGGCCACCGCAACGGCTGTTAGAGGGAGTCGTCGCATGGGCGGAGGCGGTGAGTTTGCAGGTGTCGCACCGCCCTGTTGGAGGAGCAGCGGAGCGACGGGCGGCGCTGCCGCCCAGTTGCAGGGCTCGGGCCTGGAGGAGGGGCGCTTGGCAACGCAGCCCTGCTGGGAGGAGTCGGAGGCCGGCGTTGCGCGGATGACGCACGGAAGGTGGGCGGCGCACGGGGCTGCAGCTCTGCCTGGAGGTCGGACGCGGGGCGGCACTGCCTCCTGCGGAGGGGGAGCATGCGCTGTAACTACGATCCTTTTTTTTGATTTTTTGTATATTTTTTATTTTATAAAAAACTCTAATAAAAAAACTGTAAATGATTTTTTTAGTTCTTCTTGCAAAAAAAAAATGTTAGAGAAAAAATGTATATATATATATTGTTTGAAAAAGTTGTATATATATATATGATTTTTTTGAAGCAAGAGGTAAAGACAAAAAAATGTAAATAAAATTTTTTATGTTTTCTTTATTTTCCTGCAAAAAATGTTAGCAAAAAAGAAGAAACAATTACATTTTTTTCATTTTTTTATTTATTTATAAACAAAAGGGATTCGTGAATGGATGTGGATCTTGACGAGATGAAAGAAGAGATCCGTGACTCCGGCCACCGTGCGTGGTCGGAGGTAGGTAATCCCGTGAGGTAGAACGTGAAAATGGAGGGATACAGAAATTTCTGGGTGATCTCTTTTTTATTTATTATATTTTTTATTTATATTTTTTAATTTTATTTTTTAATAAAAATACTATTTACAATTATGTTCATTATATAAAAAATAAAAATGAATAAATATGTACAATAAATAATGGTCAAACTACATAAAACACCCCAGAAACCGACTTTGTAACCGTAACTCCAAAAATTATGAAATTACAACCATTTAAAATATAATTTAGATTAGAGTATAATGGAAGTGAGTTTGATTCAATTTGAGTTCGTATGGAGCCGGAATTGATATTTCATTGATCGCTTTATGGATTTTTATGAGGGTGATTAATTGTAATATGTACATTATTTTATTTGACAATTATTTTCATTATTTACAACACATTTTAATTTACAACTTTTGTTTACAAAAATAATTAATTTGAGGTCAAATTATGTACAAATAAAATAGTACAAGTTTTATACAAATATACAAGGGATTTATGTACAAATTATTTTTTGGATTTTTGACAGAAGACCCTATCTCCCCCTACTTTATTCCTGGTCGATCAGGTGAAGTCTTGACCTTCTCTCGGGGTTCGGGTCAGTCTGTATTTATTGCATAAACACATCCTTCATTTTTCTTTTCTTTTTCTTTTCTTCTTTATTCTTTTATTTAAGCAAAAAAAGTGCTAAAAATGCATATTTAACAAATGCATGCGAAATGGTAAAATTATGAAATTAGTGGGTATTTACCGGCGTTAGACTAAGTAAATGAAGCTAAAATAAAAGAATAAAGGCGATGAATCATGGATTCATCATTCCCTTATACTTTACCTTTTCTAGTCCCTTAGCAGACACTTATTTGGAAAATAAGTGAAAACAAAAATAAAGATAAGAAAAAGATAAGAAGTTATGACAATGTTGACTTTTAAACTTATCTTCATAAAAATGTAGTATGGAGCTCTGTCAGACCTTTGGATTATTGGTGTGTCGGAACTTTAATGGGAAATGGATTTAAAACCTAATAGCCTCTAAGTTCCACAAGACTCCTATTCAGGTCTCCTCAATAGTTAGATCAGAACAAGTCTACATACAGAAATTCTAATGACTATGAATTCTTACTTGTACGGTGTAAGTGAAATATAGCTCCTCGTCTCAGAAGTAGCAAAGAAATAACCTCTCTCAACAAGGTAACTCTAATCCCCCAGTCTACCAACTCTTTCCTCGAGGAGAAGGGATATTTCCTTCTAAGTTTAAGTACAACCAGCTCAAGAAGAGGGGATGGAGAAGAGAATGGACGGTAATCAGTGTAGTTACCTATCCTTGGATGCATGACCAGTGTAGCCATGCCATCCGCTGCAAGCTCACAAATATTTGACTTTGAAGCTCTTATTCTTTTTTTTCACCTGTATATACACTCCGGCAGGCATTTTACTTTTCAATCAAGCCTATCCACATTTGGAGATTCTGCATTTTTTTTATTTTTTAAAAAAATATACAAGGTGCATCATGTACGTAAGGAGTTTTTTCTCTTGAGCCAGCAGACTATCCCTCTTTTGAGCATTATTGCAACCCAATAGCATCCTGTCTTTAGACCTCAACATCACCAAACCAGGTTGAGACACACTTCACTCCCTAGAGGAGGATGAGATGTTCCGCCTAGATGTACTACCCTCGTATGCTACCCCAAGCCAAAAGATTTTGTCCCCTCACTACCTCCTCCATGAAGAGCTACGTCTAGATTGCTTGTCCAAGGTAAAACATGGTCTGAAAGAATCATGCGTGTGTTGATAAATGTTCTACTTAGACTTATCAAGAAGACATGTGAACATAGTCTTATAGACTCAAAGAATTAAGTCACTAGGACCTGAAAAGTCTTAACTCCAAATCTTATAAGGTTCCTCTGAAATTAAGTGGATTAAGGTCGAACTAACCTCCATTCTTCAAATTTATTCCAGACTTAGTTTAAATGTCAAAACTATCCTGAAAAATGCACATGCCAATGCAAGAAAATATGTACAATGCAAAGAAAAGAAAGTCTTTTTGCGAAATATTTTTTTTCAAAATTTTGAAATTTTTATGAATTTTTGAATAATGCTGCATTTGCAAAAGTTTTTTTATGCAAATAGTTAGTAATATATAGAAATATACAAATTTTTTTAGGTAAGGGTTAAGGATTATATACACATATTTACAAAGAAGTGAGTCAATTATTTACAAGAATCATGAGAAAGGATTTACAACTTGAGTAATTTATACATGTATATATACAATTGATTTTTTTTGTTTTTTGTGATGCATATATTGCTCAAATTTATTTGAAAATAATTTTACAAATAATTTTGAAAATTATAGTCCAAAATAATTTTTCACACAATTTTACAATCATTTACAATCATTTGAAAACAATTTTGCAAACATTTTTCAAACAGTATATATAGATTTTCAAAATAATTTTTCAACTATTTTTCCAAACTTTTGCAAATAGTTTTACAAAATCTTTTTTTTTTCACACAAAGAGAAAATTTTTACAAGACACAATATTTTTACAAAAGTTGAAAATATTTTTCAAACATTTTCAAATAGTTTTCAAATAGATTTTCAAACTACTTTCAAAATATTTTTCAAAATATTTTAACATGTCTTATTAGTCAGTATGTACAAGGAAATATTTTGAGGAAATTTCTGCATCTTTTTTTACGAATATTTACACAGTAATTTAGCCTTATTAAAAATATGAAAGTACGAGTTATGGATAAAGTATATATACAATATATACGACACCCCCCTATACTTAGCTCGAATTATGTCCTCATAGT
Organism: Ottelia alismoides; assembly: GCA_037367405.1. Taxonomy (NCBI): domain Eukaryota; kingdom Viridiplantae; phylum Streptophyta; class Magnoliopsida; order Alismatales; family Hydrocharitaceae; genus Ottelia; species Ottelia alismoides. Next base: position 886,654 of record JAZKJV010009307.1, read on the forward strand.
GATCAGAGAGCTGGAAAGAAAGACATAACTCGTGTTAAGTATAGAAAGTGAAAAGAATAGTATACCACAACAACGAATAAAATAATAAAAGCAATAGAAGTCAGTGATCCCTCTATACTTAGGATCAATTAATCATAAGTATAGAATATTGTACACAAGGGGAAAACCGGGAGTAGAATGTACTGAGTTTACCCCCCTACACTTAAGGTAAAATATCCTGAAGTATAGGCAGCGAAACAGAGGTAAAAAGAATCAAACGAATAATCACAAGCCTGACACCCCCCATACTTAGGGTAAAGTACACCCTAAGTATAGCATAATCATAAGATGGATATGGAGTGTTAGATAAAAGAATGTGCGATATGGACATCTGGATCTATTCAACTGTGAACAATGTTGAGGTGCCTCTCAACAAGCGCTAGAGTTTACGCCCCTAGCTGAGCGCAAAGGCTAGGACAGCGTTGTATCAAGGTTAAGGACGTCATCTGTGAGGGGAATACTGTACTGTCATTGTAGTATCTGTGGGAGAACAACAACGAACTCAACAGAGGAAATGATGACACCCAGGTAAATAATCAACCGGGTGTCTGCTATCGGGTAAAGATATGGGAAGATGAAATCGGGATTCGGTAGCACAAAAGAAATCGTCGGCTCAAGATTTGAATAGAGTGAATGGATGGAGCTGAAGAAGTCGAAAATGGAGAAGGAAGGATCTATCAGTGAATCCTCCACGTCAATCACAGTCTCGAATAGATAAGGAAGATCAAGATCATGAGACTCACTAAAAAGACTGATATCCGATGCATATAATGTAGATAAATCAGTGAAATCATCGAATACCTCAAAGATCGGGTCATCCTCGCGAGGGTCGTCGAGGAGAGAAACATCAAACTCATGATCATAAATATCAGAAGAATCGATCTCGTGATCCGACAAATCGAATGCACTTCCAGAAAGTGAAACCGAGTACACAGGGTCCGTGGCATCCTCCCACAGATAACCCTCGGGGAGTAATGTCGAATCATCAGGGAACTAGGGATCTATGCTGTCAAATATCAATTCCTCCAAAAATATATTGACCTCATCAAATGACAGGATACATGGCTCAAATACGGGACTATCGAGATCTGTCAAATAAAAAATCGGTCTCTCATCAAGCTCTCTCTGTTGAGATGGATCAAACTGTATATCTGAATCTGAGATGATCTTATGAAGAATAGACACAGAATCAACTGAGCATGGACACTGAAATGACTGAAAGCATGGTTGAGATGGTTGAGATGTGGACACTGAAATATCAATCCATAATCCCTGACAACGGTGCCATCTGACGAGTCGCTTAGCACGATGTTTAATTTGCACACATTGTAGTACATCACTACAAGAATTTAGGCTTTTCGGGACGACAACTAGCGACGGTTCCACGACGACCGTCCCTATTGATAGTTTTCGGGGACGGTCAAATGACAACCGTCTCCAATACTCACTTACTGCGAGACGTCTGAGAGGTATCGTCTCCTTTTATTATGAAGTAATAGGGACGGTCGTTAGAGACCGTCCCCTCTGCCCTCACCAAGTCACTGCTCCATTTCACCCCCCGGGAGGAGTCTTTGGGGACGGTATTGACCATCCCCATTGCGCTTCCATGGGTGATGGAACAGGGGGGACGGTTGTTAAGGACCTTCCCCTCTGCCCTCACCAAGTCACTCCTCCATTTTACCCCCCGAAAGGAGCCTTTGGGGACGGTTCTGACTGTCCCCATTGTGCTTCTGTGGGCGTCGCGATCGACCTAGGGACATGGGTGGCGGACCGGAGGGGACAGTCGTTAATAACCGTCCCGTATGCCCTCATCAAGTCACTGGTCTATTTCACCCCCTAGGAGGAGACTCAGAATCGTCCCCATTGCGCTTTTGTTGGCGTCGCGATCGGGCTAGGGACATGGGTGGTGGAACAGAGGGGACGGTCGTTAATGACCGTCCTGTATTCCCTCACCAAGTCACTGGTCTATGCCCCACGGGAGGAGCCTTTGGGGACGGTTCTGACTATCCCCATTGCACTTCTGTTGGCGTCGCGATCGGGCTAAGGACATGGGTGGTCGACTAGAGGGGACGGTCGTTAATGACCGTCCCCTATACCCTCACCATGTCACTGGTCTATTTCAAACCCCGGGAGGAGCCTTTGGGGACGGTTCCGACTGTCCCCATTGCGATTCTGTTGACGTTGCGATCGACGTAGAGGGGGCCAAAGGGGACAGTCATTAGTGACCGCCCCCTATGCCCTCACCAAAGGGGACGGTCGTTAGGGACCATCCCCTCTACCCGGTCGCGACTGTCCCCATTGTTGCGGCGCAACTTTTTTCACTTAGATGCAACCATCGGGGACGGTCAAATCGACCGTCCCCGATGGTCAGATTGAAAAAAACCCCTTCGACCTGCGCACTTTACCATTTCACCTTATTCAACCTCCCCGCCACCCCATGCCGTCCGTCGTCCCCTTCGCCACCCCGTAGCCTCTTGCGCTTGTCGGCCTCCTCCATCTTAGTTTTTGGTGATTATCAACACTCCTTTGCATTCATTATTCTCTGTTTTGCTCAGTGAAATATGTATGATTGTTTTTCCCCATATCTATAAGATAAAGATAGAAAACATGTATAGCATGTTTATTTCTCTCCATTTTTTTCCATTCTGCCCCATGTTTAACTTGACTCCATATGATCTTTTCTTGTTGCGTATAACTTATCCATATAACTTGTTGTGTTTAACTTTGTCCCAATTAATTCACAAACTTGTTCCATATAACTTTTTCCATATATCTTGTCTTCATATAACTTGTTTGCCCCACGTTTAACTTGTCTCCATATAACTAAAACATCATGGTGATTATTATTCTGATTGTGCAGTGAAATAGATAAACCATGGATGGATAAGAGATACGATGATTTTCAGTGATATAAGAGAGGAGTGATTGAAGGATATTGTGTATCCTTAAGCGCATCACGGAAGCGTGTTGATCGCATCGTATGCAATCGGAGCAACTAGTCGCACTAGATGCTAGATGCAGCGGAAATTAAAATTTTAATTCTAAAGATGAAACCACATGATCACGAGAACACTTCTCGGATCGTTTCATCAAACCACAAAGTATAAGGAATACCTCTTGAAGCGTGGTTGTGATCGTGAGATCCCAAAGTAGAGATCCTCCTATCTTAAGTCCGATCCACGAAGAACGCACTTGCGGGCGCGATGATGAGTCACGTTCCTTCCCGCAATCCTCGATGAAGATCCAAGCGATGGCTCCGCCGATTTCGTCAAACGAAATCCGTCGTCTTCCTTTAGAGTAAGAAACTCCAAAGAAGAAGGAGATCCTCGAGTCGTCGAAGAAGAAGCCGAGAGTCTCTCCTTTCTCAACACAAAGTGGACGGCCACTTAATGGAGAAGAGAAAGAGAGAGAGAGAGGGCGAGAATGAGAAAGAGAGAGAGAGAGTTGTCACCTTGTACAACTCTTAATGATGTACCATGGAGAGGCTACCCTAGCCCTCCTTATATACTAGTTTAGGATCCAATGGATCTCAATCCATGGGACACATGGATCCAAGGGATATGCTTGGTCCATGATAAATCAATGGCTAGGATTGTTGTTCAACAACAACAATTTAAAATTAATTAATCAAGAGATAACATGATAAATGAAGTGGAGTTAACCACCCTCCTAAAAAGGGGGGGGGGGGCGTCACCCATGAACAATTCATGGGTGACGCCACCCATGGAGGTGGTTTTTCTCTATTTTATTTTATCACATTATTCCTTAATTAATCACAATAAATATTCACCAAATTAATTCCAAATTAATTTGTGAATATTTCAATCTTGCCATTGAATATTGTGTGAATCATATTCACAACCCAAACTAGTTAGTAAATTGCATTTCCAATTAATTAACAAATGTGAATCCAATCCACATTATTAATTAACAAATGCTATTTACATAAATTCTCTCTCTTATATATGTATATTATAAATCATATTTATAACACACATATATCATGGATAGTGTTATCCACATTCTCTTAATCCTTGATAATTAAATCTCATTTAATTATCTTAGATAATCATTTTCACAATATGAATCATATTCATATTTAAGCTTGATAATTAAATCACATTTAATCATCAAGTCCTTGCTTGGATATTTCATCAAAAGAATTATTCTTGAACCCTTTCAAGAATAATGTGCTTTCTCCGCAGATACTTGGAGATAAGGACAGGGCGATTGTATTATTCCACGTATAGTGACTTGGATGTTGAGATCTCATCTCAAATCCAGATCTTACGGACCTCTCACAGATGCTTGATTAAATCAAGGCCGCAAATCCAATCTTCTCATTGAATCTGAATCCCATTCAGATCAATGTCCAATACTTGGACTAAGATCGGATTGCTTCTCTACTGAAAGGAGTCACTAAAATCCAGACCTGTTTCATCACTCCCTCGGAATGGAAGCGTCATGGATATACAATCGTTTATGATCACATCACCCTTCAGGTATTCCCAATACCTGTACATCCTGCATACTGGAAGACCCATGGTCAACCCGAAGATCAAGATCTATTTTACACTGTCTTCTTCAGGGTTTGATCACCAAGTTTCTCATTTGATCATTGGGATTTGGTATCGATCATATACTTTCCAAAAGCATATATCATACCTAGGTCTTGATCATATACTTTCCAAAAGTATATATCAAACCTACAAATTCAGTCAAGCTTCCAAAGCAAGACGACCGTGCACGGAATTTGATTCCTCCCAATATCTCATGAGTGAGCTCATGTCTTCCGGTTCAGTAGTGAACCTGTATGATCCCTTTGAGAGATCGTATTACTCATATGCCCTTATATGCACACCAACGCCCCGGTGTATAGACCTTGGTTAGGTCATCAACCTATTGGTCTGTCAAATGTACACACTCAGACATATAGCAATACATCTGTCTCCGGTCAGAGGATGCGTGCCTATGCTGTGACAGCATTCAACATAGGACTTTGGTTATCTCGATCTCGTTAAGTCAACTCTTTGACTTAACTAATCTGACACCTCCGAATCTCTATTCCTATGCAGAGGACCTGCATCAAGAGGTCGGTCAGATATCGGCCTATGTGAGAAAGGATTGCCATCTCCTACTCAGGCTGGAGATCACATCTTAACAATCATTTGACGGTGCTTGATGAGTCCTCAATCTAACCCTTTAGATATTCATCCAAACACCAGCCTCTATGATTCAATAATTGAATCAACAGCTGTATGATCATTAAGACAGCCATGGTACATAACCCTAATTGTACAGAGGGACCTATTATGCAAATTATTTATTCTTCATTTCAGATCAGGGAATGATATTTGCAATAACATTTATTGCATAATGGCTCGCCGTGGGCTCACATGTCCAACAATCTCCCACTAGCCCGAAGAGCCATTAATGGGCTAATCATATAAACCCACACTCATGTGACAATCATAGGCTATTTAGAAATAGCTAGGTAAGCTGATCAGTCACTCTGTTCCCAAAAGACTATGCCAAGTCCTTTTACGGCACTTGCATATCCCTAGGTAACAGTGCTCGCATCCAATGCGAATGTTGCATCTAATGCAACCTATACTCAATCTAGTCAAAGCAGATATAGTGTCCTTGACACTATTGCTCAATAACTATTATAACCAGTATTTCCATATCCTTATCAAAATATCCTTATTCCTGGAGATCACTATCTCCTACGGTATTCGCAGTTAAGACCTTTTAGATTTCCATCTAAAAATCTTAATTTCTTTAAGATATTGTTATTACTGCAATCAAGTGTTCTATCTGTATAGAAGGATTAGTAACAGTTTACTATTCCCACTGCATGGCAGATATCTGGCTTTTTTACACATCAAGCATACACTTAGCTTCTCGTAACTGATGCACAAGTGCAAGCAGTTTTTAGCATTCACTTCCTCAACTCATTGAGGTGCTATCCCTTTTGATAGGTCAGTACCAAATCTCAAGGGAAGGAAGCCTTTCTTGGAATTTCCAAGAATGGAATATGTCCAAGGTGTACTACAAATGTGACAGTCCCAATACCCTCTTTTCTTTGATTCTGAACAACTTCAGAACTAAGATCTAAGAGGTATTCTTGAGATCATATCTCAAGGTATGGAATAGCCAGACTATAAAACACTTATTATCATCCTTATATCATTTCAAATGGTTAGGATATTATCTACATTTAGCACGATGAACACAATGACACTCCCACTAAGCTTCACATGGTACATCAAGGTTCTATTTGAAATTATAACATTTATAATTTCATCAAATCTTATGTTCCAACTTCAAGAAGCTTATTTGAGTCCACAAATGGATTTCTTTAGCTTTCACACCTTACTTTCCTCAACCATGAAGCCCTGTGGCTACTTCATGTGAATATCCTCAGAGAGGTATTCTTAGAGGAATGCAATCTTGAATTACATCCTGAAGATGCAATAGTCAAGTTGTGTAGCTAAGGTTAGCAATATTCTTATGAGTTTAAGCATGGTTACCGAAGAGCAAGTCTCATTGCAAGCAATGTCTTCTTTTCCGGTGTGTAGCTTGTGGCTACGAACCGAGCTTTGATGGTCTCTACCTTCTCATCAGGTTCCCTTTCTCTTGAAGATCCATTTACACCTTTACGGGTCTTACCCATATAGGTGGATCCTCGAGGGTCCATATACAACACTTGTATATGAAGTCTACTTTAGACTTTATTGCTAATATCCATCTTTCCATGTCATGATCCTTAGGAGCTTCATCACATGAAGTCCGATCATTGTCAGTCTTGGATGACATATGGAATACATCCTCAAACTCATTTGAAGAGGTATTAATGTTTCATCTTTAATTGTCCTTTTAGTTTCCGATTTCAGGAGTCTCATTATCTTCTCAAGATTAAATGAGTTCCTTTACTTCATTTTCATCTTGATTCTCAAGATTCTCAATCCTCCAAGAATCACATTCTCAGAGATGAGATCTTTTAAGAATCTCAAGGTCATAAAGTAGGTATCCAATACCATACTTTATTTTCCTAATGAAGTAGCACTCTCAAGTGCTAGATTCCAGCTTACATCCATGGAACCTTATTAAGGATATATATTGTAGTTTCTACTACACATATATACCTGGAAACTAAAGATAATTATGCTAAAATTCATCATTGATCTAATCATGTCACACATGATCCAATTGTATCTCCCTACAACTCCTTTGAGTTTAGGTGTATTAGGAGGAGTGAGATAGAAATGATATTCATATCTTCATAAGGTATTCTTTGAATTTTATCTAATAGGTACAAGCTACCTAGGTTAGATCAAATTCATTTCATCTTTCTCCAAACTTTGGTTCTAAACCAAAATTGTGAAATCTTTGAACATTTCAAAGGTTTCTCAGGTGAAGAGAAGAAATCTCATATCATACGTAATCATCAGTAGATATTACATATCCATAATGTTTACTATGATATAGATGATCTACATACATCAATATGTATGAGATCTTGAATACCTCGACATCTAACACCATTCCCAGAGAAGGGTGTATTGGACATTTTACTTTGAATACAATATTCATAAGTATGTAATATTTGAAATTTTAGACATTCTAAAGTTTCATATATTACTAGTCTATTGATCAAATCAACAAACAAATGTCCAAGGCTTGATGCCAGATCATTGTCAAATGATCTTCATCCTCCTGTTGATCGTATAAGGTTTGATTTTCAGTATTAGAAATCTTAATGAACCATTCATTAATTTTCTAATTTTGTGGAGTCCACTAGATGTTAGATTACTATCTGAAATATTTCCATCATAACTCTTTATGATAGTTCTATCTTAGAATTCATGTTTATTTCCAACATTTAGAAACAAACAATGAGGGTATTCTAATATCTAGGTCATAGAGACATTCTCTAAGACTAAGGGCTCTCCCACTGAGAATATGAAGTCCATCTATCCAATAGAGATTGTTGTCACAACTACATCAATATCCATGTAGATGACTTTTAAACCTTAAGATCAAATTTCTAATCTTCTAATATATACATGCAATTGCAATTGTCATTAGAAGATTGGGATACAATTGTCAGACTTTATCTTATGAAATAAGAAAGTCAGAGTCAATGATTTATGTAGATTATTCTGATGCTCTATCTGAGTCCTTCACTAAGGATTTTAGATAGACTTGATAGTCATACTATCAACACATCAACATATTGCAGTATTGGTATTCATCCAACTCTTTGGATGTGATATGGAAGTCACAGAAGTAGGTCAACTCTTTGACTTTCCTTCTTACTCGGGTCCGACCCATGCTTCCACTGTGCTCTCTTAATATATAAACAACCATTGCTTAAGACTAAGGATCTCTTATGCAAAATTCAAAAGAATTCAATGTAAGAGCATTTCAACATTTATACATGCTTCATTAAATTCATAGAATATGAATATCATGAAGCTTCATGAATGACTAGAGTATAGATAATAGAATGATGACACTCATCATATCTTCATACATCTTAACTCTTAGAGACTTAGGTTCAGGTAGGTATTCAAACATTTTGAATACATCATCTCTTTCGAGCCACCATTCTGCATAATGCAGAGAACCATGTCATTCATGATTAAATGTCTAGAGCACATTTGTATGCCAAAATACCTTCTTTTATTTTATAAGTATTATTCGACAATTACGATCACCATCGACATGTCACTTCCAAAGTACACTCGATGAAAGATCAAGACTATAGAGACATACAAACCCTAAGGTGATGTCTTATTGTCTTATTTAATTGCCCTTCCTCATTATGTTGAGGGGACTTGCACACTGCAACCACATACATTATGTGTCCAATTGCAAGTACAATATCTGGATCATGAGTCCAATCCAAGATATTTTTACTGGTTATCATTGAGTATAACATTGAGTGGGTTTAATGAAGGATTATCTGAAATAAGAAATTTGCATAAGAGTATATATATTATATATACATGTTTTACTTTGATTTAGGAATTTTATATCAAAGTTGTCTTGCCTTGTCAACATTGAAAGTTCATTCCCTTAATCACTTTCAATGTAAGAGATATTCTTACCATTATATCTCTAGCAAGATCTGGGATCTCCTTTCCTATCTTCGTTGCATCCCAATAATATGAGAACCTACAACTCGGATAAAAAGAAGCGGGAACACATTCCGCCTTGCAAGTCCAACTTGCATTTCCCAATTCGATCTTTAACACCCGGGCTCACCACCCCTAAGATGATGTTGACCCGTCATTAATTGAACCAACCGTCAACAGGCTTAATACTCGCTATACGCAATCCAATATCGCCCCAATAATATGAGGACCCGATATTGGGGTCACTACGTATACGGCCTTACTCTTTCGAGAAGCAAAGAACCCGATCCAATTAAATCATGTACAGGATCTGTCACTTCGGACAGGCGTCTCCTATACACAACAACTGGCGACGAAATCCTTTGCCTTGACGGGAGACCATGGATGTCACTTATGTGATCCTCCACCTCATATTCAAATTGTAATTAATTATCGTGAATCATATTCACATAATTAATTCTTCCAAGGGAAATACACATCTATTCATAATAGAGTGTTTATTGGACATAATTAATTTAATCACATTAAATTAATCATCAATCCAAACATCAATCAACAAACATGTCTTTTACTTGAATAGTAGGTATATACTCAAAGTACATATTATTCGAATTTTAATAATTAGAAAAATACACATTGTCTGTCTCCGGCATTATACAGTCCCTACCCGCTGTCATGGCCAGTACCGACGAGAGTGGGACGGACCACATACGTTGCAACCCGCTACCCCAATGCTCTCCGACTAGGCACCACATCCGCCTCGGGAAAGGATAATACCAGATAGACCATCATGTACTTTGAGATGTTCATCGGTTTTTCAACCGAAATTATACCATATAATATACATCAAAACATTTTTGATTATAAGGAGATTTGCTAGACAAATCCCCAATCCTATTCAAGCAAAAGGGTTTTTCATGTAAATGTTATCCTACAACAATTGTAGGATAAACTATGGTTTTCATGAAAGCAATGTTTGTTGATGAACCAATGATCAAGATCTAATATCTTATCATTGTGGTTTAGGCAAGTGTCATTCAATGAAATAATTATCTCTTTAAATATTTCACAAATATTTATCACTAATTATTCCAGAAAATTAACAATTAATTTTCATCATGATAATTGAATGACATATCACAAGGTTCAAGATCAAGAAATTGTTAATTTCCAGCAGTGACCCCCAATCACTAAAATTAACTTATCTTGATCAATTTAAATCCAAAAAATGCAAACTCAGTTTCCAAAGATTGCCTATTTGATTTATTAAAGAACCCAAGTGATAATTCAGCATTTCGAGGCGGAGTAAAACCGTAATTATCTCATTAATCACGTTTAAATCCGCAGTTCCCGCAACAGTGAATATAGTCATATTCAAAAAGCCATATCTTGAGCAAATGAAGTCCAAATTTAGTAAACTCAAGTCCTATGGTTTCCTTGTTTAATGGGGAACAAAATCCAATTGAAAATTTCGTGTTTAAACATTTTAAACAGTACATAAAAATTCAATTAGACAGAGGTGCGAAAATTGAAATGCAGTAAAAATTTCGCAACCCTTTCAAGAACCAAATCGTCTACGGTCTATGGATCATATCCAAAACCTTATTCAACCTGGCTCTGATACCACTTGAAGGATATTGTGTATCCTTAAGCGCATCACGGAAGCGTGTTGATCGCATCGTATGCAATCGGAGCAACTAGTCGCACTAGATGCTAGATGCAGTGGAAATTAAAATTTTAATTCTAAAGATGAAACCACATGATTACGAGAACACTTCTCGGATCGTTTCATCAAACCACAAAGTATAAGGAATACCTCTTGAAGCGTGGTTGTGATCGTGAGATCCCAAAGTAGAGATCCTCCTATCTTAAGTCCGATCCACGAAGAACGCACTTGCGGGCGCGATGATGAGTCACGTTCCTTCCCGCAATCCTCGATGAAGATCCAAGCGATGGCTCCGCCGATTTCGTCAAACGAAATCCGTCGTCTTCCTTTAGAGTAAGAAACTTCAAAGAAGAAGGAGATCCTCGAGTCGTCGAAGAAGAAGCCGAGAGTCTCTCCTTTCTCAACACAAAGTGGACGGCCACTTAATGGAGAAGAGAAAGAGAGAGAGAGGGCGAGAATGAGAAAGAGAGAGAGAGTTGTCACCTTGTACAACTCTTAATGATGTACCATGGAGAGGCTACCCTAGCCCTCCTTATATACTAGTTTAGGATCCAATGGATCTCAATCCATGGGACACATGGATCCAAGGGATATGCTTGGTCCATGATAAATCAATGGCTAGGATTGTTGTTCAACAACAACAATTTAAAATTAATTAATCAAGAGATAACATGATAAATGAAGTGGAGTTAACCACCCTCCTAAAAAGGGGGGGGGGGCGTCACCCATGAACAATTCATGGGTGACGCCACCCATGGAGGTGGTTTTTCTCTATTTTATTTTATCACATTATTCCTTAATTAATCACAATAAATATTCACCAAATTAATTCCAAATTAATTTGTGAATATTTCAATCTTGCCATTGAATATTGTGTGAATCATATTCACAACCCAAACTAGTTAGTAAATTGCATTTCCAATTAATTAACAAATGTGAATCCAATCCACATTATTAATTAAGAAATGCTATTTACATAAATTCTCTCTCTTATATATGTATATTATAAATCATATTTATAACACACATATATCATGGATAGTGTTATCCACATTCTCTTAATCCTTGATTATTAAATCTCATTTAATTATCTTAGATAATCATTTTCACAATATGAATCATATTCATATTTAAGCTTGATAATTAAATCACATTTAATCATCAAGTCCTTGCTTGGATATTTCATCAAAAGAATTATTCTTGAACCCTTTCAAGAATAATGTGCTTTCTCCGCAGATACTTGGAGATAAGGACAGGGCGATTGTATTATTCCACGTATAGTGACTTGGATGTTGAGATCTCATCTCAAATCCAGATCTTACGGACCTCTCACAGATGCTTGATTAAATCAAGGCCGCAAATCCAATCTTCTCATTGAATCTGAATCCCATTCAGATCAATGTCCAATACTTGGACTAAGATCGGATTGCTTCTCTACTGAAAGGAGTCACTAAAATCCAGACCTGTTTCATCACTCCCTCGGAATGGAAGCGTCATGGATATACAATCGTTTATGATCACATCACCCTTCAGGTATTCCCAATACCTGTACATCCTGCATACTGGAAGACCCATGGTCAACCCGAAGATCAAGATCTATTTTACACTGTCTTCTTCAGGGTTTGATCACCAAGTTTCTCATTTGATCATTGGGATTTGGTATCGATCATATACTTTCCAAAAGCATATATCATACCTAGGTCTTGATCATATACTTTCCAAAAGTATATATCAAACCTACAAATTCAGTCAAGCTTCCAAAGCAAGACGACCGTGCACGGAATTTGATTCCTCCCAATATCTCATGAGTGAGCTCATGTCTTCCGGTTCAGTAGTGAACCTGTATGATCCCTTTGAGAGATCGTATTACTCATATGCCCTTATATGCACACCAACGCGCCGGTGTATAGACCTTGGTTAGGTCATCAACCTATTGGTCTGTCAAATGTACACACTCAGACATATAGCAATACATCTGTCTCCGGTCAGAGGATGCGTGCCTATGCTGTGACAGCATTCAACATAGGACTTTGGTTATCTCGATCTCGTTAAGTCAACTCTTTGACTTAACTAATCTGACACCTCCGAATCTCTATTCCTATGCAGAGGACCTACATCAAGAGGTCGGTCAGATATCAGCCTATGTGAGAAAGGATTGCCATCTCCTACTCAGGCTGGAGATCACATCTTAACAATCATTTGACGGTGCTTGATGAGTCCTCAATCTAACCCTTTAGATATTCATCCAAACACCAGCCTCTATGATTCAATAATTGAATCAACAGCTGTATGATCATTAAGACAGCCATGGTACATAACCCTAATTGTACAGAGGGACCTATTATGCAAATTATTTATTCTTCATTTCAGATCAGGGAATGATATTTGCAATAACATTTATTGCATAATGGCTCGCCGTGGGCTCACATGTCCAACAGTGATCACATTCTTGAACTGGGCATTTCAATTAGAAAGTGTTAATAAGAAATTAGGTGGTTTTAAGATTTATTGTCCATGTGTGAGATGTAAGAATATTAAATGTAATGTTAGAGAGGAAGTTTATAACCATCTCATACTCAACGGATTTATTGTCCAATTCTTGTTATATCATTTAAATGTTTCATTATATATGCAGATATGCCTCCACGTCCTAGACGCATTCGGATGCACCGTCTGCACCACATGCAGGGTGAGACCTCTGATCCTAACATATCAAGTGGCTCAGCTAGACGTAGAGACCAATCACAGTGCCGAGTGTTGGACCGACTGCGTCCCGCTGAGACACTTAGGGTGCGGATAGTTGGAGGTGATGTAGTGGGGGAGAACTCGGCTGCGTTTCAGAATTACTTGGGGCAGGTGTGCAGAGCCCGGGTTCCTATCCACATTACAGATTGGCGTTTAGTGGAGTAGTCAATAAAAGATGCCATTCTTCATGATTTGGAGGTATTTAAAATAATAACATAGCAAAGTTGTTGTTCAGTGTATAAACTTAACTTATTTTTTTGCTTCCTTTTCTTTGCAGTCTAGTTTTTTATGGGATTGTGACCCGGCCACGGATGCTCTAATTTTAGGACATGGCACGGAATTGCTGCGTAAATATCGAGGTCGTCTGAAGGCCCGAGTAAGTACAATAACTTGGTTGTTCATTATTTATGTATGTAAGTAATTTTCTTAAAAAGTTCAGTACTTTGACCCGAATCTTCCATTGAAGACAGTTTTGGCAAATTGTCCTCCAAATATACCCGCTGAACACTGGAGGGCATTGATATATATTTGGATGGGAGAAGAACATGCGGTATGACACATATATGTGTATTATCAATTATTTGGGATTCTATTATTGAAATTTTTATCTTTGTATAGGGCATCTCAAGGCGAAATGCTCAAAATAGGAGGAAATGTTTCAAGTCTACCCATAGAAGGGGGAGAAGGAATACAAATCAACTGAAGGATGACTTTGTAAGTAATCTACTATATGAATTATGTTTAAATTTCATCCATTGATATATATTAAAATGGTATAGTAAGTTTTAGTTATCTTTTCACATTAAGCAGTGGAGAACAATCGTGTGCCCGGTGATGAATACCCATTCATCACTCTTTATTCTTTTATTTTAGCTACAAAACCCATGCAAAACACATGTATATTCCTGTAAATATCAATAATTGTCAAATAGCATGCATTGTGTAAATATGCATTTTTAACATGTTTTTGTACATACATAAAAGAATAAAGAAATAAAAGAAAAAGAAGGAGATATTTAGAATAAATATTGAGCAACCTAATCCCAATGGAGGGCTCAGCATGGGCCTGACCGCATAAAAACCCGAGTATAGAGAGATAAGGAAGCTCATCTGTACATATACCTATAAATAAAAAAATTATTTTCCTCTTATTAAAAAAAAATGGGTGTGTATTTATGTGTATATATTTGTAAATATTAAATTAAAATAAAAATGAGAAAATTAAAAAGAAATTAAAAATTCCTTCATCATTGTATCTAGACCATGTACATAGAACCACCATAGCTATTTATTTCACCTTGTAAATAAATAAATAAAAATCCCATAAATTATGTACATATTCCATATTCATAATGTATATAAATAAAATATAAATCACAAAAATAAAATAAAAATAAAAAGAAATAAAAATAAAAACCAAAAGCCACATTGTATATATACCATATATGTATATAAATAAAACTATTTATTTCACCCTTGTAAATAATTAATAAAAATAAAATAAAAATACCATATTATTCCAAATTTTATTCTATAAATAAATAAAATATAAAATTGGAATAAAATGTATTAAAATAAAAAATTAAAAATTAAAAATAAAAAATACACTTGTATATACCTGTATATAATAATAATATTTTGTAAATACATAAATTATATTTCAAAAAAATAAATAAAAATAACAAAAAAATAGTTTAAAAATAAATAAACATTTTTCGTGTTTAACTTTTCCAAATTCGGCCATTTACTATTTATTATTTAACTTCCAATTAATTATGACGTGGCTACACCTGACTGGTCCACGGGGATTGTTGACCCCCGGTCAACTCTCCCCTTGGACCA
Source organism: Ottelia alismoides (assembly GCA_037367405.1). NCBI lineage: Eukaryota > Viridiplantae > Streptophyta > Magnoliopsida > Alismatales > Hydrocharitaceae > Ottelia > Ottelia alismoides. Next base: position 902,089 of record JAZKJV010009307.1, read on the forward strand.
CATCTGTTCCGGATCTGCGCCCGACCCGTCTTTTCTCCAAATTTTCCTCACGTAATCCGATCACCATTTCCTCGAACCCCGGGCTTCATGGACTCCCTGTAGATCCGAGACCCTCGCCCGGGGTGGGTTTTGGGGATCCGAGCTCCGATATGCTCGCCCGACCTTCGTCTTCTCGGACCTCTAGCCATATAAGATCTCTGCTCCGCCGCGCCATTCCACTCATCTCTGGTCCTCCCCCTCGACTCCAATGACCTCCTCCACCTCGCATGAGTGACAGCTGTGCGAGACAGAGTAGCAGTGAGGCTCGGGCAGCCGGGAGCCGTTGATCCGTCAGCTTCTCGCCACCGTGCACCGCCGCGAGCACGCCAAGCCTCGGGATGCGATGATCCCTTGAGGTGATGACCCCCGGAGCTCCAGGAGCTCCAGCACAGTCGACCTCGACTGCCAGGTAACGTAGATAACTTGTAGTTTAGCGTAATTTCACTTTTCCCCTAAATCGCTCCGCCACCATCGGCTACCAATTCAGCCACCTCCGACTGTCCATTTGTCACCCCGACCAGTCCACCACCTTCACCAGACTCCTCTCCACCTTCCTTGCCCTTCCATTAAATCCGGTTTGCCCAGGAAATGGGAGTTCGGTTCTCCTCCTCCGTCGCTCGCCAGAGGACCACGCCGCGACTCACCCAACCACCCATTTCGCTCCTTACCGGGTCGAGGCATTTTGCCCTCGTCCCCTTTTTCTTCCTGTGCAGGTAGTAGGTCGAAACGACCTCATCTGGAGGTCGGAACAATAGAGCACAGGTGCTCCAGTTCTTCACCTTCGTCAGAGCTCTTCAGAGCTCTTCGTCATCATCGGAGTAGTTCAACAACTGCGGACTGGCACGGGCTTTCTTCTTCACTTCTCAGCAGCGTCGGAGGACGTTCCTATAGCGCATATCAGCCACGCGAAGTTCGCCGGTGGCCAGTTCATACAAGACCCTCCATCACCGTCGGATCGAGCCACTCCCCAGTTTTGATCTCGACCCTTCGTTCTTCAGCAGCCCACGACCGTCGGATTTCGATTAGGACCTCATCTGGAGCATCCATCGTAGAGGAGAGGCGAGCCCACACCAGAGCCGTCCGATCTTACACGCGGCACGCCCTCAGCCATCGGATCCGGGCCAGGGCTTCTTCGACGAGGCACAATGCACCTCCACCGTCCGATCAGCCACGTGGCGCGCCTCCAGCCCTTGGATAATAATAAGGGGTAATTTACATTTAGGCCCCCTCTTGTTTTGTATTTACTTTGTAGTCCTGTAAATATTTTCCGTAGTTGTTTTTAGTTTGGTAAAACTGCATAGGGGACCTCGTGCTTATTTTATTTGCATTTGTACCCCTGTTTACGTGGAACACGTGCATCGTCACGTGACTTTTGTGGTGAATTTGCAATGTTGGGCTATTGTTTTGAGGAGTTATGGAATGAAATTTAGTTTTAATTATTTACATCCATGCCCCTGTGAGTGTTTTTAATTGACATGTGCCGAATACTTTGGGTTATTTGCAAATAGTTCCCTGGGCTTTTAGCACCTGTTGCTAATAAGCCCTTAGAACTTATTTTTCTTGCACATTGGTCCCTCCGTGCCCAGTACACGTGCCTTACGCGTGCGATATTGGAAATTTTGCATGAGGATTCCTCAGATTTCTGAGTTTATTACGTTTCAGCCCCTGGAACTTATTTTCCTTGCATTTGGGTCCCTGTGCACTTTGTGCTTGTTTTGGATTTAAATAAAATATCAAATTAAACCCAAATTGCGTGAAAATTGGACACGTGGCTCCTGCCACTGTGTAAATTTTTCCCTAATTTTTGGGTACATTTTTGAGTCATTTTATTATTTTTAAAAATTCAAAAACACCCCTTTTTGCCTCTGTTCAGATTATAAAATCCCAAAAAATATTAAAACTCTTTTCAAAATTCTAAAAAAATAGGAGTTGTTAATTTTTGTGTGTTTGAATTTCTGTGAATTTGGTTGTTTTTGGACTTATAAAAACCTTAAAAATTAAAAAATCCTTAAAAACTCTTAAGAATTCTAAAAAAATCATAGAAAATTCCAAAAGTCATAAACTCTTTTCCTGAATTTTCTTCATTGCTTCTACTTTTCATAAAAATTACCTCCAGGCTTTGAAAAGACCATTTGATATTTTTAAGTGGTCTTTGAAGTCTGGCTGGACAATGTTCTTTTGTTTCAGCCTTATTTGATTTTTAGAAAATTCCATAAAATTATAAAATCCTCAAAAATTCACCAAAAACAGTAAAAAATCCATAAAAACTAAAAATATTTTTGTTGGAATTTTTGGACTATTTTTGAGCCATTAAATAATTGCTTGAAGTTGCTTGCTTTTAATGTTTTATTATTTTCCTTCATATTTAAAAATCCAAAAAAATATAAAAATACTAAAAACTACCAAAAAATATTTATTTATATTTTCTTCATGTGTTGACTACTTCGTAGGCCGCAAGGCCAATTCGTGCTCCCTGAGTCCGACCCTGGGTGCTATACCAGGCTAATCTCATAGCCAGGGCCACTATTTGATTTTCGTGTTTTATTTGCTTTGTTTGGTGGTCTGATCCATATTTTTTCTTGATTGACTGATTGATTTCCGAATGATTGAGGTCGCAACGACCTTAGTGATTATTTTTACTCCTTAGTCGCTTGGGAAATCTCGGTCATCAGAATGGCGCCGTTGCCGGGGAGCACGGCTTAGTTGTCACATTTTTTCGCGGTTTTCTGTATAGATTTTTGTATATCTTTTTCTAACCTATTTATACATTTATCTGGTCTGATCACTTTTGTTTGTTTTCTTGCGAGGGCCCGAGGATCGAGGCGGCTTCTTCGGAAGCTGACGCAACCGCGAGAGTCGGAGGCGGCTCTCTTCTTTACAGAGCCGCAGGAGGACGCGAGGAGCAAGCAGGAGTGCAGGAGCCGCAGAATAGCTGCGAAGTAGCATAGATTAGCTTAGATTTTATTTCCAGCACTATTTGAACTATTATTGTAATAAAATAGGGACAGGACACTCAGCTTGGACTTAGACTCTCGGGGTCTGTTTCGCCGAGCACCGGTGTGCTCGGCGGACCCCTCGACTTTTTCGCGGTTTTCACGGTTTTTCGTGGCTTTCTACCGTTTATTTCCTGCTTTTCTGATTCTCGCGGATTTTCAGTCCCTAGCCTTAGGATTTTTGCTTGACTGTGACGTAAATAAGTAGGTCCACACACATTAATAACTTTGCCTGTATCTATAGATCGATTAATTGGACCAATAATAACAATATAATAAAAAATAGTCGATCCACTACCTTCGAGCCTACGTGCTGCGAGCCCACCCTGTCAAGCGCTATTCCTGAACTCGATTTGTCGAGAAGAGGAGGGGTGAGCCTAGACCGGACTCTTAGATTGAAGGTTGGTGGTCGACTAGCCGTTCTTTCGAGTAGAACTGCTTGCTTAGGTCTCGGATTTCCGCCTACATCATTTAGGTAGTTTTATTTCAGTCTTTAAATTCTGCGCGGATCATTTTGCATGTAGACTGCTGGAGTCAGGTACGCATTTCTTACTCTGCATGCATCATTGATTTTCGCGCATCGGCTTTTTCGTCTTCTCCCCCTGTTTTAGATTTTAAATAACCAGGAGAACCGAAAAATTCCTTAGGCGTTGTTTGATATTGAAAAATACCTAAAAAGAAAAACAATAAAATCGGGACTGCTAATCACACTTGACTTAAAAGACACATCATTTCAAAATTTGTCTTGGGGAGAGTAACCCACTCCTTGTGTGGTTTTGGATGAGCGAGAGAGTGACCCACACCCTAGGTTAGAGCCATATCCGATTTTTCTCGACTGATTATCGGCATTCTGCACGGGACAGTCGGTTGAGAAATATTGGATTACTATCAGCTCACGTAATCGCTCTGAAAAGACTGAATGATCACCTAAAATAAAATCGACAAGATAATGGACCGATCCCTTTCGGTCTTCAACTCTGTGTGCGTAGGTGAATCGGGGGTTTTTGCTTTCTCATCTTGTGTGATTCCAGATCCCTTCGTCTTTCCTCCATCTTCTTCTCCACTCCTTCATCTTTCTCCCACCTACCCTCTCTTAAGTCTTCTCTTCTCATTCTCCTTCACCCATGGATGATGGATCCCCCTCACTCCATGCCGACTCTTGCTGCTTTTTCTTCATCTTATGACCATCAGTCCAGTCCACCTTCGAGGGAGGTCGGATCCCCGACCAACCTCCCGCTCCCTCCCTCCCATCCCTTCCTTTACTCTGGGCATGCTGCGCTAGACGTCTGCGGATACCAGATAGAGTAGATGCGAGACCCGGACGATGCCATTGCTGAGTTGAGAGTGCACTCCGTTCGTGATCAGAGTGAGAAGTGGAGATCATCAGATAGATCCTATTCCAGATTGAGGGAGGAGCAGATAGGACACGAAGCTCAGTCAGCTTCTACATCACGTCCATTCAGCTTGGATTTGATCTCATTCAGAGTCTGCCGACATTTTCAGGGGAGGCACACAAGGAGCCTTATCTTCACTTGTCCGAGTTCGAGGAGTTTTGTAGGATACAGATTTACTCAGATATCACTGCAGAGGAGATGATGCTAATGACCTTCCCATTTACACTTCAGGACAGAGCCATGAGATGGCACCGACGATTGGGGAGGAGATTCGCTACGTGGGGAGAGCTACGTTGAGAGTTTCTACAGAGATATTTTCCCGAGCATAGAGCAGAGCTTATGCGGTCTTTGATCGCCGAGTTTTCAGTTGACCCCCAGGAGCCACTGCACGAGGCATGGCCGAGGTTTCTTGACCTCTTGAGCAGATTTCTGTATCACAGACTTTCACTGACAAACATTATTGAGATCTCCATGCGGGGGATGACCGTAGAGCAGATAGCACTGGTGATTACCACATGCGGTTCACACCGTAGTTCCGACATTCACCTACTGGATACCATCTCGAGTTTACTTTCATAGAGACCATCTTCACGAGATGCCGTAGTCAGGACAACACATGAGGACGTTGTTATACCAGTGCGGTGTGTCACATTACATGAGGAGATAGCTTCTACACACTAGCTCGAGGACTTGGATGCTCCTGCACCACAGCGTACAGAGGAGATAACTGCGATAGCAGAGGTTCTGACCCAGAGTCTACTCGAGTTCCCAGCGGTCTTCCAGCCAGAGTTCGAGGCGGCCCTAGAGTTTTCAGTCAAGAGTCGTGGATATCAGATCTTCTGATACTCCAGGAGCCGGAGGAGCCCCCGCTTTTACAGCCATTGATTCAATCACTTCAGTGTCCAGTCCCGGATGACTCAGCTTCTTTTCTGTAGAGATACTTCTCGGATTCTGACAGATACCATGACTCAGCCCAGCAGCCGCAGTTCGATACGGGACACCACTTTGAGAGATCAGATACATATAGTCCCGTATTCGAGCCTTTTGTCCTCCACTTTGACGACATAGATACCTTTGCTGAGGACCAGTTGGCAGCCAGCATTGCCGCAGAGCAAGGATCAGCTGTAGATACACTTCCAGCCTCCGCATTGGTGACCAGTACCTTCTCCTACTTCTAGATTGCTGAGAGCCACACGTCAGATGATGATGCAGCCTGGTGCATTGAGTGGATACTAGACAGCAGTGCAGATACCTTACTAGATCCTGATCCTCTATTTCTCACCTCTGATCTTGCATTTCTCCCCGAGGGTTATCTGCAGGAGAATGCCACACACGATGCGTACTCGGTTTCACCTTCTGAGAGTGTATCCGATTTGGCGGATCACGAAACCGAGTCTTCTGATCCTTCTGATTCTGAGTCACCTCACCTTGACGACCCTTGCGAGGATGAGTCGATCCTGGAGATATTCGATGATCTGCCCGATTTGTCTCTATCATATGCATCGGGTATCAATTTTCTTAGAGAGTCTCTTGATCTTGACAGCCCACACCTTTTCGAAACACTGATTGACGTGGAGGATTCCATGACTGATCCATCCTTCTCCACGTTTGATTTCTTCGGCTCTACACTTCCACTCCAGTCTGATCCAGAGTCGACGATTTCTTGTGTGCTACCGGATCCCGATCACGTACTTCCATATCATTGGCCGGTAGTAGACACCTGCCTGATTGCATATCTGGGTGTCCTTCTTTACACTTTTGAGTTCGTCGTTGTTCTCATACCGAGATTGCGACGATAGTACGGCATTCGCCTTACCGATGCCATCCTGAACCTTGACACCGCGTTGTCCTAGCCTTTGCGCCCAGCTAGGGGCGTAAAACCTAGCGCTTGTTGAGAGGCACCTCAACATTGTATTCTTTTGTATATACTTGTTTCGTCTTAGTTTGTTCTTTCTATCTTCGTTATTTGTTTTCACCCCAGGTCTCGTATAGGATTATCTTTGCTATACTTAGGATATACCTCATCCTAAGTATAGGGGGTGGAAACACCGAGTTGTTCGTCCGTTCTGTTCATCACTTATGTTGTTGCCTATACTTAAGGATTCTTCACCTTAAGTATAGGGGGAGTGATGCCCTCCATCTTGTATATATTTGTTGATCTTCTTTGTGTCTTTCTACCCCTGTTTTACTGCCTATACTTAGGGATATTTCACCCTAAGTATAGGGAGGGTAGACCCAGTACATCCTTCACTAGGATTTCCCTTCATGTACAGTTTGCTATACTTAGGATTACTTGATCCTAAGTATAGGGGGAAACACTGAGTTCTCCTCATTCTATTCTTTCATTCATCTTTGTATATAGCCATTCCTTTTCACTTCGCTATACTAAGCACGAGTTATGTCTTCTTCATCGCTCTTGATCACTCTGAGGACATCGTTCGAGCTAAGTATAGGGGGGTGTGTATATATTTCATATATACTTTAGCCATAACTCGTACTTTGTGTGAGTGTGTTAATAAATAAAAATGGCTAAAAAATCCATAAAATTTAAAAATTTTCCCTTGTATATAAAATTCATCTTGCACAACCTATTTATTTATACAAATTATTTTTTGTACAAATGATTGTAAAATGATTTGTGTAAAGGATTTATAAATATTTCCATATCAAAATCTATGTATATAGTACAAATTTTTTTGTAAAATGTTTTGAAAACAAAAAGTTTGCAAAAACCTTGTGTAAATGATTGTAAATATTTTGCAAAACTTCGCATTCATGCATACATCCATGTTTTCAAACATTTTTTCAAAAATTTTGCATGATTGTAAATATTTGTAAATTGCACATTTGTAAATAGCATCTTTGTAAATATTAGTATAGTTTGTCCTGGATTATAGTTGACATTTAAACTAGCCTGGAATTAAATTGAAAAATGGAGCTTGATTAAGATCTTAATCCACCTAACAATAAAAGGAACCTTATAGGGCTTAGGGTTAAGGCTTTTCAGGTCCATTGGGACTTAATTCTTTGAGTCCACTAGGCTATGAGCATATGTCATCTTGATGAGACTAAGTAGAGCACTTAACTACACACGCATGACTCTCAGAGACAATGGCTTTACTTGCACCAGCACTTTACACATAGCTCTCCACGGATGAAGTGGTGAGGAGGCAGTTTCTTTGGCTTGGGGTAGCATATGAGGGTAGTACTTCTAGGCGGAACCTCTCTTCTTCTTCTAGTGAAGGAAGTGCATCTCAACTTGGTCTGGTGGTTATGAAGTCTAAAGACAGAAGCCGTGAGTTGCAATAAAGCTTCAAAAGAGGGATAGTCTACTGGCTCAAGAGGAAAAACTCCTTGTATATATGCTGCACCATGTAGATATGTTGTACAGATGCACATGAAAAAAAATGTGCAAAAAGAAAAGAACTCCAAAAAAGTGGTGGGTCGGATTGAAAATTTAATAATCCCACCAGAGTGTATATAGTCAAATAAAGAAAAAGCTTATGGTATACATGTTCCATCTCATGAAGCTTGCAGCGGGAGACTCAGCTACACTGGTTAGATCTCCCAAGGATACATGGCTACACTGGTCATGGTCCATTCTCTTCTTCTCCCTCTTCTTGAGCTGATTGCACTTGAACTTAGAAGGGAATACCCCGCTTCTCAAGGAAAGAGTTGCTAGACCGAGGCATTAGAGTTACCAGGTTGAGGGAGGTTGTTTCTTTGTTACTTCTGAGGTGGGGAGCTACATATCACTTACACCGTACAAGGAAAGATTCATGGTCATTAGAGTTTGTGTAAGTAGACTTGTTCTGATATGGTTTATTAAGGAGTCTTGCCCATAGATTGGTGGAACTTGGAGGCTGTTAAGTTTAAAGCTTAAGTCCAAATAAGGTTCCGACACATTAATAATCCAAAGATCTGATCGAGCTCCATATTTCAATTTAATGAAGGCAAGTTTAATACTCAGCATTAATCCATGCATATTCTTCTCTTTTTCTTTTTCTTTTTCTTTTTTTCAGTTCTTTTTCAAATAAGTGTTTGCTACGGGACTAGCAAAGTTAAGTATAGGGGGGTGATGAATACCCATTCATCACTCTTTATTCTTTTATTTTAGCTACAAAACCCATGCAAAACACATGTATATTCCTGTAAATATCAATAATTATCAAATAGCATGCATTGTGTAAATATGCATTTTTAGCATGTTTTTAGGCATAAATAAAATAATAAAGAAATAAAAGAAAAATAAGGAGATATTTAGAATAAATATTGAGCAACCTAATCCCAAGGGAGGTCTCAGCATGGGCCTGACCGCATAAAAACCCAAGTAGAGAGATATAAGGAAGCTCATGGGTACATATACCTATAAATAAAATAAAAATTACTTTCCTCTTATTCAAATAAAAATGGGTGTGTATTTATGTGTATATATTTGTAAATATTAAATTAAAATAAAAATTAGAAAATTAAAAAGAAATTAAAAATCCCTTCATCATTGTATCTAGACCATGTACATAGAACCACCATAGCTATTTATTTCACCTTGTTAATAAATAAATAAAAATACCATAAATTATGTACATATTACATATTCCATAATGTATATAAATAAAATATAAATCACAAAAATAAAATAAAAATAAAAAGAAATAAAAAATAAAAACCAAAAGCCACATTGTATATATACCATATATGTATATAAATAAAACTATTTATTTCACCCTTGTAAATAATTAATAAAAATTAAATAAAAATACCATATTATTCCAAATTTTATTCTATAAATAAATAAAATATAAAATTGGAATAAAATGTATAAAAATAAAAAATTAAAAATCAAAAATCAAAAATCAAAAATACACTTGTATATACCTGTATATAATAATAATATTCTGTAAATACATAAATTATATTTCAAAAAAATAAATAAAAATCACAAAAAATAGTTTAAAAATAAAAAACATTTTTTGTGTTTTAACTTTTTCCAAATTCGGCCATTTACTATTTATTATTTAACTTCCAATTAATTATGACGTGGCTGCACCTGACTGGTCCACGGGGATTGTTGACCCCCGGTCAACTCTCCCCTTGGACCACATCTATTCCGGATCTGCGCTCGACCCGTCTTTTCTCCAAATCCGGGATCCATGGACTCCCTATAGATCCGAGATCCTCGCCCGGGTTGGGTTTTGGGGATCCGAGCTCCGATATGCTCGCCCGACCTTCGTCTTCTCGGACCCCTAGCCATATAAGATCTCAGCTCCGCCGCGCCATTCCACTCATCTCTGGTCCTCCCCCTTGATGCTAGTGACCTCCTCCACCTCGCCTGAGTGACAGCTGTGCGAGAGAGAGTAGCAGTGAGGCTCGGGGAGCCGGGAGCCGTTGATCCGGTAGCTTCTCGCCGCCGTGCACCGCCGCGAGCGCGCCAAGCCTCGGGATGTGACGATCCCTTGAGGCGATGACCCCCGGAGCTCCAGGAGCTCCAGCACAGTCGACCTCGACCGCCAAGTAACGTAGATAGCTTGTAGTTTAGCATAATTTCACTTTTCCCCCAAATCGCTCCGCCACCGTCGCCTACCAATTTAGTCACCTCCGACCGTCCATTTGTCACCCCGACCAGTCCACCACCTTCACCAGACTCCTCTCCACCTTCCTCACCCTTCCATTCAACCTGGTTCGCCCAAGAACTAGGAGTTCGGTTCTCCTCCTCCGCCGCTCGCCGGAGAACCACGTCGTGACTCACCCAACCACCCAATTCACTCCTTACCGGGTCGAGGCATTTTGCCCTCGACCCCTTTTTCTTCCTGTGCAGGCAGCAGTCGAAACGACCTCATCTGGAGGTCGGAACAATAGAGCACAGGTGCTCCAGTTCTTCACCTTCGCCGGAGCTCTCCAGAGCTCCTCGTCATCATCGGAGCAGTTCAACAGCTGCGGACTGGCACGGGCTTTCTTCTTCACTTCTCAGCAGCGTCGGAGGACGGTCCTACAGCACATATCGGCCGCGCGAAGTTTGCCAGTGGCCAGTTCATACAGGACCCTCCATCACTGTCGGATCGAGCCACTCCCCAGTTTTGATCTCGACCCTTCGTTCTTCAGCTGCCCTTGACCGTAGGATTTCGATTAGGACCTCATCTGGAGAATCCATCACAGAGGAGAGGCGAGCCCACACCAGCGCCGTCCAATCTTACACGCGGCACGCCCTCTGCCATCGGATCCGGGCCAGGGCTTCTTCGACGAGGCGCAGCGCACCTCCACCGTCCGATCAGCCACGTGGCGCGCCTCCCGCCCTTGGATAATAATAAGGGGTAATTTATATTTAGGCCCCTCTTGTTTTGCATTTACTTTGTAGTCCTGTAAATATTTTTCGTAATTGTTTTTAGTTTGATAAAATTGCATAGAGGACCTCGTGCTTATTTTATTTGCATTTGTTCCCCTCTCTACGTAGAACACGCGCATCGTCACGTGACTTTTGTGGTGAATTTGCAATGTTTGGGCTATTATTTTGAGGAGTTATGGAATGAAATTTAGTTTTCATTATTTACATCCATGCCCCTGTGATGACCCGCCAAGCGACAAAGGTAAAGGTACAGAAAATAGGTCGTTGCGACCTCTATCACTCGACTAAGTCAATCAAGAAAAATGAACCACTCGAAACAAGTCAAATCAATCAAAGCAAAGCAAGCGGTCCTGCTATGAGATTAACCTGGTATAGCACCCAGGGTCGAACTCAAGGAGCACGGATTGGCCGAAGGCCTACGAAGTAGTCAAAAATGAATAAAACAGAAGACAAAATATTTTTTAGTGGTTTTAATGATTTTTATATTTTTTTTGGAATTTTTAATATGTGAAGAAAATAAGAAAAGCAAAAGCAAGCGACTTTGACAAATTATTTAATGCATCAAAAATCAAGCGAAAATTCAGATAAAAATATTTTTATGTTTTTTGTGTTTTTTAATGTTTTTGGTGAATTTTTGGAATTTTTATGATGCGTATTTTATTTTCTAAAAATCAAACAGTAGCAAAAATGCAAGGTACTGTCCTGCCAAGCCCAAAATCCCTAGATAAAATATCTAAGAACCTTGAAAGGGCCTGGAGGTATTTTTCCTGTAAACTAGGTAAAACAAGGAAAATTTGAGTACCAAAATTATTGTTTTTGGTTTTTTAATGTATTTATTAGAATTTTTATGGGTTTTTGAGGGTGTTTACGTTTTTATGGGTTTTCAGTGATGAAAAATAGCCAAAATTGGCTAGAAAATTAAGGAACACAAAATAAACAGTACCTAATTTTTATAGAATTTTTAGGGGGGTTTTTATATTTTTTTGTGATTTTTCAAGTTAAACAGTGCCACAAATAGAGGTTTTTGAATTTTTAAAAATAGCAAACAAGATCAGAAATGTCCTCAAAAATCTACAAAAATCCTACACCATGGCAGGAGCCATGTGTCAAATTTTCGTTGGATTTGGAGGTGATTTGATATTTTATTCAAAAATGACAAGAGGGCACTGTGCACAGGGACCAAAGTGCAAATACCCAAAGTTCTGGAGGTCCTGGTGCAATTAACCCAAGAAGTCACGCGCCAAGCACGTGCCTGGGGAACTCAGGGACCTATATGTAAAGAAAACAAGTCCCAAAGACCTATTGGTAACTCGTACCAAAAGTCCAGGGGGCTGTGTCGCAAATTACCCACAAATAAATGCACATGCAAAATTAAATCATTCACAGGGGCATAAATGCAAATACCAAAAAGATTTCATTCATTTCAGAACCATCCAGAACTACGAGGGATAAGATGCAAATAACCCAAAAATACACGTGACGAAGCACGTGGCTCACACATACAGGGGTATAAATGCAAATAAACTAAAGCTCAGGGTCCATTGTGCAATTTTCCCAACGTAAATAAAATACGAAAAATATTTACAGTACTAACACTAAATGCATAAAAGAAAAGGGGGCCTAAGACAATTTACCCCTTATTAAATATCGGAGGCCGGATGAGTGACGCGTGGCTGATCTGACGGCTCTGGACGACGGCGCCTTTGTCTTCGAAAACGTGGGCCTAATCGAACGGCTGAGGGCTCTCCACGTGGCTATCGGACGGCTGTGGTGCGCTGGTGGACGAAACCCTCGAGTAGCTGACGGCTAAGATCGATCCTCGGGAGATCTGGCGGTTGGTGCAGCTCCGTGGATGGACGGACACGATGTAATCTGGAGCGCCGAGGTCAATCTGACGGTCGACGAGGATCCTGGAAGAACTAGTCGCCGGCGACTTTCGCCGGCCCTCCGTGCACGCGGTGGTCCTCGTCTGCCGCTCCTGGAGATCGGAGAAGCTCCGCGCTGACGCTCCGCGGCTGATGGTAGGCTCCGATGACCCAGCCGGGCCTTGGAGAGGTCCGGCGAGGTCGGCGGAGGAGAAGCTCCTGGCCCGGATGACTCAGGCCCTCAGATGGGCTCGCAATGACCTGCGAAGGAGACCAGGAGACTCGCGGGTCGAGGGCAAAGTGCCTCGACCCCGTTAGGCGTCGTGGAGGTGATCGGGGAGGCGAAGTGGTCGAGCTCCGGCGATGCGATGGACGGAGGAGCTCGAATCCCCAGCTCCTGTGCGAGCTGGGTTGAACGGAGGTGCGGAGAACGTGCGCGGGAGGAAGGCGGAGGTGACGATGGATTCCGATGATCGAATGGAGGTGTGAGGTGGTCGGAATCAGCGAAAATCGACGGCGGCGCGAATTGGGGCAAAATGGAAATTAGGCTAAATGGCTAAGCTAAAAGATTACCTGAGTGGGTAAATATACTGTGCTGGAGCTGGTGAAGCTCCCGGTCGTGGCCTCAAGGGTCGTCTCGGCCCGAGGCTCGAGCTCCTGCTCTGGGCGGAGCACGGCGGTGCTGACTCGCCGGATCAGTGGTACCCGGCCCCTCTCCTCGCTGCGACAACACCTGGAACGAGCTGTCACTCACGCTCGAGCACTGGAGGTCACTGGGGGTGGAGCGGATTAGCCAAAGATGAGAAATGAGGGGGCGGAGCTGAAGCTTTATATGCTGGAGAGTCCGAGAACGACGAGCGCGGGTAGGGCGTGGAGGCGCGCGGATCCCGAGATTGATGCCCGGCGAGGGTGTCGGATGTGGGAGGTATCAAACGGAGCCGGGGTTTGGGTGATTGGGAATCGGTTCGAGCGGGTATAAATCCGAGAAAAGGGTCCGGTGCTCGAATCCGTGAAGAGTGGTCCTGGGGGGGGGGTCAGTTGACCGGGCGGTCAACATCCCCCAGGGCCAATGGCTGAAGGCCACGTGGCTGAATCAAGAAGTGACAAATACACATAGCTAGGGGCCGAATCAGCAAAAACCCAAAACATGAAATATTTTTATTTTATTTTTTCTATTTTTTGGTGATTTTTAATTAATTTTTGGAAATAAAAATAAGGTATTTACACTATATAGCTATATATAGGTATTTGTACAATATGTAGGCTTTTGGTTTTTGATTTTTAATTATTATTTTTATACAATTTTATCCTTATTTTATATTTTATTTATTTACATTATAAAGTAAGGAATAGAAGAGTGTTTTTATTTTATTTTTATTATTTATATACATTGGTAAAATAAATAGATATGTACATCTATATACATGGCATATGTACAAGGTATTTTTGTATTTTTAATTTTTCTATTTTTATTTTGTTTTGTTTTTATTTTATTTATTTACAATGTATACTATAGACTATTTACAAAAAGTATAAAAACTACTTTTGTATATTTACAAAACTAAATAAATAAATAAATATATATATATATAGGTGTGGTTTATGTACAAGATGAAAGGGTTATTTTTGATCTTTTTGATTTTTAACTTTTTATTTTGTTTTTATCTTTTGTAAATATATACAAGTATTTACAAATGTATTCTTGGTGAGGAAAATATAGTTTCATGTATTTACACAAATTTACACATGAGCTCCTATCTCCCTCTACTTTGGCTTTTATGCGGTCAGGCCCATGCTGAGCCCTCCCTTGGGTTAGGATGCTCAATATTTATTCTAAATATTTCCCTCTTTTTCTTTTTAATCTTTATTCTTTTATTTTTGCACAAAAACATGCTAATTACAGGTTTTTACACAATGCATGCTTTTGGTAATTATTTGTATTTACATATATCTACATGTATTTGCAAAGGTTTTTGTAGCTAAAATATAAGAATAAAGAGTGATGAATGGGTATTCATCACCCCCCTATACTTAACTTTGCTAGTCCCTTAGCAAACACTTATTTGAAAAAGAAGTGAAAAAGAAAGAAAAAGAAAAAGAAAAAGAGGATGTACATGGATCAAGGTTGATTATTAAACTTGTCTTCATTAAATTGGGATATGGAGCTCGATCAGATCTTTGGATTATTAATGTGTCGGAACCTTATTTGGACCTAAGCTTAAAACTCAACAGCCTTTAAGTTCCACCAATCTATGGGCAAGACTCCTCAATAAACCAGATCAGAACAAGTCTACATACACAAACTCTAATGACCATGAATCTTTCCATGCGGTGTAAGTGATATGTGGCTCCCCACCTCAGAAGTAACAAAGAAACAACCTCCCTCAACCTGGTAACTCTAATGCCTCGGTCTAGCAACTCTTTCCTCGAGAAGCGGGGTATTCCCTTCTAAGTTCAAGTGCAACCGGCTCAAGAAGAGGGGGAAGAAGTATAGACTTTTGGAAGCTTAGCCAGTGTAGCTAAGTCTCCCGCTGCAAGCTTCATGAGATGTAACATGGATACCATAAGCTTTGCTTTATTTGACTAAGTACACTCCGGTGGGGTTATTAAATTTTCAATCCGACCCACCACTTTTTTTGGAGTTCTTTTTGCATTTTTGCATATTTTTTTTCAAGGACTTCTATACAACATATCTACATGGTGCAGCATATATACAAGAAATTTTCCTCTTGAGCCAGTAGACTATCCCTCTTTTGAAGCTTTATTGCAACCCACAGCTTCTGTCTTTAGCCTTCATCACCACTAGACCAAGTTGAGACGCACTTCCTTCACTAGAAGAAGAAGAGAGGTTCCGCCTAGAAGTACTACCCTCATATGCTACCCCAAGCCAAAGGAAACTGCCTCCTCACCACCTCATCCGTGGAGAGCCATGTGTAAAGTGCAGGTGCAAGTCAAGCCATTGTCTCTAAGAGTCATGCGTGTGTTGCTAAGTGCTCTACTTAGGCTCATCAAGATGACATATGCTCATAGCCTAGTGGACTCAAAGAATTAAGTCCTTATGGACCTGAAAAGCCTTAACCCTAAATCCTATAAGATTCCTCTTGAAGTTAAGTGGATTAAGATCTTTTTCAAGCTCCATTTCTCAATTTAATTCCAGGCTTGGTTTAAATGTCAACTCTCATCCAGGAAAACTATATACAAGATGCTATTTACAAATATTTTACAATCATGCAAAATTTTTGAAAAATGTTTTGAAATCATGGATGAATGATGCATGAGGTGCAAGTTTTGCAAAAAGATATTTACAAACATTTACACACATTTACACAAGATTTTTGCAAACTTTTGATTTTTCAAAACATTTTGGAAAAATTTTGTACTATATACATAATTTTGATACAAAAATATGTACACAAACTTTACACAAAAGATTTTTGAAATCATTTTTACAAAAATACTTTGTACACTAGCTATGTATGTGCAAGATAAAAGAAGTTTATGTACATGAAAAATTTTTAATTTTTGTGATTTTTAGCCATTTTATTTATTAACACACTCACACAAAGTACGAGTTATGGCTAAAGTATATATGAAATATATACACACCCCCCTATACTTAGCTCGAACGATGTCCTCAGAGTGATCAAGAGCGATGAAGAAGACATAACTCGTGCTTAGTAAAAAGGGAGTGAAAAGGAATGGGTAAGTACAGGAACGAATAAATGAATAGAATGAGAGGGACTCGGTGGTTTCCCCCTATACTTAGGATTAACTAATCCTAAGTATAGCAAGCTGTACATAAAGGGAAATCCGAGTGAAGAAGATACAGAATCTGCCCCCCCTATACTTAGGGTAAAATATCCCTAAGTATAGGCAGCAAAACAGGAGCAGAAAGAATGAAAAGAATACCCGAAGGTCCTACATCCCCCCTATACTTAGGG
This sequence comes from Ottelia alismoides, assembly GCA_037367405.1. Taxonomy (NCBI): domain Eukaryota; kingdom Viridiplantae; phylum Streptophyta; class Magnoliopsida; order Alismatales; family Hydrocharitaceae; genus Ottelia; species Ottelia alismoides. The sequence continues at coordinate 918,661 of JAZKJV010009307.1, forward strand.
TAAAGTACACCCTAAGTATAGCATAATCATAAGATGCGAAAAGGGATGTGAGACTAAAGAATAGAATGATATGGACAACTGGATCTATACAAGCGGAGGAGCAGTGAAAATCAGGCGTGAGATGCAAAAGATGTGAGTCAAGAGACCACATCTCACGCAAAATGAATAGGGGCAACAATAACGTCCCGCGGCTCATGATCTAGAAATGGCTTGAGACGCTGGCCGTTCACTCGAAAGGTACTCTCAGAAGACAACTCGGATATATCAATGCTGCCATTGTCGTGTACCTTTCTGACGAGATAAGGTCCCTTCCATTTTCTCTGTAGCTTCCCTGGAAATAATCGTAGCCTCGCATCAAACAGCCATACTTTCTGTCCAATCTCAAAATGTTTGTGGCTGATATGAGAATCGTGCCACTCCTTGACTTTCTCCTTATAATGTGGGCTGCTTGAGAAAGCTGCATCTCTAAGCTCCTCCAGGGCAGCTAACTCTGCCCTCCTCTGGTCTCCCATACCATCTGGATCCATCAAAATATCTGTAACTGCCCAAAGTGACTTGTGCCTCAGCTCAACAGGTAAATGGCACGGCTTGCCATATACGAGGCGAAAGGGAGATGTGCCCAATGGAGTCTTGAAAGACGTCCTATATGCCCACAAGATCGAGTCCAAAAGTTGTGACCAATTCTTTCGGTCAGGGCGGACGACTTTCTGCAAAATATTCTTAATCTCCCTATTCGACACCTCAGCTAGACCATTCGTCTGTGGATGGTAAGGTGTGGCAACACGATGATCTATGCCGAACTCGCTAGCAAGGGCCTTTACCTGGTCGTTGATGAAATGAGACCCCCCATCAGAAATCAGAACTCGTGGAACCCCGAACCGCGTGATGATGTGCTTCCTCAAAAATCTGCACACAGTCCTCGCATCAGCGGCTCGGGCGGGGATAGCCTCAACCCAACGACTAACATAATCAACGGCCAACAGAATGTACTCAAATCCCTGACTCTTAGGGAATGGACCCATGAAATCGATGCCCCATGCGTCAAAAACCTCACAGAAGTGAATGGGCTGCATCGGCATCATATCACGCTGTCCACAAGTGCCCATCCTCTGACAGTCAGTACACCTCTTCACGAACTCATCAGAGTCCTTGAAGAGGGTAGGCCACCACAAGCCGGATTGGAGCACTTTCTGTGCCGTTCTCCTCCCAGAATGATGTCCTCCTGCCTCAAGCTTGTGGCAGTAAGTGAGGACGCTATGGTGTTCCTCCTGAGGAATACACCGACGCCAGACGCTATCCCCTCCTTCGTGGTAAAGGATGGGATCCTCCCAGTGGTAGGACTTGGCCCTCGCAAGGAAGGTCTCAAGCCTCTGCCTGGGCCAATCTTGTGGGACTTTCCCTGCAACGAGAAAGTTCACAATATCGGCATACCACGGGAGTGAGGCGATAGCAAGGATCACCTCATCTGGGAAGGTATCTCGAATGGGATCAATCTGCTCAGAATCCTCAGGTTGCTCTAATCGGGAGAGATGATCCGCCACCACATTCTTGACTCCAGGCTTATCCTTGATCTCAATATCGAACTCCTGGAGTAGAAGGATCCATCTAGTCAGTCTGGCCTTGGCATCCTTCTTTGCCATGAGGTACCTGATGGCGGTGTGATCTGTAAACAAAGTCACTCTAGATCCAATGATATATGATCTGAACTTATCTAGGGCAAACACTACGGCTAGCATCTCCTTCTCTGTGACCGTATAATTCCGCTGGGCGGAATCCAATGTGCGGCTAGCGTAGTGTATGGCAAATGGAACTCCATCCCTCCTCTGTCCCAGCACTGCCCCCACGGCAAAATCGGAGGCATCCGTCATGATCTCGACTGGGAGAGACCAATCAGGCGGCTGGAGAACAGGAGCCTCAATAACATGCTGCTGGAGAGTCGCAAAGGACGAGAGACACTTGTCATCGACAAGGAACTCGGTGTCTTTCGTCAAGAGGTCTGTCAACGGTCGGGCAATCTTGCTGAAATCCTGAATAAATCTCCTATAAAATCCAACGTGCCCCAGGAATGACCGTAGCTGCCTCAAATTGGACGGCGGTGTGAGTTTCCTAATGACATCAACCTTGGCCGGATCAACCTTCATGCCCCTGTTGGAGATGATGTGGCCAAGCACCGTCCCTTGAGTCACCATGAAGTGACTCTTCTCCCAAGATAGAACCAAATTAAACTCAATACATCGCTGGAGCACCCGGTCTAGGCAATCAAGACAAGTATCGAATCCGTCGCCGTAGACCGAGAAATCGTCCATGAAGACCTCCAAACATTCCCCTACCATGTCCGAAAAGATCGACATCATGCATCTCTGAAAAGTCGCAGGGGCATTGCATAGCCCAAATGGCATGCGTCGAAAAGCATATGTGCCGAAGGGACATGTAAAGGTGGTCTTCTCCTGATCCTCAGGAGCGATGGCCACTTGGTTGTAGCCCGAGTACCCATCCAGGAAGCAATAATGGCTCTTCCCTGCCAGTCTCTCGATGATCTGGTCAATAAAAGGCAGGGGAAATGGTCCTTCTTGGTGTCTTGGTTGAGTCTCCTGTAGTCAACGCAAACCCTCCAAGAGGTGGGTACTCGTGTAGCGATCTCCTCTCCCGACTCACTGATCACAGTCGTGATGCCCGTCTTCTTGGGCACCACATGCAAGGGGATGACCCACTTGGAGTCAGAAATGGGATACATAAAATCTTCAACTCCACCATTTCGATATTTCCTTCATCACAACCTCTCTCAGGTTGGGGTTTAGTCGCCGCTGGAACTCACGCGACGGCTTCACCCCCTCCTCGAGATAGATATGGTGGGAGCACACTGCTGGACTAATCCCATGGAGATCCGCTACGCTCCATCCGATCGCCTTGCGGTTCTTTTCAAGAACCCCCATCAAACGGGATTCTTGCTCTCCAGTCAACTCGACGGAGATGATGACTGGGTACATCTCTGGATCGCCCGCAAGGAATCGATACTTCAGCGAAGTAGGGAGCGGCTTCAGCTCTGGAATGCTGGGTGCTGGCAAATCTGGCTGCGGAGGAAACTGAGTGAAAGCCGCTAAGTCTGCCAAATATGCCTGGGAAAGTGAAAGCGTACTCTCGCAAACTGGATCGGGAGAAGGCTGCTCAACTGTACTGTCTCTGCTCGGCTCTGCATCTACCTCCTCATCTATAGGCTCAGGTGAACTCAGGTCTGGCATCTGATCATAGCAATCGGCCCAATCAGACTCTGAATCCGAGGGATCTGTATCAATCGCGGTGGCATCAGTACCACCGGAAAACAAGGTGGCCTCAGCACCACCATCACTAAGCATCGTGTCGCAATCAAGGACCGGCTCTGCTGCCTCTATGGTATCCTGAACCAGGGCTGTGCTCTCCCAGACTCTCCTCTGCTATCATCTCGGCATCAGCTGTATCTGAATATGAGAGGATGGTCTGTGCTGCAGGATCTGCCCAAGCTGCCTCATCGTCTGTGATCACAAAATCACGGTCCTGGTGGATGTCTGGCTCTGTGTCTGTCAGCTGCTCTGAATCTGTACTTGCATCTGAGCTGGTTCTCTCTCTAGCTCTGTAGTCCTCGACCATCTCTATTTGTATACTTTCGCCCTCGACGCGAAAGTACACCTTCCCGCTATCATGATCAGTCACCGCCTTGGCTGTGGCCAAAAACGGACGACCAAGGATGATGGGGGTATCGGCCACTGACTCAGGGATCTCCATGTCCAACACTACGAAGTCCACGGGGAATTTCAGGCCCTGAATCGTGACGATAACATCTCGTAATAACCCCTTCGGCCTCTTGACAGATCGATCAGCGAACTGAAGGACTGTCCTGCTCTGTCGAAGAGTGCCCAACTCGAAGCCGTCGAGAAGGGCTGCCGGAAGAAGGTTGATCGACGATCCGCTATCTAGAAGAGTACGGTCGAACCTCTGCTCACTAATCTGGCATCTGACATACGGGGCCCCTGAATCTGGCCTCTTGGCTGGCAGGCGGTTCTGGATCGCAAAACACGTGGCTTTGGTCAGCACGTGAATCTCTGAAGTGTGGTCTCCTCCTCCTCCTCCTGACTGTAGTCCTGTCTCTCAAAGAACGCTGGAGAAGGGGGATGTGCTGCAAAGCCTCCTGGAGGGTCAGCTGGATGTGGAATCGATCGATCATGCTCTGGATGAACTCCTCAAGCTCTCTTTTTTCGGATTTTCTTTTTTCTTCCCCTTCCCCATCTGAAGGGCTCTAGGGAAGGGGATCACAGGGTCCTTCTCAGATGAAGGACAGGAAAAGGCCTAGATGGTTCGATGACCGGATCCACACAGACATCATGCACCACAGTGGGACCAGAAGAAACTAAACCTTTTCCTTTATTCACAACAGTGTTCTGAGGTACATGAACTGAAGGAAAGACAACATCTCTATCAACACAAACACCGGTGGCCTCAGTACCACACGGGCTGGCTCTGCTGCTGCTGCTGGTAGACGTCTCGCGGCATCAGTACCGCGTGCTGGCTCGGCTCTACTGGTGGCGTCAGTACCACCTCCTCGAACTGGTGAAGCGGCGGCCTCAGTACCGCCGGTGGGATCAGCATCCTTGGTGGCATCCGTGCCACCATCATCATCTGGAGCGGCCTCAGTACCGCTCTCCTCCTCCTCATGTGGCGCCTCTGATGTATCCTCGTGGTGAAGCTCAGATGAGGCGCCGCCGCCTGCTAGGGTCCTACCGCTCCTAAGTGTGACAAAATCAGCATCAAATAGATCCGAAGATGTATCAACAAATGGATCACTAGGAGTGGCAGACTCAGTGTGTACTACCTGCTCAGATTTCCTCTTTAGGTTGTTCGGGTTCGGCTCGATCTGGGCAGGAATGGCGGCCTTCCCTCTCACCAAGTCCCGCATCTCCTGGCGGAACTCGTCCATCTCCCATCTGAATGTGGCCTGCTGGTTCGTGAGGAGGCGGGCGATGTCATCCAAAGCGGGGCTCTCATGGGAGCCCGACGGGTAACCTCTCTGGGGGTGAGGCTGCTGGAACTACTGCTGGTGGTAAGAGGGGTATGAGGAAGGGTGCTGCTGCTGAACTGGGTGAGCCTGCTGCTCATGCCTCCACGACTGTCCCTGCTGCTGATAGGGACGAGGACCGAAGGATGATGGCTGGTGCTGCTGGTGTGCTGGGTGCTGCTGCTGCGACTGTGATGAACCTCAGTTTCATCATCTTTATTTCCTATAATTAACCCCCTTGCTTAAAAGTTTGTCAATAAATCCCTGTTAATGTCTCATAATTAAACAGAGTCCTAAATAAATTAAAAACCACAAAAAATGACAAAACAAAAATTCGTGGTATTTTTAGACTTAAAAATACCTTCAAAAATATTTCTGGGCCTTTGTTTGATCTCTTTTCGAGTTTTGGTCAACATGAAACTTGTAGATCTCTTCAAGATCTACAACTTTCATGTTTTGAGTTTTCTCAAATTCGACCAATTAATCCTTCAAAAATCAAAAATACAATCTTAATAATCTGATTGGGCCATGTGGCCCAATCTGGGTGTGCACGTGGCCCGGTCCTTCTTGCAACATCCGCCCTTGTTCCTGGCCGTTGGATGACCTTCAGATCCAACAGTTTCTCTTTCTCCACGTGCGCATCAATCCTCAGCCATCCGATCGACAACTACTTCTCATCACAGCCGCCCGTAGCCGCCTGATCCTCTTTGCGCCACGTGGAGCATCGTACACCGTCTGATCTTGTTCCTATCCCTTTGATCATCACCGTCCACTACCACTTCGTTTCTCGGCCTTTCGATCAGATCTGCAACTAATCTCCACCGCATGCTTGCGCCTCATCAGGAGCGCGCCACGTGGCGCTTTGAAGACCTTCCGATCGCGCGCCAATTCTCTAAATCTGAGCCGCTAGATCTTCCCCTATTTTCAAGCCATCAGATCAGAGCCTCCTTCGCATCTAGGCCGTCCTTGAGCGCCTCGCTCTCGACACGCCACGTGGCACACCGACGCCCTCCGTTCGCATCGCCCGATCTTCCATCTGAACCCGTTCTTCCTTGGACGCTTCTCGGCCTTCCGATCAGACTCAGGGATCATCTGCTCCCTCCATTCGCGCTGCTCCCTCATCCAGACACGCGGCGGCCACTTGGGCCCTCTGATCGTGCCGCCATCGATTTTATCCTGGTCGTCGCTCCGCGCCTTACTCTCCACCGTTGGATCTCCAGATCCAACGGTCAGGAGACCGTCGTCAACCTCCAGAACCCTCTCTTCCCATGTTCGCCATCTCGCGCCTCGCTCGCACCTTTCCATTTTCCTCCTCCACTTCCGCCACCATCTCCCATCGCCAACCGTTCCACGGTCTTCCCCTATCATCCACCTCCTCCGCGCAAGCCTCCACGACCCATAACAAACTCCCAGTCGCCCCATGATCGCCTCGAAACCCACATCGTCCATCACCTCCTTCACCCTTTCAAATAAGCTGCTTCCCCCTCCATTTGCGGGCGTCCACCTTTACGAGGAAGGGAGCCCAGCCCTCCTCCGCCTCCCTGTGATAGGGGGAGGCGGTGTGATCGAGCGATGACGACTCCAATCCCAGTGAGACCCTCCGCCTTAGACGGCGGAGCTGCGGCGCCTCTTGGCGACCGCCCGAGCTGCACCAGGTGGCTGAAGGTGTTCAGCGAAGACCCGGAGCTCCATTTGAGCTCCAACCCAAGCCTCCGCTCCGCCCAATCTCCAGGTAACCTTCTCTCTTCCTTCTTTGACTTTTTCTTCTTTTTCTCTGTTTTAATTAGGCTCCTCCGGTCAACTTCGCCCTCCATCGTTCCCCCCATTAGCTCCGCCTCCGATCCCCCTACATCGCGACACCCTCCGATCACCTCTTCCCTTCTTCCAGACCCTAGTCACCCTCCGGCCATCTCCTCCGCCCTCACGGCGGAGGAGCTTCGAGCTCTCCATCTTCTCCGCCCCGATGAGCTTCCACCTCACTTCACGCACACACGCACGTCTTTTGCCTTGCTTCGGCTATATGTACTAACAATGCAGGTCTTCAAACTTGCACTGGTCGGAGCTTCGCCGGATCTATCTTCGTCACAGCCGCCTGCAAATTGCGAGACCCGATGATCAACGCCAGCAGCTCCTGGACCTTCCCCGAGCTTCGAGCTTCTCCGACGTCTATCTAAGGAGCTCTGGGGAGGTCGACAGCAGCCGAGAAAGCGCGGCGGAGGAGGAGCACCTTCGCCGGAGCTCTAACTCCGCCGCCCGCCTTCGGCCGAGGGAGGAGGTACAATGACCGTTAGATGGTCCTCGCCCAGCGACCATCTAACGGTTCCGATGCCGACACGTCACCAGCCAGAGCCTTCTCCAGACGTCGTTGGATGCGCACCATCTAAGGGTCCCGAGCTAGCCACGCGTCGTCACCAGAGTGCAGCCAAGCCTAATGACCGAGCCTCCAGGCTTGGATACTTCCATGCCTTCTCCGAGCCTGCAGTGAACCCCGAGCCACGCCGAAGCAACCCGGGCCTCCTCCGAACCTCCTATCGACCCGAGCCTGGGGAAGCGCGTGCCTGGCACGTGCTCCTTGGGTAATTTGCAAGGAAGCCCAGCCACCTTCTTCAATTCGCAAACATGTCCCGATCACGTGCAGCGGGCGTGCACAGTGGGTATTTTACAGGGAAGGTCCATTTACTTTACGTATTTACATTTTAGTCCCTCCCTGGACCTGCTTGTAGTTATCTTTCATGTTTTTTTCTTTCATTTATGCCCTTATCTTTGAACTTGCATATCTTGAGCTACATAGCTCCAATCAAGTTGATTTCAGTTTCGTTTTGAAGCTCTTCTCGTCCTCTTTCACTATGGCATGGTTAAATTTCAGATTTGATACTATGAACTGTGATGTATTATTTTATTATCTAAATGTCCTTGATCTCTTTATTTACCATGCCCACTGGTTTAATGATGCTTCTTAATGCTAACTCAGTTTAACTTGCATTTTTTCTATGGCTCAAGTGACTATGATTTTTGGGGCATATCATTCGCTTTGCATGATCACTTATTTGCATTATAAAATTTGATAAAAAAATGCATGTTTTATGTTTTAATGCATTGTCTTGTTTTATCTTTGCATATTTCGACCTATATGCCTTTAACTCAACACCTAATCAAATACACTTAAATCCGATTAATACGAGAGAGGCTCGTGTCCCTGAGTTCGACCTTGGTATCTTGCCAAGTAAAATAAATACGATCATCTCATGTATCGCGTATCTTTAAATGAGGTGATCTTTTGACGACCAAAATCGGCCCGACTGCTCCGACATCTCCGAGTGCTAATTTAGCATCCTTAAAGGGGCGATTTTGCGGTTTCGTCAAATGGCACCGTTGCCGGGGACACGGCTCATTTCTTTTATTTTTTGGATTTTTGTTTGTTTAATTCGGTGTTCTTTTTTATAGGTCAATTAACCACATATGTTGCATATAAAATTTTTCTTTCTTATTTGATATCTAACGATTGTTTCTGTGGCAGGGCCCTTGATGGATCAAGGAGGCGAGGAGTAGGATGTTCCCCGCTGCGAGGAGCCGCAGGAGCATGCTTGGAGCAAAGGAGGAAGAAAAGAGAAAAAATGTCTCGCATTTTTTGTTGCATTTTATTTTTAATAATTCGTCTTTTACAGCGGTCTTCGATCGAAGACTCGCGATTGTAATCGAACGATTGTGGTTGTGTGGGGATCGTCCCCACTTGAGTGTCGACCTAGGATAGGCACGTGGCTCTCCGAGCTCATCTTATCTTTCATATTTTTACGTGCTTGATCGTAGGTAGGACACACTAATTTCTATACGCACATAATCTCGCATCACTTAGCTAAAATTAATGGAGATTAATCACTGCTAATAGATGCATGATTAGGTGCGGCTTTTTCGACTTGCATGCATGTTGGATTTGATTTTCAAAACAGCCCCCGTTTTTCACGTGTTTTTTGTCAAATCACTGCATGATTTCTCGCTTAGCCCAGATCGCGATTTCTTCGAATACATGTTTTTCTCGGCTTTCATTTCCTAGCTTGATCACCTAGGATTAATGGAAAATGGAATGAACGGTAGACGATGACTTATTGATTTTGTGCTAACCATAATTCAGTGATAACTCAAAATAAAATTGGGACTGTTAATTGCAAGTCAACCCAAAAGTAGAGTAAAATTCGGTTTTGGGAGAGCAACACCTCAGTTACGCGTTGGTTTTTATTTCACATTTTTCTCCGCGTAATTATCTAAAGTTTTATCACCAATAAAACCGACAAGATAATCAACCAAACCTTGGTTGGTTTCATGTGTGAGTTGGTGAAACTAAGGGTTTGCTTGCTTGATTGAGCCATATTTATTGCGACACACAACCCCAAAACCGTAGTCACTCCATTTCATCTCCAAGATTCAAAACCGCTCACTTGTAAATCCATCCCTCTTCTTCGTTCACCTTGGGTCTCTTCCAACATCAATCTCCATCTTTATACTTAGGCTAATCTCAGCCTAAGTATAGGGGGGACCCAAGTCCCTGTGATTTCTCTACTCATCTTTTCTTGCCTTTATACTTAAGTATAGGGGGGAGTCCCTCTTAGCTCCCGTATATTCTTCTATTTTTAAATGGACCTATGTACTTGTAACATCTAGTGCTATGAGGACATAGCAAAGTTTAAGTATAGGGGGGTATACCGTACATACAAGTTACTTACTTTAGCTAATATCTGAAAATTTTGAAAAATTAAGAACTTTTTGGCTAAGGTAAAATTCGTTGGACTAAGAGAACTCAAAAGATTTCACGGCTTTTCTAACTATGTTACACTATTTTGATAAAAATATTTTTGAAAATGATTTGAAAAAAATGAGTTTTTCTTGTTTTGAAAAAAATCTTTTTGAAAAATGTTTTGAAAATCTTTTATTTGTGTGACATGGTTTTGAAAATCTTTTATCAAGGAAAGTTGAGTCTAACCTGTGTTTTAACTTTAAAAACTAAAATCCATAAAAATGAGCAATTTTTTTTTTAAAAAAATGTTTTTGAATGAAGAAGTTGGATTAAACCTCTACTCTTACACTTTCACTCAGGATCTGAAATATTCCAAGGAAGCTTGTTTTATGAGGTCTTTGAGATTTGCGGTTAACCAGCCTTAACCATCAGGGTCTTAGACTTAATCATCCACATTCCCCTAGGTTTCTAGATTTGCATGCTATATTCCATGCTTAGTCTCAGACATAAAGAATATGATCAGCACATCACATGCACGACTGCGGTTTTTGATGAGATGAGTTGATTTTCACCTGAGGGATTGGGATGAGGAAGTCAAGTTTGGATTTGATCTAATGATGCTCGAGGATGGGATAAAATCTTTGAAGGCTTCAGGAAACCTGAGTGTCAGCAATATTAGCCAGTATGAGAACTTGATTCTTATACTAATCTCTTGACATTGACCTAAGTGCCTGGGTGTGATATAAAAAAAATGTTGATCAGTGTGCGCCAACTCTTGGTAAAAGCAGTGGAGCTAGCCAAAAATACTACAAGTCAATGAAATTTCAAAAGAAGAAGCTCTCATTCCGTACAAAGTCAAATATCAAAGAGCTTCCACCAAAGGCGAGCGCTCCCAAACTTTTTAAAAGTGTCCACTTGGACCACCGCTATTAGGACCAGGAGTCGGGCTTGCACCAAAAAAGGGCTCTGCATCGTAAATGCTACAAGTCTGGGTGTCGAAGGTACAATAGGTACTCAAAAGAGACACACCCCGGTGTACTCCCAGGAAAACAAGTGCAGACGGCTCCAACTTCTCTTGACGGACGCACTGATCAACACCAAAAAAATATGTTGCGTAAAAAGGCACTAGAGAGAATCCTTGTTCCAATGAGAGGGAGAGAAGAATTGATACAATCCCATGCCCTCCATTTTCTGGCCTGCCATCCACATTTTCTAAGTCTGACAACTAAAGAGACGGTGGACTGAATGCAAGATTCGATTTATTCCCTAGTGCTGAGGATTGGGTCCTTAGGAGATTTTCTCGGACCAGATTTTGGGTGAAGACTTGACTCTACTCTCAGAATTGCGGTCAACACTAAATTTCATATCCTTTAGTTTATATGTACATCAGAGAGAGTCTAGAGAAATAGAGGAATTGGAAGCCTCTTGATTAAGGCTGGGTTGAACTCTAAAATTTTGGATCCCTGAAGCCGAGTTCGACTTGATCAGATTGGATCCTGTATTCACATGCACAAGGGGGTTAATCCAACTTAGTCATTCTTTTTGATGCTCGAGGACGAGCATAGTTTAAGTATAGGGGGGGTGATGAACCTCAGTTTCATCATCTTTATTTCCTATAATTAACCCCCTTGCTTAAAAGTTTGTCAATAAATCCATGTTAATGTCTCATAATTAATAGAGTCCTAAATAAATTAAAAACCACAAAAAAATGACAAAACAAAATTCGTGGTATTTTTAGACTTAAAAATACCTTCAAAAATATTTCGGGCCTTTGTTTGATCTCTTTTCGAGTTTTGGTCAACATGAAACTTGTAGATCTCTTCAAGATCTACAACTTTCATGTTTTGAGTTTTCTCAAATTCGACCAATTAATCCTTCAAAAATCAAAAATACAATCTTAATAATCTGATTGGGCCATGTGGCCCAATCTGGGTGAGCCACGTGGCCCGGTCCTTCTTGCAACATCCGCCCTTGTTCCTGGCCGTTGGATGACCTTCAGATCCAACGGTTTCTCTTTCTCCACGTGCGCATTCGATCGACAACTACTTCTCATCACAGCCGCCCGTAGCCGCCTGATCCTCTTTGCGCCACGTGGAGCATCGTACACCGTCTGATCTTGTTCCTATCCCTTTGATCATCACCATCCACTACCACTTCGTTTCTCGGCCTTTCGATCAGATCTGCAACTAATCTCCACCGCATGCTTGCGCCTCATCAGGAGCGCGCCACGTGGCGCTTTGAAGACCTTCCGATCGCGCGCCAATTCTCTAAATCTGAGCCGCTAGATCTTCCCCTATTTTCAAGCCATCGGATCAGAGCCTCCTTCGCATCTAGGCCGTCCTTGAGCGCCTCGCTCTCGACACGCCACGTGGGCACAACCGACGCCCTCCGTTCGCATCGCCCGATCTTCCATCTGAACCGTTCTTCCATGGACGCTTCTCGGCCTTCCGATCAGACTCAGGGATCATCTGCTCCCTCCATTCGCGCTGCTCCCTCATCCAGACACGCGGCGGCCACTTGGGCCCTCTGATCGTGCCGCCATCGATTTTATCCTGGTCGTCGCTCCGCGCCTTACTCTCCACCGTTGGATCTCCAGATCCAACGGTCAGGAGACCGTCGTCAACCTCCAGAACCCTCTCTTCCCCACGTTCGCCATCTCGCGCCCCGCTCGCACCTTTCCATTTTCCTCCTCCACTTCCGCCACCATCTCCCATCGCCAACCGTTCCACGGTCTTCCCCTATCATCCACCTCCTCCGCGCAAGCCTCCACGACCCATAACAAACTCCCAGTCGCCCCATGATCGCCTCAAAACCCACATCGTCCATCACCAGCTCCGCCATTCACCCCTTCAAATAAGCCGCTTCCCCCTCCATTTGCGGGCGTCCACCTTTACGAGGAAGGGAGCCCAGCCCTCCTCCGCCTCCCTGTGACAGGGGGAGGCGGTGTGATCGAGAGATGACGACTCCAATCCCGGTGAGACCCTCCGCCTTCGACGGAGGAGCTGCGGCGCCTCTTGGCGACCGCCCGAGCTGCACCAGGTGGCTGAAGGTGTTCAACGAAGACCCGGAGCTCCATTTGAGCTCCAACCCAAGCCTCCGCTCCGCCCAATCTCCAGGTAACCTTCTCTCTTCCTTCTTTGACTTTTTCTTCTTTTTCTCTGTTTTAATTAGGCTCCTCCGGTCAACTTCGCCCTCCATCATTCCCCCCATTAGCTCCGCCTCCGATCCCCCTACATCGCGACACCCTCCGATCACCTCTTCCCTTCTTCCAGACCCTAGTCACCCTCCGGCCATCTCCTCCGCCCTCACGGCGGAGGAGCTTCGAGCTCTCCATCTTCTCCGCCCCGATGAGCTTCCACCTCACTTCACGCACACACGCACGTCTTTTGCCTTGCTTCGGCTATATGTACTAACAATGCAGGTCTTCAAACTTGCACTGGTCGGAGCTTCGCCGGATCTATCTTCGTCACAGCCGCCTGCAAATTCCGAGACCCGATGATCAACGCCAGCAGCTCCTGGACCTTCCCCGAGCTTCGAGCTTCTCCGACGTCTATCTAAGGAGCTCTGGGGAGGTCGACAGCAGCCGAGAAAGCACGGCGGAGGAGGAGCACCTCCGCCGGAGCTCTAACTCCGCCGCCCGCCTTCGGCCGAGGGAGGAGGTACAGTGACCGTTAGATGGTCCTTGCCCAGCGACCATCTAACGGTTCCGATGCCGACACGTCACCAGCCAGAGCCTTCTCCAGACGCCGTTGGATGCGCACCATCTAAGGGTCCCGAGCTAGCCACGCGTCGTCACCAGAGTGCAGCCAAGCCTAATGACCGAGCCTCCAGGCTTGGATACTTCCATGCCTTCTCCGAGCCTGCAGTGAACCCCGAGCCACGCCGAAGCAACCCGGGCCTCCTCCGAACCTCCTATCGACCCGAGCCTGGGGAAGCGCGTGCCTGGCACGTGCTCCTTGGGTAATTTGCAAGGAAGCCCAGCCACCTTCTTCAATTCGCAAACAGGTCCCGATCACGTGCAGCGGCGTGCACAGTGGGTATTTTACAGGGAAGGTCCATTTACTTTACGTATTTACATTTTAGTCCCTCCCTGGACCTGTTTGTAGTTATCTTTTCATGTTTTTTTCTTCATTTATGCCCTTATCTTTGAACTTGCATATCTTGAGCTACATAGCTCCAATCAAGTTGATTTCAGTTTCGTTTTGAAGCTCTTCTCGTCCTCTTCACTATGGCATGGTTAAATTTCAGATTTGATACTATGAACTGTGATGTATTATTTATTATCTAAATGTCTTGATCTCTTTATTTACCATGCCCACTGGTTTAATGATGCTTCTTAATGCTAACTCAGTTTAACTTGCATTTTTTTCTATGGCTCAAGTGACTATGATTTTTGGGGGCATATCATTCGCTTTGCATGATCACTTATTTGCATTATAAAATTTGATAAAAAATGCATGTTTTATGTTTTAATGCATTGTCTTGTTTTGTCTTTGCATATTTCGACCTATATGCCTTTAACTCAACACCTAATCAAATACACTTAAATCCGATTAATACGAGAGAGGCCCGTGTCCCTGAGTTCGACCTTGGTATCTTGCCAAGTAAAATAAATACGATCATCTCATGTATCGCGTATTTTTAAATGAGGTGATCTTTTGACGACCAAAATCGGCCCGACTGCTCCGACATCTCCGAGTGCTAATTTAGCATCCTTAAAGGGGCGATTTTGCGGTTCGTCAGACTGCTAGTGATCTCTCTGCTGGGAGTACTGCCCTCCCTGTCCTGACGGCTGCTGCTGGGGCTGGGCACCACCACTCCCCCACCTGAATCCGGGATGGTCTCGTCGGATCCCAGGCTGAGGGCGGTCATACCAAATCCCGTTGACATCCATCAATGGCTCTGCATCGTAGGGGTCTGGCGGGAGTACTGCCGAGGTTGATCCGGCTGGTAGACCACCATCTGCATGTCTGGAGATGGTGGGGGCTGGTAAGTAGGCTGCGGCTGCTGGTACGGCTCCGCCTGTACAAGGTGAACCTGTCTAGGCTGCTGTGAGGAGCTGGAGCGCTGGGACGAGCTGCTGCTGCCGTCGGTATCGCCTCGCGACAGAAGACGGGGCTGTGAAGCCGTCTGTGTCTCCTGGAGACACATGAGCTGGGTCTTCATGTCGCTCAGAACCTGTGTCATCTGTTCCATCTGAGTGATGCTCTGGCACTGCTTCTTCTCGATCAGCTCCATGCGGTCCAACTTCTCGCTGATGATACCCATGTCCGCAGCGGATGACTCTGCCTGTGCTGCTGCGACTGCGGACGAACTGGATGGACCTGCATCTACCCGTGCTATCCGCTGGTACTGCACGGGTCCTGGCTGCTGTGGCTGGGGTCTCTGAGTATACAACCTGGTCTGGGACATCACCATGTAGTTTTCGGACATCTCCTAGTAGATGGCCCAGACCTGGTCGTGGTCCTTGGCAATGTAGGACCCGCCGCAAGAAGCGTTCACCAGACCCTGAAGCTCTGGCGTCAACCCGCTGAAAAAGCTCTGAACTAGGTTCGGCTTGGAGATGTCGTGGTGCGGGCATCTATCTAGGAGCTCTTGAAACCTCTCCCATGCCTCGTGAAACTGCTCGTTGGGGAACATGGAGAAGTTGCTGATCAGGGCCCTCGCTGCATTCGTCCGCCCGAGTGGATAGTACTTTTTCAAGTACTCGGTGCGGAGCTGCTCCCAGGTGTAGACAAACTTCCCCTAGATGCTTCAGCCAGGTGGCTGCTCTATCTACCAGTGAAAAAGGGAAGGCTATCATCCGAATCGTGTCCTGATCCACGTGGCGATCGTGGACAGTACTGCAAATCATCAGGAACTCCTGGAGGTGGAGGTGGGGCTCCTCAGTGGCAAGTCCGTGGAATCGGGGCAACAACTGCAAGGTGTTCGGGGGGAACTTGATGTCCCCCACGATCGCTGGCACTACTACCCAGTGATGCATCAGAGTCGATCCGGGGTTGTGCAACTCCCGCATCGGTCGTGGTGGTCCTCCTGCCGCGGCGGCTGCCGCTGCGGCGGCTGCGGCTGCTGCTGCTGCGGCTGCTGCGGCTGCAGCCTCTGCATCGGGTATCTCCTCAGGCTCGCTCTGCTCTGAACCTCGCTCTGCTCTGAGCCTCTCCAACTCTCGCCTCATCTCTATCATGAATGCCCCCTGATCACGTAACTGCTGTTGAACTGTCTCGAGTGATGCGATCAGGGTGGAGTTGATCGCCCCCTGGTCCAGTACAAAATGCTGGTCTCCTCGTGAACCTCCGGGGTGATCGCCTGAACTGGCGGCCATGGCGACGTCTGCAAAATCAAATGAGCCCAACTCAGGTGCTGTCAAATCTGCTAATCTCTCCTCGGGCTCATGTCTCTCAATACCAGAAGAAAGGGGGTCGAGGGGGAACAGGGCGGAATCGTACTCGGGCTCGGAGAGTTGGTCTCGGCTCTCGCGGGCCAACCTAGATGATCGGGTAGACGTGCCCGAAAGCGGTGCAGCCAGAGGCTGCCTAAGAGACCGTCTACCCATCATCTTGATTTGGCGAGTAAGGCGGATGAGATCTGGAGTCAACTATGATCACAAAACAAACCCCCGGTTCACCAACGCAACGCAAGCTGAAGACCGTGAAAGTTCGGTCAGATTATCTTGTCTATTTTTATTTTGGTGAACACACAAAATATCAGAGCGCTTACGTGACCTGTTAGGATATCCGATGCTATCCCAACCGACTGGCCCGCACGGAAGAGTCGGTAATCAGTCGGGACTAGCACCGGGAGGCTCTACCTAGGGTGCGGGTCACTCTCTCGCGCATCCAAACCATACAATGAGGGGGTTGCTCTCCCCAAGATAAAATTTTTAGGGTGAGCGGTTTTTAAGGTCAATAGTCTTAGCCAGTCCCAATTTTATGGTTTTTCTTTTTAATATTTTTCAACTCAAACAAAAGGCCTAACAAATTTTTCGGTTCTCCTGATTATTTAGTCCGAAAACAGGGGGGAGAAGACGAAAAGCCGATGTGCGAGAAATCAATGATGCATACTGAGATAGAAATGCGTACCTTGTCTCCAGCACTCTACATGCAAGTGATCCGCGTAGAATTTAAAGACAGAAAGAAAACTACCTAAATGATGCAACGGGAAAGCCGAGTCCTAAACGAGCAATTTCTAGCGCAGAACCGTCTAACTCAGTCACTCGCCCTCGATCCAAAGAGTCTGGTTTAGACCCACCCCTCCTCTTCTCGACAGGTCGAGTTCAGGAGTAGCGCTTGACGGGGCAGGCTCGCGGCGCGTAGGCTCTCAGGAAAGTGACTAAGTTATTTTTATTATTTATTTATTAGTAGGTCCAATTAACGTTCTATGGGAACAGATAATCAATTAGGTATGTGGATCCTACTAATTGCGTCACAATCACCAGAAATTTCTAAGTCTAGGGGCTCGAGCAAAAACCGCGTAAACACCGGAAAAGGCAGAAAAAAGGTAGAGGAAAACCGCGAAAAACCGCGAAAAACTCCTAAGGGTCCCCCGAGCACACCGGTGCTCGGCGAAACAGACCCGCTAATTCAACCAAGTCCAAGTCTCTGAGTCCCTGTATTATTACAACAATAATAGTCAAATAAATCCTAATCTAATCTCACCCACTCAACTCTCTCTCTCGCTCTCTCCTGCGGCTCCGTGCAGAAGGGAGCCGCCTCCGAGTCTCGCGGTTGCGTCGGCTTCTCGAAATCGGCCGCCTCGATCCTCGGGCCCTCGCAAGAAACAGAGACAAGTGGTCAGTCCAATGTTATTGTCAGAAAATATGAAAAATATATAGATACAAAATTCTATACAAAAAGCCGCGAAAATCAAAAAGCCGCGGAAAAGCTAAAAATGACTACTAAGCCGTGCTCCCCGGCAACGGCGCCATTCTGATGACCCGCCAAGCGACAGAGGTAAAGGTATGGAAAATAGTTCGTTGCAACCTCTATCACTCGACTAAGTCAATCAAGAAAAATGAACCACTCGAACAAGTCAAATCAATCAAAGCAAAGCAAGCGGTCCTGCTATGAGATTAATCTGGTATAGCACCCAGGGTCGAACTCAAGGAGCACGAATTGGCCGAAGGCCTACAAAGTAGTCAAAAATGAATAAAACAGAAGACAAAATATTTTTTAGTGGTTTTAATGATTTTTATATTTTTTTTGGAATTTTTAATATGTGAAGAAAATAAGAAAAGCAAAAGCAAACGACTTTGACAAATTATTTAATGCATCAAAAATCAAAGCGAAAATTCAGATAAAAATATTTTTATGTTTTTTGTGTTTTTTAATGTTTTTGGTGAATTTTTGGAATTTTTATGATGTGTATTTTATTTTCTAAAAATCAAACAGTAGCAAAAATGCAAGGTACTGTCCTGCCAAGCCCAAAATCCCTAGATAAAATATCTAAGAACCTTGAAAGGGCCTGGAGGTATTTTTCCTGTAAACTAGGTAAAACAAGGAAAATTTGAGTACCAAAATTATTGTTTTTAGTTTTTTAATGTATTTATTAGAATTTTTATGGGTTTTTGAGGGTTTTTACGTTTTTATGGGTTTGCAGTGATGAAAAATAGCCAAAATTGGCCAGAAAATCAAGGAACACAAAATAAACAGTACCTAATTTTTATAGAATTTTTAGGAGGGTTTTTATATTTTTTTGTGATTTTTCAAGTTAAACAGTGCCAAAAATAGAGGTTTTTGAATTTTTAAAAATAGCAAACAAGATCAGAAATGTCCTCAAAAATCTACAAAAATCCTACACCATGGCAGGAGCCATGTGTCAAATTTTCGTTAGATTTGGAGGTGATTTGATATTTTATTCAAAAATGACAAGAGGGCACTGTGCATAGGGACCAAAGTGCAAATACCCAAAGTTCTGGAGGTCCTGGTGCAATTAACCCAAGAATTCACGCGCCAAGCGCGTGCCTGGGGCACTCAGGGACCTATATGTAAAGAAAACAAGTCCCAAGGACCTATTGGTAACTCGTACCAAAAGTCCAGGGGGCTGTGTCGCAAATTACCCACAAATAAACGCACATGCGAAATTAAATCATTCACAGGGGCATAAATGCAAATACCAAAAAGATTTCATTCATTTCAGAAACCATCCAGAACTACGAGGGATAAGATGCAAATAACCCAAAAATACACGTGACG
Source organism: Ottelia alismoides (assembly GCA_037367405.1). Lineage (NCBI taxonomy): Eukaryota > Viridiplantae > Streptophyta > Magnoliopsida > Alismatales > Hydrocharitaceae > Ottelia > Ottelia alismoides. Next base: position 937,607 of record JAZKJV010009307.1, read on the forward strand.
AAGCACGTGGCTCACACATACAGGGGTATAAATGCAAATAAACTAAAGCTCAGGGTCCATTATGCAATTTTCCCAACGTAAATAAAATACGAAAAATATTTACAGTACTAACACTAAATGCATAAAAGAAAAGGGGGCCTAAGACAATTTACCCCTTATTAAATATCGGAGGCCGGATGAGTGACGCGTGGCTGATCTGACGGCTCTGGACGACAGCGCCTTTGTCTTCGAAAACGTGGGCCTAATCGAACGGCTGAGGGCTCTCCACGTGGCTATCGGACGGCTGTGGTGCGCTGGTGGACGAAACCCTCGAGTAGCTGACGGCTGAGATCGATCCTCGGGAGATCTGGCGGTTGGTGCAGCTCCGTGGATGGACGGACACGATGTAATCTGGAGCGCCGAGGTCAATCTGACGGTCGGCGAGGATCCTGGAAGAACTAGTCGCCGGCGACTTTCGCCGGCCCTCCGTGCACGCGGTGGTCCTCGTCTGTCGCTCCTGGAGATCGGAGAAGCTCCGCGCTGACGCTCCGCGGCTGATGGTAGGCTCCGATGACCCAGCCGGGCCTTGGAGAGGTCCGGCGAGGTCGGCGGAGGAGAGAAGCTCCTGGCCCGGATGACTCAGGCCCTCAGATGGGCTCGCAATGACCTGCAAAGGAGACCAGGAGACTCGCGGGTCGAGGGCAAAGTGCCTCGACCCCGTTAGGCGTCGTGGAGGTGATCGGGGAGGCGAAGTGGTCGAGCTCCGGCGATGCGATGGGCGGAGGAGCTCGAATCCCCAGCTCCTGTACGAGCTGGGTTGAACGGAGGTGCGGAGAACGTGCGCGGAGGAAGGCGGAGGTGACGATGGATTCCGATGATCGAATGGAGGTGTGAGATGGTCGGAATCAGCGAAAATCGACGGCGGCGCGAATTGGGGCAAAATGGAAATTAGGCTAAATGGCTAAGCTAAAAGATTACCTGAGTGGGTGAATAGACTGTGCTGGAGCTGGTGAAGCTCCCGGTCGTGGCCTCAAGGGTCGTCTCGGCCCGAGGCTCAAGCTCTTGCTCTGGGCGGAGCACGGCGGTGCTGACTCGCCGGATCAGTGGTACCCGGCCCCTCTCCTCGCTGCGACAGCACCTGGAGCGAGCTGTCACTCACGCTCGAGCACTGGAGGTCACTGGGGGTGGAGCGGATTAGCCAAAGATGAGAAATGAGGGGGCGGAGCTGAAGCTTTATATGCTGGAGAGTCCGAGAACGACGAGCGCGGGTAGGGCGTGGAGGCGCGCGGATCCCGAGATTGATGCCCGGCGAGGGTGTCGGATGTGGGAGGTATCAAACGGAGCCGGGGTTTGGGTGATTGGGAATCGGGTCGAGCGGGTATAAATCCGAGAAAAGGGTCCGGTGCTCGAATCCGTGAAGAGTGGTCCTGGGGGGGGGTCAGTTGACCGGGCGGTCAACATCCCCCAGGGCCAATGGCTAAAGGCCACGTGGCTGAATCAAGAAGTGACAAATACACATAGCTAGGGGCCGAATTAGCAAAAACCCAAAACATGAAATATTTTATTTTATTTTTTCTATTTTTTGGTGATTTTAATTAATTTTTGGAAATAAAAATAAGGTATTTACACTATATAGCTATATATAGGTATATGTACAATATGTAGGCTTTTGGTTTTTGATTTTTAATTATTATTTTATACAATTTTGTCCTTATTTTATATTTTATTTATTTACATTATAAAGTAAGGAATAGAAGAGTGTTTTTATTTTTATTTTTATTATTTATATACATTGGTAAAATAAATAGATATGTACATCTATATACATGGCATATGTACAAGGTATTTTTGTATTTTTAATTTTTCTATTTTTATTTGTTTTGTTTTTATTTTATTTATTTACAATGTATACTATAGACTATTTACAAAAAGTATAAAAACTACTTTTGTATATTTACAAAACTAAATAAATAAATATATATATAGGTGTGGTTTATGTACAAGATGAAAGGGTTATTTTTGATCTTTTTGATTTTTTAACTTTTTATTTTGTTTTTATCTTTTGTAAATATATACAAGTATTTACAAATGTATTCTTGGTGAGGAAAATATAGTTTCATGTATTTACACAAATTTACACATGAGCTCCTATCTCCCTCTACTTTGGCTTTTATGCGGTCAGGCCCATGCTGAGCCCTCCCTTGGGTTAGGATGCTCAATAATTTATTCTAAATATTTCCCTCTTTTTCTTTTTAATCTTTATTCTTTTATTTTTGCACAAAAACATGCTAATTACAGGTTTTTACACAATGCATGCTTTTGGTAATTATTTGTATTTACATATATCTACATGTATTTGCAAAGGTTTTTGTAGCTAAAATATAAGAATAAAGAGTGATGAATGGGTATTCATCACCCTGGTGAGTGTTTTTTAATTGACATGTGCCGAATACTTTGGGTTATTTGCAAATAGTTCCCTAGGCTTTTAGCATGTGTTGCTAATAAGCCCTTGGAACTTATTTTTCTTGCACATTGGTCTCCTGTGCCCAGTTAACGTGCCTTGTGCGTGCGATATTGGAGATTTTTCACGAGGACCCTCGGGATTTCTGAGTTTGTTACGTTTCAGCCCCTGGAACTTATTTTCCTTGCATTTGGGTCCCTGTACACTGTGTGCTTGTTTTGGATTTAAATAAAATATCAAATTCAACCCAAATTGCGTGAAAATTAGATATGTGGCTCCTGCCAATGTGTAAAATTTTCCCTAATTTTTGGGTACATTTTTGAGTCGTTTTATTATTTTTAAAAATTCAAAAACACCCCTTTTTGCCTCTGTTCAGATTATAAAATCCTAACAAAATATTAAAACTCTTTTAAAAATTCTAAAAAAATAGGAGTTCCTTAATTTTTGTTTGTTTGAATTTCTATGTGAATTTGGTTGTTTTTGGACTTATAAAAGCCTTAAAAAATTAAAAAACCCTTAAAAACTCATAAAAATTCTAAAAAATCATTAAAAATTTCAAAAATCATAAACTCTTTTCCTGAATTTTCTTCGTTGCTTCTACTTTTCATAAAAAATTACCTTCAGGCCTTTAAAAGACCATTTGATATTTTTAAGTGGTCTTTGAAACCTGGCTGGACAGTGTTCTTTTGTTTCAGCCTTATTTGATTTTTAGAAAATTCCATAAAAATTATAAATCCTCACAAATTCACCAAAAATAGTAAAAAAATCTATAAAACCTAAAAATATTTTTGTTGGAATTTTTGGACTATTTTTGAGCCATTAAATAATTGCTTGAAGTTGCTTGCTTTTATTGTTTTATTATTTTCCTTCATATTTAAAAATCCAAAAAAATAGAAATTCAAAAACCACCAAAAAATATTTGTTTATATTTTCTTCATATGTTGACTACTTCGTAGGCCGCAAGGCCAATTCGTGCTCCCTGAGTCCGACCCTGGGTGCTATACCAGACTAATCTCATAGGCAGGGCCACTATTTGATTTTCGTGTTTTATTTGCTCTGTTGGTGGTCCGATCCATATTTTTTCTTGATTGACTGATTGATTCCGAGTGATTGAGGTCGCAACGACCTAAGTGATTATTTTACTCCTTAGTCGCTTGGGAAATCTCGGTCATGACCCAGCCGGATGGAAGTCCTTTGAGAGGTCTAAGATTTGCGATGTGTGCGGGGAAGTTCATTGGGTAGATCCTTCCTATGGTCCAATTCAGGTAAGTTATTCATAACAATTTTGCATCTTTTTTATAATTTAAATGAATTTTGAACTTACTTAATAAATTCTCAGGAGGAGATGATCAGACTCACGACCACTGGCTCTCTAGACAGCACTGGAACGTGTCGACCGCCTCTTACTCCTGATGCGACCTTCCTTCAGATGACTGGTCTGGAGCATCAAGGTCGAGTCCGTTGTAGTGGTCGTGGTGCCACCTTACGAAATTGGTATGGAGTAGGGAGCGGCTAGTCATCTTCCTCTCAGAAGACACAAACGAAGAGGGAATTAGAGAGTCAAGTGTCTAGCATGAATATCGAGATTCAGGATTTGCGACGACAAATGGTAATTTTTAATGCATTCATGCAGGCACATAAAGGTGCAACGTCGACTAGCCACCTAACACGAGTGGATAATCTAGTTGCGAGGCTAGGCAACGATGATGAAAGAAAAGAAGAAGAAGAGGATGATGATGATGATGACGACGACAATGATGACAATGCGGATGAGTATGACGATAGGATTACTATAGATAGTTTGTTTAGTTGGTAATAGTATATTGTATAATTATTTTGGACAATTACTTTGCAAAGTAGGTTACTTTGTTTGAATAGTTTATGCTTGAGTACTTTTTATTTGAATCTTGTAGCGTATTCGCCATTTCAAACATTTTCGTCTAGATATGAATGTGGAATGAATGTTATTTTCTGTGTTGATCATACTATTTATGATGAAGATACAATTATAGTAACATGTACTCAATGTTTAGTGTCACTCTTTGCAGGGTAAAATGAAGAGCAAATTAGGGGTAACGAATTTTTTTGTTAGCAGAGGACCAAAGGGGACGGTCATCGTGACCGTCCCCTTAGTTATTGTACGAGACAGTCATGACCTTCTCCACTACTCAAACTTTTTGGGACGGTTACGAAGCTGACCGTCCCCGTTGCTCTCACTAAGAGGGACAGTCATGACCATCCCCTCTAATTGACTTTAAGAGACGATTTTGACCGTCCTCTCTAATTGACTTTAAGGGATGGTCACGACCGTCCCCTATGTATGATTATAGGGACGGTGTCAACTATCGTCTCTTATAGCAAATGGGACACATGCTATGGAGACGGTTTTTTGACCGTCCCCTCTGATAAGAGGGGACGATCAATCTGTCAATGACGACGGATAATGATCGTCGCATGTTCTAAACTTTCTTATAGTGTGTGTACTTAGCGATTCAATCAGAACCGAGACAAGATCTCCATGAAGAGGGCTCGACTTTAATTTATATCACGGCAAGTCCGGGATCGAACACATGGAGGCAAAGGAACAACTTTGGTGTTAATTCAAAAATTAAGATGTAGATTCTAGTGTGGATATTTTTATGCAAAAAGAATGCAAATGCAGGTGAATTAAGTTACTAAGAAATCACACAACTTAGAAAAATTAATTTGAATAGAAATAAGTCCTATTTATCCAAATTATATTTTTTCAATAAACTTAATCCAATGATGAATGCGACATATATTTTTTTTTTGGAATTTTCGGGGTTAAAATACATCAATTAAAAATGCACACTTTTTATGGGTATTTTTGCAATTTTTCACACAAATAGTAAGCAAAAAATCAAGACAAATTTATTAGAATGAAACCATGATACAAGGATACTAAAATAATATTTTTGGAATATTTGACAAAATATGATTTTTTTATAATTTTTTAGTGAAAACAGACTGATTGTGAGTAATTAAAATACTAATAAATCCACAATAGCAATTTATCTAGAGTGCAAATTATCTCAAAAATATATTAAGATGACAATCCAGAAGAGTTGAAATTTTATAAAAATATGATTTGTGGATTTAATTAAAAATCATTTACAAAAACACTCCACAAATTTATTTCAGGAACAAGATAACTCCAATTAATGTGAAATTTGGATAGTAATTAAAGCACACTTCAAGACATCATTCCAATTTTTCGTGAATTTTTTTGAGCAATTGTGTATGAGATATGAATTTAAATGCTCAAAATGGGTAAAATATATAATATTTCAGTAAAATTTTTTTAATTAATTACCCAAAGAGCATAAAAATATAATTAAATATCCACGTGGTAGAGAATTAGTTGCTCAATATCAAGATATATTTCATTGAATAAAAGATGCAAAGTTGATGTCCAAATTTAAAAGCAAACATAGGTATATCCGTGCAATACAGAGAACAAACAAAACATACAAACAAATATATACATGGACCTTTTTGCAATAGCATTAACTTAAAATAAAATAACGTATTTTTTACAAAATAATAAAAAAATAAAAAGAGGACCTTTCTTCCTCACAGGCGTGGGTAGCTTACACGATTGGGGATATAGCGGAGAGGAGCGGAGGAGAGGCGTGGGCGGCGACGCCGCCGCGGCGTGCCTCTCACAGTGGGCGTCCTGGATAGCGGTGGCGGTGTCCACGAGTTGGTGAAGGGTGCCATTGGAGGCGGTGACGGTGGCCAGTTGGCGGCGCCCAGCTGGGCACGGAGGAGGAGAGGGGGAGAGGCGGCGACGCTGGAGCTGTTGTCCCCCCTCCTCCGTTATTATTTTTTATTTTTTTATTTTTTTTTTTTGATGCGCTATTTTTTGTTTTGGATTTTATTTTTTTATGTTCTTTAGACATGGAATGAAATAAATGTGGAAAAAAGGAAATATGGTGATGGTGGTGTATGATAAAGATAATATACAAATGTCTTCCTTTGTAAATTCTCCACTATTTTTTTCTTCTTTATATTTTTATTGTATTTTAGTAGCCTACTTTATCTCATTATTTATTTTTTATTTAATTCCCTTTCTCTACATAACCACCATTCAACTCCATCATTCCATCATTTTTCCTAACTTCTAATTCAACTCCACCATCTTAATAACCTCCATTCTACTCCACCTCCATTCTAACCTCTATTTTCTTTCTCTTTATATATATCTCATCCTCCTTAATTTGCATTGGATCCATATTTATATGAGGAGAGCCTAGTTTCCCAGTGTTGAATCGGTGACAGCGATGCAACTGCGGTCAAACGACAACAGCCCTCTCTCCGGAGAGATCTGTTGGCTTCTTGGCCAACATCGCAACCGCATCCATGCGATGCTCGAGCTCATCGCTCGCCGTCGATCGAGCGAAGATCGTACTCTCATAATCACTTCATAGGCGCCCGCGTTCATCGTAGGTAAATTCTCTTTTTATCATTTGGCATCGTAGTTATTTTTGCATTTTTTAGCACATTACATTCACTTCCCAAATACATATATTTCTTGATCTCCTAACAAATCTAGAATCCAAGAATCTTCTATGTGAAAGAGCGAGACTAGCTCAAAATCTGACGGTAAATCCAATGGGTCCTAAACCAATGTCCAGCTCTGGGAACTCACAGTAGTAGTCAATCACATCCATGATATGAAAAGTATTAGCATCCATATCCTCTGATTGGTGTGTGCTGTCTAAATCTACATGATGTGTCACATACTGAACAAGTTTCATCTCTCCCTCATATGTTGTCCTGAATAAATCATCTTGTGAATATGAAATGCCTGAATGTGTATCCAAGATGGTCTCAAACAAATCCAGGCTAGGACTGTGGTGAACCACCAGATGAGGTAATGACATATGCAATTTGTTCTGTCGCCATCCCCCTCATGGCGATATGGACTAAGTTAGTCATCGAAAATCCATGATCTGGAAATTGCCTCAAAAGATCAAGTAAGCTCGACCACGAATCTCTTAATGGCTCCTGAGGGTCAACTGAAAAATAAAGAATGCAAGACCGCATCATATCAGCTCTATGTTGGGGGTAAAATCTCTACAAGAATAAAGATCATAAATCTCCCCACGTAGCAATCTTCCTTCCCAACTCTCTATGCCATATCAAAGATCTAGTCTGAAGTGAGAAAGGGAAGGTCATCAACATCAGATCCTCAGAAATGATATCAAGGTTTCTTCGTGATTCACAAAAATCCTCAAACTCAGATATATGCAGATATGGTTCCTCATGCACTCCTCCTGAAAATTTCGGCAGTAGATTAATGAACTCTTAATCCAAAATGAAAGGGGCTCAATGTAGAAGCGGAGTGTGATCTTTATCGGTGTACTCATCCATCATCTCAGGAGTAAAGTCATCTAAAGCTTGCAACTGCCCTATTCGATCTCGTATGGAATGCACTCTCATATCAATAAGGTAATCGCACGGGTCTCGTATTTGGTCAATCTTGTCTCCTCAGGCTTCACTCACAGCATGTCCTGAATAGGAGGGTGGGAATGGAGAAGAAGGGAATCGGCCGGAGTTCTGACCTCTCAAGAGAGTGGGCGGGAATGATGGGTATGAAATGTAGATACCGTAAATTCGGTTGAAATGAAGTGTGACCCATCATCAAGAGAGGGAAATGAGAATGATGAAGGGAGGGAGGATGGGATAGAAGAGAATCAAAGAAAGAGAAGGTGACCGCTAATGATAGAAAATAAACGTGACCAACTCACACCAAAGACATTCAAACACAATGCAAACCCCCACTTCACCAACTCTACACAATGTGAAGACCGTGAGATCTGGTCTTTTATCTTTTCAATTTTAGAGTTATACAAACAAAGGTGTACAAAAACTTAGGAGGCTTGAATAGGATCTGGGCACTATTCATTGGTGTGTACGCGGGCAACTAAAAGCACAAACAATGAGGGGGTTGCTCTCCCAATACAATGGTGAATCAATTACGTTTGATTTTATAAGTCAAGTTCAATTAGCAGTACCAATTTTTAAATATTTGATTTTCTATTTTTTTGGATTTTTTTTCAAAAATAACACATAACGTGTTTTTCGATTTCCTCTTTTATTAATTTGAGTCGAAAACAGGGGGAGGAAGTCGAAAAAGCTTATTCACGGTCAAACACAATGATGCATGTAGGGATATAAATGTGTACCTTGCTCCAACACTCTACATGTAATATGATCCGCACATAAAGTTAAATACTGAAAGTAAACTAACTATATGATGCACGTGGAAATTGGCCTTAGACGAGCAACTTCTAATGATCGTGAAGAACAATAGTTAGCTGATCAAATCGAGTCCAGAGTTCGATCTTGAGAATCACTCAGTGCCCGCCATAATGGGTCCTGCCAGCGTTGTATGTGATTCCTCACAGCACGTGATCTCAAATTCAATTAAACTAACTTTTTTAGTTTATTTTTAGCCAAGGTCCAATTACGTTCTATAGGAATAGATAAGCAATTAGGTGTTGGACCTTAAAATATTACGTCACAATCAATCAAAATTCCTACGTCTAGGGGCTAAATCTGCGAGAATCAAATGGCAAGTTATGATAGTGAAATAAAAAAACACGGAAATCAACAGTGAGGTCCCCCAAGTGCATCTGCACTTGGCAAAACAGACCCCGAGTAAAGTCTTAGTCAACAAATCCAAAGTCCTAAATTATTGCAAGATAAATAATTGTTCTCTCAAATCAAATAAAAGTCTTCTTCTCCCCCATGCTCTTCCTCCTGTGCGGGTCCTCCAAAAAGAAACTCCAAGTCTTCCCAAGCAGTCCCTCGCACAAAAATCAAAAAGAGGTGGTCAGAAAATAATTATAATATTGAGAGACAAATATAACAAAATTGAAAAATGACTACAAAGTCGTGCTCCCTGACAACAGTGCCATTCCGATGAGCCGAAATCCGACGCGGTTAAGACGAATGTAATATCACAATGTGTCGTTGTTCTCAACCACTCAAATTGGTCAACAGAAAAAAGTTTGTTTTAAACCACTTAAGAGAAAATCAATCAATCAAAGCAAATATAAGTGGTTTCACTATTCTATTTACTCGGTATAGCGACCAAGGTCGAACACAAGGAGCACGATTTAAAAACCCAGTAGTCATGTTTCGGAATTAATTTTTAGTGGTTTTTGAATTTTATTTTCTATTTATTATTTTTTAAAACAAGTATGAAGGGTAAAACACACACTCACCGCACTCTTTTTGTATTTTTCAGACTAGTAAAAAATGCTTAAAAATTTTTTTTGTGTTTTATATATTTTAAAATATTTTTGATATTTTTTTAGACTTTTCTTATATTTTTGTGATTTTATAAAAATCAAATAGTGAAAATCAATGGAAATAGTGCAAAGTTAGGAGTATTTTGCAACTTAAAAATACTTAAGTACCCAATACTCTGGACATTATTTTTACTATAAACTATAGATAAATATCTACAAATAGAGACCAAGATCGGATTTTTGGATTTTTCTAGAGTTTACTACATTTTTTAAGATTTTTGTGTTTTAATTGTGTGATTGTCTTATATCTTCTAATTAGAGAACAAATAAAGAGAACAAGGCCGAAAACAAGTTGTAACAATTTTTATTAGGACTAAAAACATTCAACAATAAAAAAAATGTTTTTATTTTTTCAAATATGCATATGTTTTTGGTAATTTTATGGTATTTTTCCGATTTTTATATGATTTTATAAATTAAAAGAAAATCAAAATAGGAAAAGAGTGTACAACCGGATCAAAGGACAAATTTTAAATATTAAAAGTGCACAAACTCCATAGTATGATTTTTATGACCAAGTATATAAAAAGACCCAACTACAACAATTGAAATCTTATTTTTTTTATTTTTTAGAATTTTATATGATTTTTATAATATTTTTAGTCTTTTGTTATCTTTAGGGTTTTTACAAAAGATAATGCAACAAAAAATTTACTAGAATGAAAACAAACTCAAACGAACATGTAGAAATTTTTATAGAATTTTTTAGTCTTTTTTCTATTTTTTTGGTATTTTAGAAAATAGACAAGACACATTTTAGGGGTTTTGATTTTTAGAAGATATCAAATAAAATTAAATCAAGGCATAAAAATTACCATAAATATTACATGTTAGCATGAGCTAACTGCAATTTTTATGGCTTTTTTAGAGTTGGTTTAATAATTATTTAACTAAAAATAACATGCACAGTTCATTGGGACCTCCTTGCAATTAACCTAATATTCTTGACCAATAGATAACACGCAGAAAAAGCTCGGGTCGCACATGTAAAATCACCAAAGAATAGACGCACATGATTATTTAACCACGCACAAGGGAATAAGTGCAAATATCAGAAACATTCCATTCAAAGTATAACAAGAATAAAGTCCATGGAAGATGTTGCAAAAATACCACAATCCCACATGAGACAACGCGTGAGTCTACTCAAACTGGACTGAAATGCAAATAGCCAGAATAAAAAGGGTCCACATGCAAAATATCCAAACTATTTAAACTAATACAAATATTTACATGATTAGATTATGAAATCCAAACAAAGAGGGGACTAAGGACAAGTTACCTCTTATTGGGCGCGATCCAATGGCAGAAGACGCTCCACTTATGATCGGACGGCTGACACGTAAGGGTACCGCTTCGGGGATGAAGGGCTCTGATGAGATCCTCAGATGGATCTAACAGTCGAAGGCTCCCCGTAGATGGATGGCATGGATTAGAACTGGGGGGGACCTTAATCCAACGACTGGGACATGCCCTGGAAGAACTCAGGAAGAACTCGCCTTCGACGAGTTTCCTTCAGTTGATACGCACGGTAGGCATGTCCTCAGGAGCTGTTGTGAAGGGGGAAATGTTGACGTTGATGTTCCACAGCTTATGATGGGCTCAGAAGGGGCCAAGACCGAGGGGAAAGATCGAGCGAGCCGCGACTGACCTGGGACCTTCCTCGTACATCTAAGACCTCTAGATGAGGTCGTTTCGCATCCAAACCCTACAGGAAGAAGGGTCTTGCTCGGAATGTGATTCCGGCACGGGTTGGAACGTAAAACAAGTCGCACACCAAGGGGGTCAGTGAATGGGTAGGTCTCCGACGAGTGGGGAATTCTAACTAAGTGAGGAGGCTCCAAACACAGGTTTGGAGCTTCGTGGTGGGTTATGGAACGAACGTAGAAGCGCAGGGACGTCAGAGTGAGATGCAAAGTCGCGGAGGTGTAGAGAAAGGAGGTGAATGGTAGATGGTCGGAGCAACTCTGTTCTCCGATGAACTAATGGATGAAATGGAGGATAGGCGATGAGAATAGTACCAAGAGGTGGAGTGAGGTCGCCTGGGAGTGCAGACATGAGTCTACGGTGGTTGTGACCTCGATGGATGATAGTTCCAGAGGCTAAAGCCCCTTGTGGCAGAGCTGAGGTTCAGACCTCACCAGACCTAGGATTTCCACGATCAAGACGAGCCACTCGCCCTTACTCTAGTTGATATCACTCTGGAAAGGAGGTCAGGTGCTTAGGAGAAGGTGGTGCAACCAAAGGTTCATGACAAGGAAGGAGGGCATGCAGGATATATAGGCGTGGGGGGTCCGAGAAGATGGGAGTGATTTCCGCAAATCGAGGTGCGAATCAAGTAAAGAAGGATCGGGTGAGGTTAGGGATCCACGCTCTCAATCCGGAGCCTAATGGTGGATGAGAAGGAGCTCGGATTGGGTCTAGAGAAAATGGAGAAATCGAGCGGAACCCGATCCGATGAACAAAGAGGTCCAGGGGGACTAGTTGACTGGGGTCAACAGTCCCTGTTGGACCAATCAAAAAATTAGAATATACAAATCATTTACAAAATAAATATAAAATAGTAAATGACTTCAAAATAAAAAGTGTATAAAATGAAAAATGTTTATTATTTTTCAATCTATTTTTTTGTTATTTTTAATTATTTTTATGAAAAATAATTTCTTGTATGTAGTATCATATACATGTATAATATGCCTATATATTTTGTACAATTATTTTTATTTTGTTATTTTTACAAAAGAAACCTACCAATTTTGTATTTTAGTTATTTACAACATCATTTTTGGAGTCTAAAATAATTTTTATTTTATTTTTACTAATTATTTACATGTATCTAATAAATAGGGAGTGGGGCATTTATACATGTACCTTATACAAGTGAGAGATGATTTTATTTTAATTTCATTTTTCCGATTTTTATTTTATTTTCTTTTCTTTTTAGGAAAGAAAATAAGGAGGTAAAAAGAATATTTTATTTAATTTATTTTGTCAAACATAATTGTTTACAGATATAAGTGTTATATATACAATATAGAGTATGCCATATATCTCTCTACTTATTTTGTTTGGCAATCATGTCAATACTTGACCTTCTATTGGGGTTCGGGTCACTTTGTATTTATTCTAAATATCTCCCTCCTTTTTCTTTTTCTTTATTCTTTTATTTTTGCACAAATACATGCTAATTATGCAGTATTAACAAATTCATTTTGCATGCTAACTTATTGTATATACATCTATCTATATGATGATCTGCCAAGATAAATAACTAAAATAAAAGAATAAAGAGTGAGAATCAGGGATTCATCAAGAGATAAACGATAGATCTTCTCTGATCCGGGCGATCAAGCATTAGCCCCCAGATGTCAGATCTTTTCAGCCTACATATCTGAGACGCACGCCCCGTAGCTTTCTAGACCGTTAGATCTGCCCGCCAACGGTCATCGGGACTGTACGTCAGAGCCGTCATGCGTGCATGCCACATGTCTCGAAGGGTATATTACTCTTTTTACCTTGAATTTGATTTTATTCCGTGTTAATCCAATAAAATTATTCTCTAGTTAAGAACATTGCAGAAAGGACCCTGTAGTTTGACTATTTGCATTTTAGTCCATTTAGATATAGTGACGTGTAGTTGTACGTGTTTTCTGGTTATTTGCATATATTATCTGTACTTTGAACTTGTTATGGAATGAAGTAAAGTTCTGATATTTGAACTTACACACCTGTGTGTTTGGTTTCATGTGTGTGTGTGTGACTTCGGTGGACAAATTGCATATTGACCCATGTAATTCTTGACTGTGTTTACTAATATGCCCTAGAACTTCAAATATTTACAGTTTGGTCCCTGTTCACTATCCTTAATTGAGTCTTCCATTAATTGTAATAAATATCAAATTAACTAAAAATTGCCTAAAAATTACCTGTGGTTCCTGGTTGCATGTATTATTTGTTTTGATTTTTGCCTGTTTATTTTCATGCATTTTCTATTACTAAAAAATAAAAAACACCCTAAAAAGTCTGTTTTTTAAAAAAAATATAAAAATTTGAAAAGTCCATCAAAAATTTTATAAAAGTTTTTGTAGTTGCATTTTATCATCTTTTAGCTTTTGTGTAAATTTTGCCGAAAGATACCTTATAATAACCAAAAAATTTACAAAATACTTGAAAACTAAAAAAAATGATATAAAAATTAACAAAAAAATTTAAAAATTGTGATCTCAGTTCTTGTTTGTAGATATTTCTTTCTAGTTTACTATAAATCAGTTCTATGAATTTTGAACCTCTTACCCATTTTTAAATTGCAAAAAATCCTTTGTAGTGCACTTTTTTCTTATTCTATCTTATTTGATTTTTAGAAAATCATAAAAACAATTAAAAATTCTCTAATAATGACCAAAAACACGAAAAAATATAAAACTAAAAAATATGCTTACTTTAATTTTTGAGTATTTTGGACTCATTTGAGAAATACAAAAATATTGCCCGTTTGTGATTTCATCTTTTGTGCATACTTCTCTTGTATTTAAAAATTAAAAACCACTAAAAAGCAATAAATATTCTTTGATTTTTGAAACCAACTATTAGTGTATAACTACACTCCTTGAGTTTGACCCTAGTCACTATACCATGTTAATAAAAGTAGCAAAACCGCTCGATTTTTCTATTTTATTTGTTAGTAATTTATTTTCTTGTTAATCGTATTGATTGATTGGGTCACAATGACAGCTTAATTCTATACTTAACCCTAGTCAATATTTGCGGTCATCACCAATCAACCACATAGATCAATAATCAACCCATGATGTATGATAATTTAATGCAAATATGTAAGTCAAAATTAAATTTTATTTTAATTCTACAATATATGTGTAAAGTGTATAAGTATCTTGAGTGTTGAACCATAAAGAGCAATGGCAATAGGTATAATTATTATCTATTAATAAAAAATATAATAATACTTTTTGTACATTATTACTTTTTTGATTTTCATGGGTTTATAATTAATTTTTATGTATTTTTATGTTTTATATGTTGTATATTTTTATATTCTCATAATTTCATTTCCTTTTTAATTTTGAAAATTTTAATTTCCTTTTTTTAAGATATAATATATATATATATGTATGTATGTATGTATATCTCTGTATACGGTAGTAATGATAATATATATTATAACTAATATATATGTTATATAATAAATAAATATATAAAATTATATACATGAATAGTCCTTTCTATGGATTTTATATAGGAATCAATGGGGCTGTTGATGAGCCGAAGAATCGATAGACCAAGGTAAATATGATACTTAGGTCATTGCGACCTCAGTCACTCAAGAATCAGCTCGATCAAGGAAAATGAAGATCAGAGAACCACCAATCAAACAGATAAAACAATGAAAGCAAAAATAGTGGCCCTGGCAATGAGATTAGCCTGGTATAGCACCCAAGGTCGGACTCAGGGAGCACGAATTGGCCTTGCGACCTACGAAGTAGTAAAAATGAAACAAGGCAGAAACAAGTAATTTTGGTGGTTTTAAATTATTTTTATATTTTTTTGGATTTTTAAAAATGAAGGAAAATAATAAAAAGGTAAATACAAGCACAATCAACAGCTTATTTAATCACTCTAAAAAGCTCCAAAAATTCAAAAAAAAAATATTTTTATGTTTTTAGGTTTTTTACTATTTTTGAAGGATTTTTGAGATTTTTCTGATTTTTATAGAGTTTTCTAAAAATCCAAGAAGACAGAAACACAAGCAAGCTGTCCAGTTAGGCTTGAAAGATCAATTTAAAATATCAAATTGATCTGTAAAAGCCTAAAGGTAATTTTTATGAGAAATAGACACCACAAGGAAAATTCAGAAATAGAGTTTATTATTTTTGGAGTTTTCTACAATTTTTAGAATTTTTATGAGTTTTTAAGGGTTTTTAAATTTTTAAGGTTTTTCAATATCCAAAATAGACAAAATTGCGAAAATCAAACACAACAAAATTAACAAATCCTAATTTTTTTAAGAATTTTTGAAAGAGTTTATATATTTTTTATGATTTTCTAATCTGGACAGACACAAAAACAATCGTTTATGAATTTTTAAAAATACTAAAAAGCTTAAAAAATGTACCCAAAAATTAGGGAAATTTTTACACAGTGGCAGGAGCCACGTATCCAAATTTCATGCAATTTGGGTTAAGTTTGATATTTTATTTAAATCAAAAAGAGGCTCACAGTGCACAGGGACCTATCCGTAATAAAAAATATCTTCAAGGGCTGGAAAGTAACAAATCCAGAAAGTTGGGGTCCCTCGTGCAAAAAGTCCAAGAGCACGCGCGCGCTGCACGTGTACTGGGCACGGAGGGACCTAAATGTAAGGAAACTTAATTCCAAGGGCTTACTAGCAACACGTGCTAAAAGCCCAGGGAATAAGTTGCAAAATACCCAAAGAATTCAACACATGTTGAGTAAAAACATTCACAGGGGCATGGATGCAATTATCAAAAAATATATTTCATTCAGTAACACACAGAAACTACAAGCCCATATAATATAATTTGTCCAAAAATCACGTGACGAAGCACGCATGTCACACATGCAGGGACGAAAATGCAAATATAAGAAACCTCAAGTCCGGAGTGCAATTTAACCAAGATAAAAAGAACTGACAAAAATATTTACAGGACTAACTATTAAATGCCATAAACAGAGGGGCCTAAAAGATATTTACCCCTTATTAAAAGCGAACGATCGATGAAGCGCCATGTGTCAGATCGAACGGTGTAGGAGAGATCGTGGTCTCTTCGAGGACCAGCGCTTGGATCCAACGGACGAGGGGTTGCCACGTGGTTGATCGGACGACTGGGTTGCGTGGCTAACTCTTCATCGGGATAGATGGTCCAGATCAAGCCTCAGATGATCGAACGATGGACTGTTGCTCCTCAAATAAACGACCTGGATCAAAACAGGAGCTCGAGGCTGAATGGACGGCGGAGGAGGATCCTCTAAGAACTCGACGCCAGCGAACTTCGCCGGCCTCCAATGCGCGCTGAGGACCTCCTCTGAAGCTGCGGGAAGGTGAAACGTGTTCGCCAAGGTGCTCCGCAACGACTGGGATCCTCCGATGAGACCGGAGACCATCGAAGTGGCCCGGCGACGTCAGAGGCTCGAAGCTCCTGGGCTCGAATGAGACGACCCTCAGATGGGTCGCTTTGACCTGTAAAACAGCCTAGAAAGCTTCCTGGGTCGAGGGCAAATTGCCTCGACTCGGTTAGAGGTGGAATGGGTGCGTGGGTGAGTCGGGTGGATGACCTCCGGCGAGGCGACGGTGAGGGAGGTGGAGCCTTGGCTCCGGGACGAGCCAACGTGAACGAGCGAGTGAAGAATGTGAGGAGAGGTCTCGCGGCGATGATGGTGTCGTCCGATGATCGAAGCGATGAGTGGGGTGACATGGATTGATCAGAGATGACGGAAGACCGATTTGGGCGTAATGGGAAATTAGATGAAATGAAGGGGATTCGAGGTAACTGATGAGTGGAATCGACTGTGGACGAGATAAGGAAGCTCTTGGTTGTCGCCTCGAGGCGTCGGGGTCCCGAGGCTCGGGCGCAGCTCAAGGTGGCGCACGACGACAAGAGGGTCGTCGGATCAGTGGCGGAGGGCTCCTCTCCTCCCTTCGACACCACCCTCGCACCGATGTCCCTCAGGGGAAGGGGATGGAGGTCCTGGGACGAAGGAGTAGCGCCAAAGATGGAGTGAAAAGCTGGCCGGAGGCGAGGTCTTATACGGCTAGGGGTCCGAGAAGATGAGGGTCGGGCGAGCATATCGGAGCTCGGATCCCTAGGCAAAACGTCGGGCCTGTATCTCGGATATGTGCTGATCAATCGGAGCCCGGGGTTCGAGAGAATGGTTGGCGGACCGATCTAGGAAAAGTCGGTGAAATCGGGTCGATGACCGAGTCCGCGAAGAAGAGGTCCGCGGGGGAGAGTTGACCGGGGTCAACAATCCCCCGTGGACGAATCAAATTATTCCATTTTTAAATTATTTAGAAATTAATTTAAAAACAATAAATGACTTATTTTCGAAAAAACTCAAAACATGAAAAATGTTTATTTATTTTCAAATTATTTTTTAGTAATTTTTATTTATTTTTTGAAATATAATTTAGTATTTACAATATAGTACTAATATATATAGGTATATACATATGTATTTTTGATTTTTGATTTTTAATTATTTTTTTATATAATTTATTCCAATTTTATATTTTATTTATTTATAGAATAAAATTTGGAACAAAAATATATTTTTATTTTATTTTTATTAATTATTTACAAGGGTGAAATAAATAGGTATATATAACTATGTACATGGTATATATACAATGTGGAATTTGATTTTTGTTTTATTTCTTTTTATTTTATTTTTGTTTTTGTGATTTTTATTTTATTTATTTACCTTATGGCATATGGAATATGTTCATATTTTTATGGGATTTTAATTATTTATTTATAAGGAGAAATAAATAGATATGTGGTTTTTATACACAAGGTCTATATACAAGGATGAAGGAATTTTATTTTTGTTTTTCCATTTTTATTTTGATTTTATATTTACAAATATATACACATAAATACACATCCATTTTATATTGAATAAGAGGAAAATAATATTTATTTATTTTTAGGTGTATGTACAAACACATGAGCTTCCCTATCTCTCTCTACTTGGGTTTTTATGCAGTCAGGCCCATGCTCAGCCCTCCCTTGGGATTAGGTCGCTCAATATTTATTCTAAATATCTCCCTCTTTTTCTCTTATTTCTTTATTCTTTTATTTATGCACAAAAACATGCTAATTATTGTATTTTACACAATGCATGCTAGATGATAATTATTGCTATTTACAAGAATATACATGTGTTTTGCATAGGTTTTGTAGCTAAAATAAAAGAATAAAGAGTGATGAAAGGGTATTCATCACCCCCCCCTATACTTAACTTTTCTAGTCCCTTAGCAAACACTTATTTGAAAAAGAAGTGCAAAAGAGAAAGAAAAAGAAAAAGAGGAGAAATCAAGGTTAATTGTTAAACTTTCCTTCATTAAATTGAAATATGGAGCCCGGTCAGACCTTTGGATTATTAATTTGTCGGAACCTTATTTGGACTTAAGCTTAAAACTTAACAGCCTCTAAGTTCCACCAATATATGGGCAAGTCTCCTCAATAAACCAGATCAGAACAAGTCTACATACACAAACTCTAATGACCATGAATCTTTCCTTGTACGGTGTAAGTGATATGTAGCTCCCCACCTCAGAAGTAACAAAGAAACAACCACCCTCAACCTGGTAACTCTAATGCCTCAGTCTAGCAACTCTTTCCTCGAGAAGCGGGGTATTCCCTTCTAAGTTCAAGTGCAACCGGCTCAAGAAGAGGGGGAAGAAGAGAATGGACCATGGTCAGTGTAGACATGTATCCTTGGGAGCTCTAACCAATGTAGCTGAGTCTCTCGCTGCAAGCTTCATGAGATGGAACATGTATACCATAAGCTTTGCTTATTTGCACTATATACACTCCGGTGGGATTATCATTTTCTATCAGACCCACCACTTTTTTGGAGTTCTTTTCTTTTTGCACTTTTTTTCATGTGCATCTGTATATCATATCTACATGGTGCAGCATATATACAAGGAGTTTTCCTCTTGAGCCAGTAGACTATCCCTCTTTTGAAGCTTTATTGCAACCCCAAGGCTTCTGTCTTTAGACTTCATAACCACCAGACCAAGTTAAGACGCACTTCCTTCACTAGAAGAAGAAGAGAGGTTCCGCCTAGAAGTACTACCCTCATATGCTACCCCAAGCCAAAGGAAACTGCTTCCTCACCACCTCATCCGTGGAGAGCTATGTGTAAGGTGCTGGTGCAAGTAAAGCCATTGTCTCTGAGAGTCATGCGTGTGTTGTTAAGTGCTTTACTTAGGCTCATCAAGATGACATATGCCCATAGCCTAGCAGACTCAAAGATATAAGTCCCAGTGGACCTGAAAAGTCTCAATCCTAAGCTCTCTAAGGTTACTCTTATTGTTAGGTGGATTATGGTCTTAACCAATCTCCATTTGTCAATTTAGTTCCAGGCGAGTTTTAAATGTCAACTATGATTTGGAAAAACTGTGCAAGTATTTACAAAGATGCTATTTATACAAATATGCAATTACAAATGTTTACAAATGTGCAAATTTTGAAAAATGTTTGAAAACATGGATGTATGCATGAATGCGAAGTTTTGCAAAATATTTACAAAGAATTACACAAGGTTTTTGCAAACTTTTTGTTTTCAAAACATTTTATTAAAATTTTGTACTATATACATAGTTTTGATATGCACATATTTATACACAAGTTACACAAAAAGATTTTACAATCATTTGTACAAAAATAATTTGATAAATAAATAGGTATGTGCAAAATGAATTTTATATACAAGGGAAAATTTTTTAAATTTTATGGATTTTTAGGTTTTTAGCTATTTTTATTTATTAACACACTCACATAAAGTACGAGTTATGGCTAAAGTATATATGAAATATATACACACCCCCCTATACTTAGCTCGAACGATGTCCTCAGAGTGATCAAGAGCGATGAAGAAGACATAACTCGTGCTTAGTATAGGGAAGTGAAAAGGAATGGCTATATACAAAGATGAATCAAAGAATAGAATGAAGAGAACTCGGTGTTTCCCCCTATACTTAGGATCAAGTAATCCTAAGTATAGCAAGCTGTACATAAAGGGAAATCCGAGTGAAGGATGTACAGGATCTACCCCCCTATACTTAGGGTGAAATATCCCTAAGTATAGGCAGCAAAACAGGGGTAGAAAGAATCAAAAGAATACCCGAGAGTCCTACATCCCCCCTATACTTTAAGGTAAAGTACACCCTAAGTATAGCAAAATCATAAGATCAGAGACGGGATGTAGGACTAAAGAATAGAGTGATATGGACAACTGGATCTATAGAGGTCGGAAGAACAATGATAATCAGACGTGAGATGCAATGGATGTAACTCAAGAGACCACATCTCACAAAAAGTGAATAGGGGCAACATCAACGACCCACGGCTCTTGATCTAGATATGGCTTGAGCCGCTGGTCGTTTACTCGAAAGGTAGCATCAGAAGACAACTCAGATATATCAATACTCCCATTGTCATGCACCTTTCTAACCAGATAAGGTCCCTTCCATTTGCTTTGTAGCTTCCCTGGAAATAATCGAAGCCTAGCATCAAACAACCATTCTCTCTGTCTTGGCTCAAACTGCTTGTGGCTGATATGAGAATCATGCCACTCCTTCACTCTCTCCTTATAACGTAGGCTGTTTGAAAAGGCGGTATCACGAAGCTCCTCCAGGGCTGCTAACTCTGCCCTCCTCTGATCTCCTACACTCTATGGATCCAAAAGTATATCAGTGACTGCCCAAAGTGACCTATGTCTCAGCTCAACAGGTAAATGGCACAACTTGCCATAAACGAGGAGAAAGGGAGATGTACCCAAAGGAGTCTTGAAAGACGTCCGATATGCCCACAAGATCGAGTCCAAAAGCTGTGACCAATCCTTTCGGTCATGGCGGATGACTTTCTGCAATATAGTCTTGATCTCCCTGTTCGACACTTCAGCAAGACCATTCGTCTGAGGGTGGTATGGAGTGGCAACTCGATGGTCTATGCTGAACTCGCTAGCAAGGGCCTTTACCTTGTCGTTGACGAAATGAGACCCCCCGTCAGATATCAACACTCGAGGTACCCCGAACCGTGAAATGATATTCTTCCTCAAAAATCTGCAAACAGTCCTAGCATCTGCGGTTTAGGCGGGGATGGCCTCAACCCAACGACTCACATAATCTACGGCCAACAGAATGTACTCAAATCCCTGACTCCTAGGGAATGGACCCATGAAATCGATGCCCCATGTGTCAAAAACCTCACTAAGTGAATGGGCTGCATCGGCATCATATCACACTGTCCACAAGTGCCCATCCTCTGACAGTCAGTACACCTCTTCACGAACTCATCAGAGTCCTTGAAGAGAGTAGGCCACCATAGGCTGGATTGGAGCACTTTCTGTGCCGTTCTCCTCCTTGAGTGATGTCCTCCTGCCTCAAGCCTGTGGCAGTAAGTAAGGACTCTGTGGTGCTCCTCCTGAGGAATGCACCGATGCCAGATACTATCCCCTCCCTCATGGTAAAGGACGGGGATCCTTCCAATGGTAAAACTTGGCCTTCGTGAGGAAGGTCTCAAGTTTCTTCCTGGGCCAATCTTGTGGAACTTTCTTGGCGACAAGATAGTTCACAATATCGGCATACCATGGGAGCGAGGTGATAGCAAGGATCGCCTCATCTAGGAAGGTTTCACAAATAGGGTCAATCTGCTCAGAATCCTCAAGATACTCCAATCGGGAGAGATGATCTGCCACCACATTCTTGACTCCAGGCTTATCCTTAATCTCTATATCAAACTCCTGGAGTAGAAGGATCCATCTAGTCAATCTAGCTTTGGCATCCTTCTTTGCCATGAGGTACCTGATGGCGGTATGATCAGTGTATAAGGTCACTTTAGATCCAATGATGTAAGATCTGAACTTATCTAGGGCAAAAACTACGGCTAGTATCTCTTTCTCAGTGACAGTGTAGTTCCGCTGCACGGCATCCAATGTACGGCTAGTGTAGTGAATAGCAAATGGGGCTCCATCCCTCCTCTGTCCCAGCACGACCCCCACGGCAAAATCGGAGGCGTCCGTCATGATCTCGAATGGGAGAGACCAATCAAGTGGCTGGAGAACAGGAGCCTCTATGACACAGCTCTTGATAGTCTCAAATGACGATAGACACTTATCATCTACAAGGAACTCGGTGTCTTTCGTCAGCAGATCAGTCAACAGTCGGACAATCCTGCTGAAATCATGAATGAATCATCGGTAGAAACCGACGTGCCCCAGAAAAGACCATAACTGCCGCAGGTTGGATGGTGATGAGTTTTCTAATGACATCTACCTTGGCTGGATCAACCTCCATGCCCCTGTTGGAGATGATATGGCCAAGCACCGTCCCTTGAGTCACCATGAAGTGACTCTTCTCCCAAGACAACACAAGGTGAACCTCAATGCATTGCTGAAGGACTCGGTCTAGGCAGTCAAGACAGGAGTCGAATCCGTCGCCGTAGACCGAGAAGTCATCCATGAATACCTTCAAGCACTCCCCCACCATGTCCAAAAATATAGACAGCATGCATCTCTGAAATGTCGCAGGGGCGTTGCATAGCCCAAATGGCATGCGTCTAAAGGCATATGTCCCAAAGGGATAGGTGAAGGTGGTCTTGTCCTGGTCCTTGGGCGCGATGGCCACCTGATTATAGCCGGAGTACCCATCCAGAAAGCAGTAATGGCTCTTCCCTGCCAGTTTCTCAATGATCTGATCTATAAAGGGAAGGGGGAAATGATCCTTCTTGGTGGCCTGGTTGAGTCGTCTGTAATCTACGCAGACCTGCCAAGAAGTGGGTACCCGGGTAGCAATCTCCTCTCCGGACTCCGTGACAACTGTAGTGATGCCCGTCTTCTTCGGCACCACATGCAACGGACTGATCCACTTGGAGTCGGAGATGGTGTAGATAAAATCGACGCTCCACCATTTCGAGATCTCCTTCATGACAACCTCTCTCAGATTCAGGTTCAGCCACCGCTGGAACTTACGCGACGGCTTTGCCTCATCCTCGAGATAGATGTGGTGAGAGCACAGAGCCGGACTGATCCCTTGGAGATCTGTTACGCTCCATCCTATCGCCTTGCGGTTCTTTTCAAGAACCCCCATCAAACGAGATTCCTGCTCTCCAGTCAAATCAGCGGAGATAATGACTGGGTATATCTCATGCTCACCCGCAAGGAATCTATACTTTAGCGACACAGGTAGCGGCTTCAGCTCTGGATAAGTGGGTGCAGACGGATCTGGCCTCTGAAAGCTCTGAGTGAATGCTGCCAAATCTGCATGGGAGAACGGAAACTCTCGCTCACAATTGGTATCTGGAGAAGGCTGCTCTGCTGGACTGTCTCTTCTCTACATGGCATCTACCTCCTCCCTATCTGTAGGCTCAGTGGAAGTCAGACATGGTATAAGATCATCAAACTCGGCCCAATCAACATCTGACTCTGAGGGATCTGTATCATCATCACAAAACAACTCTGTCTCGCGGTCGAGAACTGAATCTGCCGACTGAAAAGTATCCTGGACCAGAAATGCGCTCTCCAAGATATCCTCTGTTGTCATCTCTGCATCAGCGGTCTTTGAAGGTGAGAGGATGGAATGTGCGTCTGGATCTTCCCAAACTGCCTCGTCATCTGTGATCACAAAATCGAAGTCCTGGTGGATGTCTGGCCCTGCATCTGTCATCTGCTCTGAATCTGTGGTCAGTCGGCTCTGAGCATGCTGAATCTCTGACTCTGATGTCCTCGACTGTCTATTTGTACACTCTCGCCATCGACACTAAAGTATACCTTCCCTCTATCATGGTCGGTCACTGCCTTGGCTTTGGCCAAGAACGGGCGACCTAGAATGATGGGGGTATCGGTCACAGACTCAGGGATCTCCATGTCCAACACAACGAAGTCCACGGGGAATTGCAGACCCTGAATCCTGACGACAACGTCCCTCTGCAACCCCTTCAGCCTCTTGACAGATCGATCAGCAAACTGAAGGACTGTCCTGCTCTGTCGTAGAGTGCCCAACTCGAAGCGGTCAAGAAGGGATGCCGGAAGTAGGTTGATCGAAGAACCGTTGTCTAATAGAGTGCAGTCGAACCTCTGCTCACGGATATGGAATCTGACATACGGGGCTCCTGAATCTGTCCTCTTGGCCGACAAACGGTTCTGAATCACGAAACACGTGGCCCGAGTAAGCGCATGGACTCTGACTGGTGGTTCCTCCTCTTCCTCCTAATTGTAGTCCTGTCTCTGAGTGATCTCTGGAGCAGAGGGATATGCTCCAAGGCCTCCTGAAGAGTCAGCTGAATGTGAAATCTGTCGATCATCTGCTGGTTGAACTCTTCCTGCTGCTTCTTTTTGGGATTTTCTATTTTCTTCCCCTTTCCCATATGAAGTGCTCGTGGAAAGGGGATCACAGGGTCCTTCTTAGATGAAGGACTAGGAAAGGGTCTCGGCTGCTCAAGCACGGCAGAATCCACACATACATCATCATGCACCACAGGTGGATCAGAAGAAAATAAACCCTTTCCTTTATTGCCAGATAAGTCCTGAGATACAATAACAGATGGAAAGACTATAGGACTAGCAGAAGTAGAAATGGTGGCATCAGCACCACCCCCAGCAAGGACGCCATTCTGATGAGCCGAAGAATCGATAGACCAAGGTAAATATGATACTTACGTCGTTGCGACCTCAGTCACTCGAGAATCAGCTCGATCAAGAAAAATGAAGATCAGAGAACCACCAATCAAACAGATAAAACAATGAAAGAAAAAATAGTGGCCCTGGCTAGGAGATTAGCCTGGTATAGCACCCATGGTCAGATTCAAGGAGCACGAATTGGCCTTGCGGCCTACTAAGTAGTCAAAAATGAAACAAGGCAAAAACAAGTATTTTTGGTGGTTTTTAATTAATTTTATATTTTTTTGGTTTTTTTAAAAATGAAGGAAAATAATAAAAAGGTAAATACAAGCACAATCAACAACTTATTTAATCACTCTAAAAAGCTCCAAAAATTCAAAAAAAATATTTTTATGTTTTTTTAGGTTTTTTAATATTTTTGGTGAATTTTTGAGATTTTTCTGATTTCTATAGAATTTTCTAAAAATCCAAAAAGATAGAAACACAAGCAAGTTGTCCAGTCAGGCTTGAAAGATCAATTTAAAATATCAAATTGATCTGTAAAAGCCTAAAGGTAATTTTTATGAGCAATAGACCCACAAGAAAAATTCATAAAAAGAGTTTATTATTTTTGGAGTTTTCTACAATTTTTTAGAATTTTTATGAGTTTTTAAGGGTTTTTTAATTTTTAAGGTTTTTCAATATCCAAAAATAGCCAAAATTGCGAAAATCAAACACAACAAAATTAACCAATCAGATTTTTTTAGAATTTTTGAAAGAGTTTTTATAGTATTTATGATTTTCTAATCTGGACAGACACAAAAA
This sequence comes from Ottelia alismoides, assembly GCA_037367405.1. NCBI lineage: Eukaryota > Viridiplantae > Streptophyta > Magnoliopsida > Alismatales > Hydrocharitaceae > Ottelia > Ottelia alismoides. The sequence continues at coordinate 963,578 of JAZKJV010009307.1, forward strand.
CAACTGTTTTTTAATTTTTAAAATACTAAAAAGCCTAAAAATATACCCAAAAATTAGGGAAATTTTTATACAGTGGCAAGAGCCACGTATCCAAATTTCACGCAATTTGGGTTAAGTTTGATATTTTATTTAAATCAAAAAGAGGCTCACAATGCAGATGGACCTATCCGTAATAAAAAGTATATTCAAGGGCTGGAAAGTAACAAATCCAGAAAGTTGGGGGTCCCTCGTGCAAAAAGTCCAAGAACGCACGTGCATTGCACGTGTACTGGGCACGGAGGGACCTAAATGTAAGGAAACTTAATTCCAAGGGCTTATTAGCAACACATGCTAAAAGCCCAGGGAATAAGTTGCAAAATACCCAAAGAATTCAACACATGTTGAATAAAAACATTCACAGGGGTATGGATGCAAATATCAAAAAATATATTTCATTCAGTAACAAACAGAAACTACAAGCCCATATAATGTAATTTGTCCAAAAATCACGTGACGAAGCAGGTGTGTCACACAGGCAGGGTCGAAAATGCAAATATAAGAAACATCAAGGTCCAGAGTGCAATTTAACCAAGATAAAAAGAACTGACAAAAATATTTACAGGACTGACTATTAAATGCCATAAAGAGAGGGGCCTAAAGGATATTTACCCCTTATTAAAAGCGGACGATCGATGAAGCGCCATGTGTCAGATCAAACGGTGTAGGAGAGATCGTGGTCTCTTCGAGGACCAGCACTTGGATCCAACGGACGAGGGGTTGCCACGTGGCTGATCGGACGGCTGGAATGCGTGGCTAACCCTTCATCGGGATGGACGGTCTAGATCAAGCCTCAGATGATCGAATGATGGAGTGCTGCTCCTAAAACAGACGGCCTGGATCAAAACTGGAGCTCGAGACTGAATGGACGGCGGAGGAGGATCCTCCAAGAACTCGACGCCGGTGAACTTCACCGGCCTCCTGTCGCGTTGAGGACCTCCTCTGAAGCTGCAGGAAGGTGGAACGTGTTCACTAAGGTGCTCCGCAGCGATTGGGATCCTCTGATGAGACCGGAGACCACCGGAGTGGCCCGGCGACGTCGGAGCCTCGAAGATCCAGGGCTCGAATGAGACGACCCTCAGATGGGTCACTTTGACCTACAAAACAGCCTAGAAAGCTTCCTGGGTCGAGGGCAAATTTCCTCGACCCGATTAGAGGTGGAATGGGTGCATGGGTGAGTCGGGTGGATGACCTCCGGCGAGGCGACGGCGAGGGAGGTCGAGCCTTGGCTCCGGGAGAGCCTGATGAATACCCATTCATCACTCTTTATTCTTATATTTTAGCTACAAAAACCATTGCAAATGCATGTAGATATATGTAAATATAAATAATTACCAAAAGCATGCATTGTGTAAAAACCTATAATTAGCATGTTTTTGTGCAAAAATAAAAGAACAAAGATTAAAAAGAAAAAGAGGGAAATATCTAGAATAAATATTGAGCAACCTAACCCAAGGGAGGGCTCAGCATGGGCCTGACCGCATAAAAATCAAAGTAGAGGGAGATAGGGGCTCATGTGTAAATATTTGTGTAAATAAATAACACTATATTTTTCTCACCCAAAAATATGCTTGTAAATACTTGTATATATTTATAAAAGATAAAAACAAAATAAAAAGTTAAAAATTAAAAAGATCCAAAAATACCCCTTTCATCATGTACATCAACCACACCTATATATATATATATATTTTATTTAGCTTTGTAAATATACAAAAGTAATTTTTATAATTTTTGTAAATAGTCTATATTATATATTGTAAATAAATAAAATAAAAACAATTGAAATCAAAACAAAATAAAAATAGAAAAATCAAAAATACAAAAATACAAAAATACATTGTACACATACTATGTATATAGATGTACATATCTATTTATTTTACCAATGTATATAAATAATAAAAATAAAATAAAAACACCCTTTTATTCCTTATTTCATAATGTAAATAAATAAAACATAAAATACGAATAAAATTGTATAAAAATAATAATTAAAAATCAAAAATCAAAAGCCTATATATTGTATATACCTATATCTAGTACATATTATGTATATAGCCTATTTTTATTTCCAATAATTAATTAAAAATCACCAAAAAATAGAAAAAAATAAAAGAAAAATATTTCATGTTGGGAGTTTTTGAAAATTCGGCCATTTTCTACCCTTATTTTTAATTTCAAAATCCGGCCACGTGGCCGCTTCCTACTGGTCCTGGGATTGTTGACCGCCCGGTCAACTACCCCCCACCCCCCCCCCCAGGACCACTTCTCTCGGGTTTGGGCGCCCGACCTGATTTCCCTGCTTTTTAGCACCTAAACCCGATTGAGTTTCACCTAAACCCCGGGTCAGATCCATGCACGACATATCCGTCACCCTCGCCGGAGCCTTAGCCTCGGGATCCGCGCTCCAGATTGCCCTACCCGCGCGCCTCTTTCCGGACCCTCCATAGTATATATTCTGAGCTCCGCCACCCATTTTACGCATCTTTGGCCATTCGCGCAGCTTTCCAGTGAGCTCCAGAGAGAGAGCGAGGTGACAGCTCGCCACCCCACCCTGTTGCAGCGAGGAAGGTCGGCGAATCCACTGATCCGGCGAGACCCTCGCCGTAGCTCCGCCATCTGAAGCGAGCTCGAGCCTCGGGCAGAGACACCCCTTGAGGCGACGACCGGGAGCACCCCCAGCTCCAGCACAGTCTACTCCTTCACCCAGGTAGCCTTTTCGCTTGACCATTCCATCTAATTTCCATTTTCCCCCAATTCATATCGTCGTCGTATTCCCTCGATTCACTCCGGTTCCGACCGCTACCCGACCATCAGACCCGCCCATCACCTCCGCCTTCCCTCGCCGCACCTTCTCCGCCCCTCCGTTCAACCCAGCTCGCACAGGAGCTGGGTACCGGGCTCCACCATCTTTCACCTTCGCCGGAGCCCGTCGCCCCGACGCATCGATCACCTCCACGTTGCCTAACTGGGTCGAGGCACTTTGCCCTCGACCCGCGAATCTCCTGAGGGGTTTTGCAGGTTCAGAGGAGGCCATCTGAGGCCTCTCGACATCCAGCCCAGGAGCTTCACCTCCGCCACCCTCGTCGGAGCTCCCCCGAGCTCGGCTGGGACATCGGAGACCATCAGCAGCTGCGCACCTTCACGCCGGAGCTCCTCCGATATTCAGGCGCAACAGAGGAGGCCTGAAGCGTCTTCACGAGGCCGGCGAAGTTCGCCGGCCATCAGTTCTTCCAGCATCCTCGAGAGCCGTTGATCGCGCCTCCTCGCTCCAGGTCCGATCTGAACCGTTGGTTCCTGGAGAGCACGTGGACGTCAGATCTGAGGCAATAGATCCAGGCCGTTAGATCCACACGTGTTCTGGCCTGGACCGTTGGATCGACCAGAGCAGCAGCAGCGTTGAGAGCCGCCTCCACCTCGACCGTCCGATCGCCACGTGGCGGCCATCCATCAGCTCCGGTTAATAAAGGGTAATTTACCCTTAGACTCTTATCTTTATCTTATTTCGCATTAGTCCTGTAAATATTTAGAGACGTTGTTTAGTTTTAGGTTAAATTGCACAATGGACCCTGAGCTTTAGTTTATTTGCATTTATACCCCTGCCTATTGTGAGCCACGTGCTTCGTCACGTGTTTTATTGGGATATTTGCAGTCTATGCCCTTGTTGTTCTGGTTGTTATGAAATGAATGAAACCTTTTTAATATTTGCATTTATACCCCTGTGAATGGTTTAATTCCGCATGTGCGTGTTTTCTTGGGTTATTTGCAGCTGAGGCCCTCGGACTTCTAGTACGTGTTACCAGTAGGTCCTTGGAACTTAGTTTTATTACATATAGGTCCCTGAGTGCCCCAGGCACGCGCTTGGCGCGTGATTTCTTGGGTTAATTGCACCGGGACCCCCAGAACTTTAGGTATTTGCATTTCAGTCCTTGTGCACAGTACCCTCTTGTGATTTTTGAATAAAATATCAAATTACCTCCAAATTCGATGAAAATTTGACACATGGCTCCTGCCATGGTGTAGGATTTTTTAGAATTTTTGAGGACATTTCTGAGTTTATTTGCTATTTTTAAAAATTCAAAAACCTACACTTTTGCTACTGCCTAGAGTGAAAAACCCCAAAAAAATATAAAAACTCCCCTAAAAATTCTATAAAAATTAGGTACTGTTTATTTTGTGTTCCTTGATTTTCTAGCCAATTTTGGCTATTTTTCACTGCTTAAAAACCATAAAAACTTAAAAACACCTAAAAACCCCTAAAAAGTCTATTAAATAACCTAAAAAACCCAAAAACAATAATTTTGGTACTCAAATTTTCCTTGTTTTACCTAGTTTACAGAAAAAATACCTCCAGGCCCTTTTAAGGTCCTTAGATATTTTATCTAGGGAATTTGGGCTTGGCTGGACAGTACCTTGCATTTTTGCTACTGTTTGATTTTTAGAAAATAAAATATACATCATAAAAATTCCAAAATTCACCAAAAACATTAAAAACATAAAAAAACATAAAAATATTTTTGTTTGAATTTTGCTTGATTTTTAATGCATTAAATAACTTGCTAAAGTGTGATTGTTTTTGTTTTCTTTTATTTTCTTCACATATTAAAAATCCCAAAAAAATATAAAAATCATTAAAAAACCACAAAAAAATATTTTGTCTTTTATTTTATTCATTTTGACTACTTCGTAGGCCTTCGGCCAACCCGTGCTCCTTGAGTTCGACCCTGGGTGCTATACCAGGTTAATCTCCTAGCAGGACCGCTTTTCGTGCTTGATTGCTTTTATTTTCAGTAGTGGTTCATTTTTCTTGATATACACGGCCTGATCGCTTGGGTCGCAACGACCCGATTCCTGTACCTTATACCCTAGTGGTTGGGCCTGTTATCAGAATGGCGCCGTTGCCGGGGAGCATGGCTTAGTAGTCGCTTTTGAGTTTTCCGCGGCTTTTTGATTTTCGTGGCTTTTTGTATAGATTTTTGTATATATATTTTTCTCATATTTTCTGACAATAATATTGGACTGACCACTTGTCTCTGTTCTTGTGAGGGCCCGAGATCGAGGCGGCCGATTTCGAGAAGCCGACGCAACCGCGAGACTCGGAGGCGGCTCCCTTCTGCACGGAGCCGCAGGAGAGAGCGAGAGAGAGAGAGAGAGTTGAGTGGGTGAGGTTAGATTAGGTTATTTGACTGTTATTGTAATAATACATGGACTCAGACTAGACTTGGACTTGGTTGACCTAGCGGGTTTGTTTCGCCGAGCACCAGTGTGCTCGGGGGACCCTTAGGAGTTTTTCGCGGTTTTTCGCGGTTTCATTTTATTTTTCTTTCTGCCTTTTCCGGTGTTTACGCGGTTTTTGCTCGAGCCCCTAGACTTAGGAATTTCTGGTGATTGTGCCGTAGTTAGTAGGATCCACACACCTAATTGATTATCTGTTCCCATAGAACGTTAAATGGACCTACTAATAAATCATTAATAAAAATAACTTAGTCGCTTTCCTGAGAACCTACGCGCCGCGAGCCTGCCCCGTCAAGCACTACTCCTGAACTCGACCTGTCGAGAAGAGGAGGGGTGGGTCTAGACCGGACTCTTTGGATCGAGGGAGAGTGACTGAGTTAGACGGTTCTTCGCTAGAAATTGCTCGTTTAGGACTCGGCTTTCCCGTTGCATCATATAGGTAGTTTCCTTTCTGTCTTTAAATTCTGCGCGGATCACTTGCATGTAGAGTGCTGGAGACAAGGTAGCATTTCTATCTCAGCATGCATCATTGATTTCTCGCGCATCGGCTTTTTCGACTTCTCCCCCCTGTTTTGGATGAAATAACCAGGAGAACCGAAAAATTCGTTAGGCCGCTTGTTTTTATTTGAAAAATATTAAAAAGAAAAAAAACCATAAAATTGGGACTGGCTAAGACTTTGACCTTAAAAACCGCTCACCCTAAAAATTTTGTCTTGGGGAGAGCAACCCCCTCATTGTATGGTTTGGATGCGCGAGAGAGTGACCCGCACCCTAGGTAGAGCCTCCCGGTACTAGTCCCGACTGATTACCGACTCTTCCGTGCGGGCCAGTCGGTTGGGATAGCATCGGAAATCCTAACAGGTCACGTAAGCGCTCTGATATTTTGTGTGTTCACCAAAATAAAATAGACAAGATAATTTGACTGAACTTTCACGGTCTTCAGCTCGCGTTGCGTTGGTGAACCGGGGGTTTGTTTGTGATCATAGTTGACTCCAGATCTCATCCGCCTTACTCGCCAGATCAGGATGATGGGTAGACGGTCTCTTAGGCAGCCTCTGGCTGCACCGCTTTCGGGCACGTCTACCCGATCATCTAGGTTGGCCCGTGAGAGTCGAGACCAGCTCTCCGAGCCCGAGTACGACTCCGCCCTGTTCCCCCTCGACCCCCTTTCTTCTGGTATTGAGAGACATGAGCCCGAGGAGAGATTAGCAGATTTGACAGCACCTGAGTTGGGCTCATTTGATTTTGCAGACGTCGCCATGGCCGACAGTTCAGACGATCACCCCGGAGGTCCACGAGGAGACCAGCATTTTGTACTAGACCAGGGGGCGATCAACTCCACCCTGATCGCATCACTTGAGACAGTTCAGCAGCAGTTACGTGATCAGGGGGCATTCATGATAGAGATGAGGCGAGAGTTGGAGAGGCTCAGAGCAGAGCGAGACCAGCAGAGTGAGCCTGAGGAGATACCTGATGCAGAGGCCGCAGCCGCAGCAGCCGCAGCAGCAGCAGCAGCAGCCGCCGCGCCGCCGCAGCGGCAGCCGCCGCGGCAGGAGGACCACCACGACCGATGCGGGAGTTGCACAACCCCGGATCGACTCTGATGCATCACTGGTAGTAGTGCCAGCGATCGTGGGGGACTTCAAGTTCCCCCAGAACACCTTGAAGTTGCTGCCCCGTTTCCACGGACTTGCCACTGAGGAGCCCCACCTCCACCTCTAGGAGTTCCTGATGATCTGCAGCACTGTCCATGATCGCCACGTGGATCAGGACACGATTCGGATGATAGCCTTCCCTTTTTCACTGGCAGATAGAGCAGCCACCTGCCTGAAGCATCTAGGGAAGTTTGTCTACACCTGGGAGCAGCTCCGCACCGAGTACTTGAACAAGTACTATCCACTCGGGCGGACGAATGCAGCGAGGGCCCTGATCAGCAACTTCTCCATGTTCCCCAATGAGCAGTTTTACGAGGCATGGGAGAGGTTTCGAGAGCTCCTAGACAGATGCCCGCACCACGACATCTCTAAGCCGAACTTAGTTCAGAGTTTTTTCAGCAGGATGACGCCAGAGCTCCAGGGTCTGGTGAACGCTTCTTGCGGGGGGTCCTACTTTGCCAAGGACCACGACCAGGTCTGGGCCATCTACGAGGAGATGGCCGAAAACTACATGGTGATGTCCCAGACCAGGTTGTATACTCAGAGACCCCAGCCACAGCAGCCAGGACCCGTGCAGTACCAGCGGATAGAACGGGTAGATGCAGGTCCATCCAGTTCATCCGCAGTCGCAGCAGCACATGCAGAGTCATCCGCTGCGGACATGGGCATTATCAGCGAGAAGTTGGACCGCATGGAGCTGATTGAGAAGAAGCAGTGCCAGAGCATCACTCAGATGGAACAGATGGCACAGGTTTTGAGCGACATGAAGACCCAGCTCATGTGTCTCCAGGAGGCACAGACGGCTTCACAGCCCCGTCTTCTGTCGCGAGGCGATACCAGCGGCAGCAGCATCTCGTCCCAGCGCTCCAGCTCCTCACAGCAGCCTAGACAGGTTCACCTTGTACAGGCGGAGCCGTACCAGCAGCCGCAGCCTACCTACCAGTCCCCACCATCTCCAGACATGCAGATGGTGGTCTACCAGCCGGATCAGCCTCTGGCAGTACTGCCGCCAGCCCCCTTCGATGCAGAGCCGTTGATGGATGTCAACGGGATTTGGTAGGACCGCCCCCAGCCTGGAATCCGACGAGACCATCCCGGATTCAGGTGGGGGAATGGTGGTGCCCAGCCCCAGCAGCAGCCGTCAGGTCAGGGAGGGCAGTACTCCCAGCAGAGAGATCACCAGCAGCCGCAGCAGCAGCCCCCATCATACCAGCAGCACCAGCCATCATCCTTCGGTCCGCGTCCCTATCATCAGCAGGGACAGTCGTGGAGACGTGAGCAGCAGGCTCACCCAGTTCAGCAGCAGCACCCTTCCTCATATCCCTCTCACCACCAGCAGCAGCTCCAACAGCCTCAACCAGAGAGGCTACCCGTCGGGCTCCCACGAGAGCCCCGCTTTGGATGACATTGCCCGCCTCCTCACGGACCAGCAGGCCACATTCAGACGGGAGATGGACGAGTTCCGCCAGGAGATGCGGGACTTGGTGAGAGGGAAGGCCGCCATTCCAGCCCAGATTGAGCCGAACCCGAATAACCTCAAGAGGAAATCTGAGCAGGTAGTACACACTGAGTCTGCCACTCCTAGTGATCCATTTGTTGATACATCTTCGGATCTATTTGATGCTGATTTTGTCACACTTAGGAGCGGTAGGACCCCAGCAGGCGGCGGCGCCTCATCTGAGCTTCACCACGAGGATACCTCAGAGGCGCCACATGAGGAGGAGGAGCGCGGTACTGAGGCCGCTCCAGATGATGATGGTGGCACTGATGCCACCAAGGATGTTGATTCCACCGGAGGTACTGAGGCCGCCACTTCACCAGTTCGAGGAGGTGGTACTGACGCCACCAGTAGAGCAGAGCCAGCCCGTGGTGGTACTGAGGCCACCGGTGTTTGTTGTGATAGAGATGTTGTCTTTCCTTCAGTTCATGTACCTCAGAACACTGTTGTGAATAAAGGAAAAGGTTTAGTTTCTTCTGGTCCCACTGTGGTGCATGATGTATGTGTGGATCCGGTCATCGAATCGTCTAGGCCTTTTCCTAGTCCTTCATCTGAGAAGGACCCTGTGATCCCCTTCCCTAGAGCCCTTCAGATGGGGAAGGGGAAGAAAAAAGAAAATCCGAAAAAGAGAGAGCTTGAGGAGTTCAGCCAGAGCATGATCGATCGATTCCACATCCAGCTGACCCTCCAGGAGGCTTTGCAGCACATCCCCCTTCTCCAGCGTTCTTTGAGAGACAGGACTACAGTCAGGAGGAGGAGGAGGAACCACACTTCAGAGATCCATGTGCTGACGAAAGCCACGTGTTTTGCGATCCAGAACCGACTGCCAGCCAAGAGGCCAGATTCAGGGGCCCCGTATGTCAGATGCCAGATCAGTGAGCAGAGGTTCGACCGTACTCTACTAGATAGCGGATCGTCGATCAATCTTCTTCCGGCAGCCCTTCTCGACCGCTTCGAGTTGGGCACTCTTCGACAGAGCAGGACAGTCCTTCAGTTCGCTGATCGATCTGTCAAGATGCCGAAGGGGTTATTACGAGATGTTATCGTCACGATTCAGGGCCTGAAATTCCCCGTGGACTTCGTAGTGTTGGACATGGAGATCCCTGAGTCAGTGGCCGATACCCCCATCATCCTTGGTCGTCCGTTTTTGGCCACAGCCAAGGCGGTGACTGATCATGATAGCGGGAAGGTGTACTTTCGTGTCGAGGGCGAGAGTATACAAATAGAGACGGTCGAGGACTACAGAGCTAGAGAGAGAACCCGCTCAGATGCGAGTACAGATTCAGAGCAGCTAACAGACACAGAGCCAGACATCCACCAGGACTGTGATTTTGTGATCACAGATGATGAGGCAGCTTGGGCAGATCCTGCAGCACAGACCATCCTCTCATATTCAGATACAGCTGATGCCGAGATGATAGCAGGGGAGAGTCTGGAGAGCACAGCCCTGGTTCAGGATACCATAGAGGCAGCAGAGCCGGTCCTTGATCGCGACACGATGTTCAATGATGGTGGTGCTGAGGCCACCTTGTTTTCCGGTGGTACTGATGCCACCGCGATTGATACAGATCCCTCGGATTCAGAGTCTGATTGGGCCGATTGCTATGATCAGATGCCAGACCTGAGTCCACCTGAGCCTATAGATGAGGAGGAGGTAGATGCAGAGCCGAGCAGAGACAGTGCAGTTGAGCAGCCTTCTCCCGATCCAGTTTGCGAGAGTACGCTTTCACTTTCCCAGGCAGATTTGGCAGACCTAGCAGCTTTCACTCATTTTCTTCCGCAGCCAGATTTGCCAGCACCCAGCATTCCAGAGCTGAAGCCGCTCCCTACTTCGCTGAAGTATCGATTCCTTGCGGGCAATCCAGAGATGTACCCAGTCATCATCTTCGCCGAGTTGATTGGAGAGCAAGAATCCCGTTTGATGGGGGTTCTTGAAAAGAACCGCAAGGCGATCGGATGGAGCGTAGCGGATCTCCATGGGATTAGTCCAGCAGTGTGCTCCCACCATATCTATCTCGAGGAAGGGGCGAAGCCGTCACGTGAGTTCCAGCGGCGACTGAACCCCAACCTGAGAGAGGTCGTGATGAAGGAAATATTGAAATGGTGGAGTGCAGATTTTATTTATCCCATTTCCGACTCCAAGTGGGTCAGTCCCTTGCATGTGGTGCCCAAGAAGACGGGCATCACGATTGTGATCAGTGAGTCGGGAGAGGAGATCGCTACACGAGTACCCACCTCATGGAGGGTTTGTGTTGACTACAGGAGACTCAACCAAGCCACCAAGAAGGACCATTTCCCCCTGCATTTTATTGACCAGATCATTGAGAGACTGGCAGGGAAAGAGCCATTATTGTTTCCTGGATGGGTACTCGGGCTACAACCAAGTGGCCATCGCTCCTGAGGATCAGGAGAAGACCACCTTTACCTGTCCCTTCGGCACATATGCTTTACGACGCATGCCATTTGGGCTATGCAACGCCCCTGCGACTTTTCAAAGGTGCATGCTGTCGATCTTTTCGGACATGGTAGGGGAGTGTTTAGAGGTCTTCATGGATGATTTCTCGGTCTACGGCGACGGATTCGACTCCTGTCTTGATTGCCTAGACCGAGTACTCCAGCGATGTATTGAGTATCATTTGGCTCTATCTTGGGAGAAGAGTCACTTCATGGTGACTCAAGGGACGGTGCTTGGACACATCATCTCCAACAGGGGCATGGAGGTTGATCCGGCCAAGGTTGATGTCATTAAGAAACTCACACCGCCATCCAATTTGAGGCAGCTACGGTCATTCCTGGGGCACGTTGGATTTATAGGAGGTTTATTCAGGATTTCAGCAAGATTGCCCGACCGATGACTGACCTCTTGACGAAAGGACACCGAGTTCCTTGTCGATGACAAGTGTCTTTCGTCCTTTGCGACTCTCCAGCAGTGTGTTATTGAGGCTCCTGTTCTCCAGCCGCCTGATTGGTCTCTCCCATTCGAGATCATGACGGACGCCTCTGATTTTGCCGTAGGGGCAGTGCTGGACAGAGGAGGGATGGAGTTCCGTTTGCCATACACTACGCTAGCCGCACATTGGATTCCGCTCAACGGAATTACACGGTCACAGAGAAGGAGATGCTGGCCGTAGTGTTTGCCCTGGATAAGTTTAGATCGTATATCATTGGATCTAAAGTGACTTTGTTTACAGATCACACCGCCATCAGGTACCTCATGGCAAAGAAGGATGCCAAAGCCAGATTGACTAGATGGATCCTTCTACTCCAGGAGTTCGACATTGAGATCAAGGATAAGCCTGGAGTCAAGAATGTGGTGGCGGATCACCTCTCCCGTTTAGAGCAGCCTGAGGAGTCTGAGCAGATTGATCCTATTAGAGATACCTTCCCAGATGAGGCGATTCTTGCTATCGCCTCACTCCCGTGGTATGCCGATATTGTGAACTTTCTCGTTTGCTGGGAAAGTCCCACAGATTGGCCCAGGCAGAGGCTTGAGACCTTCCTTGGAGGGCCAAGTCCCACCACTGGGAGGATCTCGTCCTTTCCCACGAAGGAGGGGATAGCGCCTGGCGTCGTGTGTATTCCTCAGGAGGAACACCATAGCGTCCTCACTTACTGCCACAAGCTTGAGGCAGGAGGACATCATTCTGGGAGGAGAACGGCACAGAAGTGCTTCAATCCGGCTTGTGGTGGCCTACCCTCTTCAAGGACTCTGATGAGTTCGTGAAGAGGTGTACTGACTGTCAGAGGATGGGCACTTGGGGACAGCGTGATATGATGCCGATGCAGCCCATTCACTTCTGTGAGTTTTTGACGCATGGGGCATCGATTTCATGGGTCCATTCCCTAAGAGTCAGGGGATTTGAGTACATTCTGTTGGCCGTTGATTATGTGAGTCGTTGGGGTGGAGGCTATCCCCGCCCGAGCCGCTGATGCAAGGACAGTTTGCAGATTTTTGAGGAAGCATATCATCACGCGGTTCGGGATTCCATGAGTTCTGATTTCTGATGGGGGATCTCACTTCATAAACGACCAGTGAAGGCCCTTGCTAGCGAGTTCAGTATAGACCATAGTGTTGCCACACCTTACCATCCACAGACGAATGGTCTAGCTGAGGTGTCGGAATAGGGAGATCAAGACTATTCTGCAGAAAGTCGTCCGCCCTGACCGAAAGGATTGGTCACAGCTTTTGGACTCGGTCTTGGGCATATAGGACGTCTTTCAAGACACCTTTGGGCACATCTCCCTTTCGCCTCGTATATGGCAAGCCGTGCCATTTACCTGTAGAGCTGAGGCACAAGTCACTTTGGGCAGTTACAGATATTTTGATGGATCCAGATGGTGTAGGAGACCAGAGGAGGGCAGAGTTAGCTGCCCTGGAGGAGCTTAGAGATACAGCTTTCTCAAGCAGCCTACATTATAAGGAGAAAGTCAAGGAGTGGCATGATTCTCATATCAGCCACAAGCATTTTGAGATTGGACAGAGAGTATGGCTGTTTGATGCGAGGCTACGATTATTTCCAGAGAAGCTACAGAGCAAATGGAAGGGACCCTACTTGGTCAGAAAGGTACACGACAATGGTAGCATTGATATATCCGAGTTATCTTCTGAGAGTACCTTTCGAGTGAACGGCCAGCGGCTCAAGCCATTTCTAGATCTGAGCCGCGGGACGTTATTGTTGCCCCTATTCATTTTGCGTGAGATGTGGTCTCTTGACTCACATCTTTTGCATCTCACGCCTGATTTTCACTGTCCTCCGCCTGTATAGATCCAGTTGTCCATATCATTCTATTCTTTAGTCCCACATCCCTTTTCTCATCTTATGATTATGCTATACTTAGGGTGTACTTTACCCTAAGTATAGGGGGATGTAGGACCTGCGAGTATCTTTTCATTCGTTCTGCTCCTGTTTGCTGCCTATACTTAGGGATATTTTACCCTAAGTATAGGGGGGCAGACTCTGTATCTTCTTCACTCGGATTTCCCTTCATGTACAGCTTGCTATACTTAGGATTAGTTAATCCTAAGTATAGGGGGAAACCACCGAGTCCCTCTCATTCTATTCATTTATTCGTTTCTGTACTTAGCCATTCCTTTTCACTTCCCTTTTACTAAGCACGAGTTATGTCTTCTTCATCGCTCTTGATCACTCTGAGGACATCGTTCGAGCTAAGTATAGGGGGGGTGTGTATATTATTTCATATATACTTTAGCCATAACTCGTACTTTGTGTGAGTGTGTTAATAAATAAAATGGCTAAAAATCACAAAAATTAAAAAATTTTCATGTACATAAACTTCTCTTATCTTGCACATACATAGCTAGTGTACAAAGTATTTTTGTAAAAATGATTTCAAAAAATCTTTTGTGTAAAGCTTGTGTAAATATTTTTGTATCAAAATTATGTATATAGTACAAAATTTTTCCAAAATGTTTTGAAAATCAAAAGTTTGCAAAAATCTTGTGTAAATATTTGTAAATATCTTTTTGCAAAACTTGCACCTCATGCATCATTCATCCATGATTTCAAAACATTTTTCAAAAATTTTGCAATGATATGTAAAATATTTGTAAATAGCATCTTGTGTACATATATGTATATAGTTTTTCCTGGATGAGAGTTGACATTTAAACTAAGCCTGGAATTAAATTGAGAAATGGAGCTTGAATAAGATCTTATCCACCTAACTTTAAGAGCAACCTTATAGGACTTAGGGTTAAGGCTTTCTGTCCATAAGGACTTAATTCTTTGAGTCCACTAGGCTATGAGCATATGTCATCTTGATGAGCCTAAGTATAGCACTTAACAACACACACATGACTCTTAGAGACAATGGCTTGACTTGCACCAGCACTTTACACATGGCTCTCCACGGATGAGGTGGTGAGGAGGCAGTTCCTTTGACTTGGGGTAGCATATGAGGGTAGTACTTCTAGGCGGAACCTCTCTTCTTCTTCTAGTGAAGGAAGTGCGTCTCAACTTGGTCTAGTGGTGATGAAGGCTAAGACAGAAGCTGTGGGTTGCAATAAAGCTTCAAAAGAGGGATAGTCTACTGGCTCAAGAGGAAAATTTCTTGTATATATGCTGTACCATGTAGATATGTTGTATAGAATCCCTTGAAAAAAATGCAAAATGCAAAAAGAACTCCAAAAAAGTGGTGGGTCGGATTGAAAATTTAATAACCCCACCGGAGTGTATATAGTAAAATAAAGCAAAAGCTTATGGTATCCATGTTACATCTCATGAAGCTTGCAGTGGGAGACTTAGCTACACTGGCTAAGCTTCCAAAAGTCTATACTTCTTCCCCCTCTTCTTGAGCCGGTTGCACTTGAACTTAGAAGGGAATACCCGCTTCTCGAGGAAAGAGTTGCTAGACCGAGGCATTAGAGTTACCAGGTTGAGGGAGGTTGTTTCTTTGTTACTTCTGAGGTGGGGAGCCACACATCACTTACACTGCATGGAAAGATTCATGGTCAATAGAGTTTGTGTATGTAGACTTGTTCTGATCTGGTTTATTGAGGAGTCTTGCCCATAGATTGGTGTAACTTAGAGGCTGTTGGGTTTTTAAACCTTAAGTCCAAATAAGGTTCCGACACATTAATAATCCAAAGATCTGATCGAGCTCCATATCCCAATTTAATGAAGGCAAGTTTAATAATCAACCTTGATCCATGTACCTCTCTTTTTCTTTTTCTTTTTCTTTCTTTTTTTTACTTCTTTTTCAAATAAGTGTTTGCTAAGGGACTAGCAAAGTTAAGTATAGGGGGGTGATGAATACCCATTCATCACTCTTTATTCTTATATTTTAGCTACAAAAACCTTTACAAATGCATGTAGATATATGTAAATATAAATAATTACCAAAAGCATGCATTGTGTAAAAACCTATAATTAGCATGTTTTTGTGCAAAAATAAAAGAACAAAGATTAAAAGAAAAATAGGGAAATATTTAGAATAAATATTGAGCAACCTAACCCAAGAGAGGCTCAGAATGGACCTGACCGCATAAAAATCAAAGTAGAGGAGATAGGGGCTCATGTGTAAATATTTGTGTAAATAAATAACACTATATTTTTCCTCACCCAAAAATATGCTTGTAAATACTTGTTATATATTTATAAAAGATAAAAACAAAATAAAAAGTTAAAAAATTGAAAAGATCCAAAAATACCCCTTTCATCACGTACATCAACCACACCTATATATATATATATTTTATTTAGCTTTGTAAATATACAAAAGTAATTTTTATAAATTTTGTAAATAGTATATATTATATATTGTAAATAAATAAAAATAAAAACAATTGAAATCAAAACAAAATAAAAATAGAAAAATCAAAAATACAAAAAATACATTGTACACATACTATGTATATAGATGTACATATCTATTTATTTACCAATGTATATAAATAATAAAAATAAAAATAAAAACACCCTTTTATTCCTTATTTCATAATGTAAATAAATAAAATATAAATAGGAATAAAATTGTATAAAAATAATAATTAAAAATCAAAAATCAAAAGCCTATATATTGTATATACCTATATCTAGTACATATTATGTATATAGCCTATTTTTATTTCCAATAATTAATTAAAAATCACCAAAAAATAGAAAAAAATAAAAGAAAAATATTCATGTTGGGAGTTTTTGAAAATTCGGCCATTTTCTACCCTTATTTTAATTTCAAAATCCGGCCACGTGGCCGCTTCCTACTGGTCTGGGGATTGTTGACCGCCCAGTCAACTACCCCCCCCCCCCCAGGACCACTTCTCTCGGGTTTGGGCGCCCGACCCGATTTTCCTGCTTTTTAGCACCTAAACCCGATTGAGTTTCACCTAAACCCCGGGTCAGATCCATGCACGACATATCCGTCACCCTCGCCGGAGCCTTAGCCTCGGGATCCGCACTCCAGATTGCCCTACCCGCGCGCCTCTTTCCGGACCCTCCATAGTATATATTCCGAGCTCTGCCACCCATTTTACGCATCTTTGGCCATTCGCGCAGCTTTCCAGTGAGCTCCAGAGAGAGAGCGAGGTGACAGCTCGCCACCCCACCCTGTTGCAGCGAGGAAGGTCGGCGAATCCACTGAATCCGGCGAGACCCTCGCCGTAGCTCCGCCATCTGAAGCGAGCTCGAGCCTCGGACAGAGACACCCCTGAGGCGACGACCGGGAGCACCCCCAGCTCCAGCACAGTCTACTCCTTCACCCAGGTAGCCTTTTCGCTTGACCATTCCATCTAATTTCCATTTTCCTCCAATTCATATCGCCGTCGTATTCCCTCGATTCACTCCGGTTCCGACCGCTACCCGACCATCGGACCCGCCCATCACCTCTGCCTTCCCTCGCCGCACCTTCTCCGCCCCTCCGTTCAACCCAGCTCGCACAGGAGCTGGGTACCGGCTCCACCGTCTTTCACCTTCGCCGGAGCCCGTCGCCCCGACGCACCGATCACCTCCACGTTGCCTAACTGGGTCGAGGCACTTTGCCCTCGACCCGCGAATCTCCTGAGGGGTTTTGCAGGTTTCAGCGGAGGCCATCTGAGGCCTCTCGACATCCAGCCCAGGAGCTTCACCTCCGCCACCCTCGTCGGAGCTCCCCCGAGCTCCGGCTGGGACATCGGAGACCATCAGCAGCTGCGCACCTTCACGCTGGAGCTCCTCCGATATTCAGGAGCAGCAGAGGAGGCCTGAAGCATCTTCACGAGGCCAGCGAAGTTCGCCGGCCATCAGTTCTTCCAGCATCCTCGAGAGCCGTTGATCGCGCCTCCTCGCTCCAGGTCCGATCTGAACCGTTGGTTCCTGGAGAGCACGTGGACGTCAGATCTGAGGCAATAGATCCAGGCCGTTAGATCCACACGTGTCCTGGCCTGGACCATTGGATCGACCAGAGCAGCAGCAGCGTTGAGAGCCGCCTCCACCTCGACCGTCCGATCGCCACGTGGCGGCCATCCATCAGCTCCGGTTAATAAAGGGTAATTTACCCTTAGGCCCTTATCTTTATCTTATTTCGCATTAGTCCTGTAAATATTTAGAGACGTTGTTTAGTTTTAGGTTAAATTGCACAATGGACCCTGAGCTTTAGTTTATTTGCATTTATACCCCTGCCTATTGTGAGCCACGTGCTTCGTCACGTGTTTTATTGGGATATTTGCAGTCTATGCCCTTGTTGTTCTGGCTGTTATGAAATGAATGAAACCTTTTTTATATTTGCATTTATACCCCTGTGAATGGTTTAATTCCGCATGTGCGTGTTTTCTTGGGTTATTTGCAGCTGAGGCCCTCGGACTTCTGGTACGTGTTACCAGTAGGTCCTTGGAACTTAGTTTTATTACATATAGGTCCCTGAGTGCCCCAGGCACGCGCTTGGCGCGTGATTTCTTGGGTTAATTGCACCGGGACCCCCAGAACTTTGGGTATTTGCATTTCAGTCCTTGTGCACAGTACCCTCTTGTGATTTTTGAATAAAATATCAAATTACCTCCAAATTCAATGAAAATTTGACACATGGCTCCTGCCATGGTGTAGGATTTTTGAGAATTTTTTAGGACATTTCTGAGTTTATTTGCTATTTTTAAAAATTCAAAAACCTACATTTTTGCTACTGCCTAGAGTGAAAAACCCCAAAAAAATATAAAAACCCCCCTAAAAATTCTATAAAAATTAGGTACTATTTATTTTGTGTTCCTTGATTTTCTAGCCAATTTTGGCTATTTTTCACTGCTTAAAAACCATAAAAACTTAAAAACACCTAAAAACCCTTAAAAATTCTATTAAATAACCTAAAAAACCCAAAAACAATAATTTTGGTACTCAAATTTTCCTTGTTTTACCTAGTTTACAGGAAAAATACTCCAGGCCCTTTTAAGGTCCTTAGATATTTTATCTAGGGATTTTGGGCCTGGCTGGACAGTACCTTGCATTTTTGCTACTGTTTGATTTTTAGAAAATAAAATATACATCATAAAAATTCCAAAAATTCACCAAAAACATTAAAAACATAAAAAAACATAAAAATATTTTTATTTGAATTTTTGCTTGATTTTTAATGCATTAAATAACTTGCTAAAGTGTGATTGTTTTTGTTTTCTTTTATTTTCTTCACATATTAAAAATCCCAAAAAAATATAAAAATCATTAAAAACCACAAAAAAATATTTTGTCTTTTATTTTATTCATTTTGACTACTTCGTAGGCCTTCGGCCAACCCGTGCTCCTTGAGTTCGACCCTGGGTGCTATACCAGGTTAATCTCCTAGCAGGACCGCTTTTCGTGCTTGATTGCTTTTATTTTCAGTAGTGGTTCATTTTTCTTGATATACACGGCCTGATCGCTTGGGTCGCAACGACCCGATTCGTGTACCTTATACCCTAGTGGTTGGGCCTGTTATCAGAGCCAAGGTGAACGAGCGAGTGAAGAATGTGAGGAGAGTTCTTGCGGTGATGATGGTGTCGTCCGATGATCGAAGCAATGAGTGGGGGTGACGTGGATTGATCGGAGACGGCGGAAGATCGATTTAGGCGTAATGGGAAATTAGATGAAATGAAGGGGATTCGAGGTTACCTGATGAGTGGAATTGACTGTGGACGAGCTAAGGAAGCTCTTGGTCGTCGCCTCGAGGGTCGTCGGGGACCCGAGGCTCGGGCGCAGCTCAAGGCGGCGCACGGCGACAAGAGGGTCGCCGGATCAGTGGCGGAGGGCTCCTCTCCTCCCTTCGACACCACCCTCGCACTGCTGTCACTCAGGGGAAGGGGATGGAGGTCCTGGGACGAAGGAGTAGCGCCAAAGATGGAGTGAAAAGCTGGCCGGAGGCGAGGTCTTATACGGCTAGGGGTCCGAGAAGATGAGGGTCGGGCGAGCATATCGGAGCTCGGATCCCTAGGCAAAACGTCGGGCGTGTATCTCGGATATGTGCTGATCAATCGGAGCCCAGGGTTCGAGAGAATGGTTGGCGGACCGATCCAGGAAAAGTCGATGAAATTGGGTAGGTGACCGAGTCCGCGAAGAAGAGGTCCGCAAGGGAGAGTTGACCGGGGTCAACAATCCCCCGTGGACCAATCAAATTATTCCATTTTGAAATTATTTAGAAATTAATTTAAAAATAATAAATGACTTATTTTCGAAAAACTCAAAAAATGAAAATTGTTTATCTATTTTCAAATTATTTTTTAGTAATTTTTATTTATGTTTTTGAAATATAATTTAGGTATTTACGATATAGTATTAATATATATATATATATGTATATACATATGTATTTTTATTTTTGATTTTTAATTATTTATTTTTATATAATTTATTCCAATTTTATATTTTATTTATTTATAGAATAAAATTTGGAACAAAAGTATATTTTTATTTTATTTTTAGTAATTATTTACAAAGGTGAAATAAATAGGTATATATAACTATGTACATGGTATATATACAATGTGGAACTTGATTTTTGTTTTATTTCTTTTTATTTTATTTTTATTTTTGTGATTTTTTTTATTTATTTACCTTATGACATAAGGAATATTTTCTTATTTTTATGGGATTTTAATATTTATTTATAAGGAGAAATAAATAGATATGTGGTTTTTATACACAAGGTCTATGTACAAGGATGAAGGAATTTTATTTTTGTTTTTACATTTTTATTTTGATTTTATATTTACAAATATATACACATAAATACACATCCATTTTATTTTGAAAAGGGAAAAATAATATTTATTTATTTATAGGTGTATGTACAAACACATGAGCTTCCCTATCTCTCTCTACTTGGGTTTTTATGCGGTCAGGCCCATGCTGAGCCCTTCATTGGGATTAGGTCGCTCAATATTTATTCTAAATATCTCCCTCTTTTTCTTTTATTTCTTTATTCTTTTATTTATGCACAAAAACATGCTAATTATTGTATTTTACACAATGCATGCTAGATGATAATTATTGCTATTTACAAGAATATACATGTGTTTTGCATAGGTTTTGTAGCTAAAATAAAAGAATAAAGAGGGATGAATGGGTATTCATCAGCTGCCCCCAAGGGGAGCTGACTTAACTCCCCCTGTCCCATTTTCTCTATTTTTTATTTTTTTTGAAAATTTCTTCCGTGAATATTCATCATTATATCCCTATATTATGTCATTCAAATTTCATGTGAAACAGAGACTCCTACGGCCTCCATCCAGATAGTCATTTTTTAACAGTCACGGGGTTTTTTAAATCAACCCCGTCTGGATGGAGGTTGTAGGAGTCTTTGTTTCATATCTTTAGTATTTTTACAATTATATATTTTTATAATTTTCTACATCTTATTTATAACTTTTGTACATACTAAAACCAAAATGAGAACACAAAATAAAATAAGTCCACATAAATATATAGGTAAAATGCCAATGCTAATACCAATGCATGTAAATAAAAGTGGATTTCATTCTTTTCATTATTTGCTCTTTTATATATTTCTACTATTGTAAATATTATTTATATTCTAGAAAAAATATAAATCTAAAACAAAACTCAAGAAAATACATCAAAATAAAATAATGTATATAATACATAGATGAAATACCTATAAGTATACATGTATAGCATATATCCTTATTTATTTTAGTATACAAATAACAACATAAAAATATAAATATATTTATATACATAAAAATAAGTTCTAATTTTAAAAAATAACAGATAAAAATACAAAATAAAAATACATAAAAAAGTCAAAATATAGATGAATATACATATAAATATACCCCTAATAATTAAATAATAATAAATAACATCAAAAAATAAATAAAAATTATAATAAAATACTAAATAAAACAATAAAATTTTTTATTTTATAATAAAAAATAATCAAACCAACTACTATTTTAATTATTTATTTTTGAATAATTAGGCAGTTTTATCCTGTAGTGCCTAACGTCCAATCAAGGTCAGGGTTCATTGACCTCCGGTCAACTCCCCCTAGTGCCTCTAACAAGCGTCAAAGTTGTCTCCTCGTTTTCCTCCCATTTTCCCACTCGATCCATCCTTCCATCACGCTCGATCCTTTCAGACGATTTCATCATTATTATTCCCAGATTCACGCCGGCCCTCTGGATTACTTGTACACACGTTCGATTCTCCCCAAATCGTCCTTGAATAAGGGTGCCATACATGTATTAAATAAGACCTCTGACCTTCCTCCTTCCCTTGGTCATCTTCCAAACCCTAAAGTCCGTTGCCCTTGGTCTAGTGCGTATCCCGGTGATAGGGGGAGCCCCTTGAGGTGTTGGCGCGGCTGAAGGAAGATGGAGGTGCACCCACGACAGCCACTCCGGTGGCCCTGCTCCCTGTCCTATTGCCAGGTATAATAAGTGGCTTTGATTACTTTCTAGATAGATTTTAATTCCCGCATTTTAATTTTGCAATTAGTTTATTCATTAGGTTCACGATTTAGCGTTAACTACCCTATTTTGTAGCTCGTCGGAGCTTCGCTCTGGTGAACTTGTTCATTGTGCCCCGCCGTTTGTCGACCTGCTGACTGCCTCCCTCCTACTCATGTACACTTCTGTCATTCTGCACCACGCTTTGCTTATCCAGATCCATCATGGATCTGGAGTTGGGTGCTTCAACTCCTCTCGTCGCCGGAGTACCCCGCCCCTTTTTATTTTGATGGCCATTTCCCCCCTCAATAGGACCGAACCATCATCGACCCAGGAGGGGGACGACACATGTTTAAGTGGGCATCATCAGACGTCCGCTTCTACGTACATATGGGTAAATTACATATCTTTCCCTATTTTTTGTATTTACTAAATAGTCCTATAAATAAAATATAAAGGTTAAATAAAATGAACATTTTGTATAAAGGCCCCTACATTTAAATGTAATTATTTTTAATCCTGTCCAGTTCAGCTCACATGTCGTCCCACGTGAGCTAGGTAATTTGCAAGGAATCCCCTACAAACTTTATGTATTTATTTTCAGTTTAATAAAATTTTAATACACTATATGTTTTTGGGAAAATAGCACTTGATGCCCTGAACTTTATTTTATTTGTAATTATACCCTTTCTCAGTGTATCTTTGGTGCTTGAATTCATTTATAAAAAGATAGCACCCTTGCTTTAAAAATAAAAAAATAGGATTTGGAGCCTGGTAGTATGTATTTTTACGTTCCATATGTATTTTGCATTTTTGGGCATTTTAGTCATTTAGTAAAATAAAAAAGAGCAGTTTTTGTTATGTCTAGCTTATAAAATAAAAAAATAGAAAAACTATTTAAAATTTCCAAAAGACTGTATATTTTCTACTTTATTCATATTTTAACTCCATACCAAAAATCACTAAAAATTGAAAAAGAAAACTTCTAAAAATTGAAAAACCCCAAAATCATTCAAAAAACCTAAAAATTCACAAAAAATCAAAAATACATTTTCTATTTTCTATTTTTCTTTTTAACTTATGTATATATTAAAATTGATTTGAGTAATTTTTGATCTCATTTCCTATTTTTAAAATCAAATAAGTTTCGGATATGTATTAAATACTTGATTAGTGATATTTTTATTTTAAAAATACATAAAAATTTAGTGAAAATTCCAGAAAAAAATTACAAAAACATTATAAAACTATATAAATTGTAAAAAATTAATTTCTGTATTTTTATTTACTTTTACTAATATATATTATCTAGTATGACATGTATAACCTTTTATATTCTAATTATATATTAAAAGGAAAAAGAAAATATTAAATAACCTAAAATATAAAAAGAAAAATATAAAAATATGAAACAAAAACAAAATAAAAATTTAAAATAAAAAATCAATAAAAAATATAAAATTAGAAACCTAAAATAATAAAAAATGGACAAGAGGAAGGAACAAATTTTTGCGCTTAATTTCCTCCATCTACGTTTTACTCCATGAGTTCGACCTCTACACATACTTACACCTATACACATTTGTTGTAGAGTCATAATAAATTTTAACTCCACATTTTTTATATTCATTTCTTGATTTATATTGTAGGTTAATTGTTGATTGAAGCAAGGTTTCTTGCGGGTCGCCACATCGACCGTGTCTCCGCCTTGTGTGAGAAAAATTTTGAGAAATGTTGTAGACGTTTAACATGATGATTGTACATGCATATATTTTCAATTAGCATTTTATTGCATTTTACCTTTTATTAAAAATCAAAAGGAGGCCATTTATTCCTATTTGCCGGGATAAATACAAAAAATTATAAAACTTATTCTAAAAATTCCAAAAAATAGAATATACTACTATATATTATAACTCCAAACCAAAATAAAAAAAGTATAAAAGAAAAGTAATAAAAATTTAAAAACCCTAAAAAGTTTATAAAAATCAGTAAAAATTTTATAAATTTCAAAAAAAGTGTTTTATGTTTCTTATTTTTATTTATGTTATATAGTATATAAATAGTTTTGGGAGTTTTTGGACTATTTATCAATTTTTAACCCTAAAAACAATTCGACTTATTATTATATTCCTTGTTTTGTCATATTTAATATATTAAAAATACCTAAAAATTAGAAAAAATCATATAAAAATCACGAAGTAGAGAAAAATATCAATGACAGAAAAAACATTTTATTTGTCAATTTTAACTATATACGTATATTTAAAAGTATAAAACCATCTTTGTACTTTATATATTAATATATGTAATAATAATAATAATTATGAATACTTAATATATATTTAAAAACTTAAAAAGGATTATTCATTTATATAATTTTATATATTTATTTATTATAAATATATTAGTTATAATATATATTACCATTATTACCGTATATAGGAAAAATGTATATGCCCCCTAAAGGGAGCTAGCTTAGCTCCACCTGCCTCATTTTTCATGTATTTTTTATTTTTTTGAAAAAAAAGCCGTGTAAATTCATTATTAAATCCCTTTATTATGTCATTAAAATTGAATATTTTATTCAGGTATACCATACAATGAGGGTCCAAAACCTAACTTTCACACCTTAACTCAAAAAACAATGAAAACACTTTCATTAAATAGCTTATTAAAAGTTATATACAATTAGAGATGATTTTGATCTATTTCCAGTTTTTATTTGGAAGATATGGGTCTGCGAAGTTGGGATTTTGGCTTTTTATTTTGTGTATAAAAAGTATATTGTGTATTATTTTTGTACAAACTCAATTTATATTTTAATTTGCATTATTATCTACAAATTTCATGTACAAGTTTCTTTATTTAATCTATAAATCATAAAGAATAAAATGGGTGTCAAAAATGAATTTTCATGAATAAATAAATGTGACTTTTAGTGTATTTTTAGCTCTTAACTCCCTTACTTTATTCCTTTTCGACCAACTCCATTCTTGACTTGGTCTCAAGGTTTAGGGTCATAAAATAGCTTTGTTATCTTGTTCTTTTTCTTTTCTTCTCTTTATTCTATAATTTTGGCATTAAAAATATTATTATGTACACAATAAATGCAATAAGTAAATGAATTCTAACATGTACAAAATTATGCTATTTACGTGCATTAACTAGGTTTTTAAGGCCAAAATGATATAATAAAGGTGATGAAACGGAGATTCATCAATAACACATGAATGAATTACTAAAAATGGACTAATAAATAAATAAATACATGCTTGAAAGGGGTAATTGCAATTAAAAATACAAGTTCCGTCATGCAATTTATCCCAAAAGTTTTACACTATTTTACAATTTCTAAAATTAAATATAACAAAACTGCAAGGGATTTAGTGCTATATTCACAGTGCCTCATGTGTTGTTACACGTAAGGCTCGAGGACTTTTATGTAATTTTTAAGGAATAAGAGGGGGTCCTTGTAATTTTACAAAAAATATTACACTTAATATTACAAAATTTCTTGGTAAATACAAAAATACATAGGATTACTTATAAATTTTCCCTTTAGCATGGGATTGAAGGGTGACACTCCATGTGGCTCAATTGATGGTGTTGGGAGCGCAATGTTCACCTTCCGTGGACGGTTTAGATTTTAGATCCGGACTGCTCTTCAGATCCAACGGCTTCTAGGGTGTTTGTATAATACCCTAAGAACAATTGGTGAGCGGCCTTTAATCCTTTGCTCCAAGCACCTCAAGCAGAAATCACCTCACCAATGGTCTCTTCACTTCCTGAGAGGTTGTTGCTTGTGCAAGAGGTATCCGCTAAGTCCGGGCCCCATCATAAGGGGTCCTGATACTCTGAAACACCTGGTACTCTGAATTATACTTCGCAGTTGTATTGTAGGTGTTGCAATGCTTCTGTTCCTGCACCAAAAGGAAGGGGGAAACGAGAGGGTCGACTTCGACCCCTCTAGAAACTGGATGCACGCTGAAATGAGGGAGCATAGGTGAAAGAAAGAGTTTCAATTTGAACTCCCATTCATACAAGATCATAGGGCAAACAAGGGGGAAAATGGAGAAGGCAATTAGGATCGAATATGGGGTGAGAATTTATCGAGAAACAATCAAGGGGCGATGAGTTTCGAGCTGGAGATTAACTCTCAAGCAGATCTAACAATATAAAATTAGGTTAATCTAAGGATTAAACGATGTAATAGAATATTACACTATAATGCAGACCTAAAAAGTGAATGAAATCATCTCAGTGTCACACAAATATGGATCAAAGGAAGCTCACCGAAGGGGTCCGACGAAGCTTGGACCACCGATTTCCCTCCTTATCCACATAGATCGAGCCCAGGAATTCGTGTTGTCACCATGAACGTTGACATGATGGTGTCCTAATGATGTTACTAAGAGGAACTAGGATCAACAAAATAAAAGAGGGTGGAGTTGGAGGTTTATACACAAGGTGAGGAGTGAAGTTCGAGGGGAGTTTGCATGCCATGGAGAGGAGTTGGTGGATGGTAGGGTGATGGAGAGGTAGAGGAAAGTATGGGGGAGAAGTTCAGTGAAGGAACCAAGGGCTCTCGAGCCTAGGATCACTTCCCAAAAAATGGAGAAAGTCATAGCCACTATACTTTGATAAGAAGGGGGCATGGCGTAAAGATAGTTTACCCA